>JANSVA010000218.1:58558969-58609758 GCA_025504915.1 Erythroxylum reticulatum | reverse complement strand
CAGATCCGGCGAGTGAAAAGATGGTGCAAGTCGTTGCTGTAGCGATCGATGTAATCGGGTTGAGGCATTGAGTGAAGTTCAGAATCGAGTAGGGCAAGGATAGCAGTGTCGGAACTGGGTAGATGATGAGGTTCGCCGTAGAAGGTGTAGCGATGGTGATCGGAGCGGTTGTCCGGCGAGAAGGAGTTAGACATGGAGATCAATGTCGAGAGGTGATTAATTAAAGAAAAGGTCTAGATAAAAATAGAGAGAAACATTGTTCTTATGATGAGCCTTAATATTATCATCTCGCGTGTCATTCAGTTACAACGGTAGCTAACTGAATTTCCCGCCAATTTTTTGGCTGCAATCAGTAACGACTTAATTAATTAATTACTTTGGCTAAAATCCAAACGTTGACACCTGAAGTTCCGCAACGAGTAGTAATCAGGCCTATTTGACTATTTCAAATCTCCCATCATAATTTCTTCCTTCTTTCTTCTTACGGGTCATCTTGCGCTCAAAATGAAAAAAAGACTACTTTGGGCTACCACTTTCGATAGTCATTTTGGTCTCTTTCTTGCCTCTTACCCCACCACTCCCATCACTCTGGACCTCAGGAAGCTTGCTCCATACCATTTTCATGGAAAGCCACAACATGATTGCTCGTAAACCTCCTTCAATCCTAGCCCGAAATCACTAGAGATTGTAATGTCTGAGACCTCATTTTCTATGGTATAACCAACAGTAGCACCACCGTCCAGGTAACCCTCACAACCTTTCAGAATATTGTTTTAACAAGTTGCTCAAAGTTCTTAGGACATCTAAGACAATGTAGCCTCGTCTTGCAATACCAAACCGAGGCATTAATTCTGGCTATAAAACTGCCATAAAGGTTCGCTGAAGTAACGTTTATCGTTAAGAACAAGTCCCTGAAGTGACACCAAAACCTGGAGAATCGTCTGTGCTTCCGTTCCATGTGTTCGGGAGGCTCAAATTAAATAAAAACATCCCGTTTGGATAAAGCTTCGGATTCAAGACAAGACCGTTGTAGTGACGGTACACTAAAACTGCAATTACAGCTCGAAGCAGATCGACTCTTACACTCGTAAACTCAAACAAAAATGGCGTCGGGGAGGCTCTCTTGAAGAATACTCCATTGTTTCATGATTGTCCTGTGTGCAGGAAAAAATGACAGAACATGCCATTAATTCCTGGTGCATATCAAAAGCAGCCCTCAAAAACTTCATACGGGGAAAATCCCAAAATCTAATGGCTTTTAAGCAACGGATGACATTAGCTCAAGAACGATGTTATCACTCTCCACACGACACTGATTTGAGAACGCTAGAATTGAATCTGCTCAAGGAGTATCAGTCGGCCCTCAATCTTCAAAACTCAGTGATTAAGCAAAAAGCTAGAATAAACTGGCTGACAGACGGGGACACTAATTCCAAAGTTTTTCATTCCCACAACCTGGTAAGAAGGAACCGCAATCGCAGAGCTTAGCTGTATGATAGTGATGGCGCATTGCATTCGGATCAGGTGGCTTTGTTGAGACTGGCAAAGCGTTTCTTTTATCAGCTGATGGGCAAAAATGTTTCAGAGCAATCTACTAGCAATATGAAGAGCCTGTTACAGGGTACCATTCCACACAATTTGAAGGAGTCACTAACTGCACCTTTCACTGAATAGCAAGTTAAGCAAGTAGTATTCAGCCTTTATGCATCAAAGGATCCAGGCCCGATGCGTTTTCAGCAGGTTTTTTTCAGCAAACTTGGGAGATCACGGGTACATTATTCACTGAAACACCGCTTGAATTTTTCTCTTCATTTACTTTGCTCCAAGAGGTTAATAACAATTACATCTGTCTGGTGCCTACGAAGTATCAGCCTGCGAATATGTCAGATTACCAACCGATATCCTGTGTTAATACTATCTATAAAGTCATTGTGTTAGGAGCTACCGATGAAAATAAAGAAAAGTGCTTTTGGTAAGTTGTTATTTTTGTGCTAACTTTGGATAAAAATCTCTTCAATGTGTTGAAATTTTTATTTAAAATTAACGAACTTGTTTCTTAATTATTTTCAGATAATTTTCAACACATAGGAGAATAATTCGAATAAAAAAGAAGCAAGAAAAGTAAAGGCAATTCGAATTTCTAGCTAGTAGAAAAATAATTGACTACGTATGGGCACGTGAAAGAAAAAACTTATATGCAGAATCTAATTTGAAAACAGATTCGATACACCTAAGATGTTAATTATTTTGGGAATTAAGTTGTTGTTCTTAGGTGGGAGATCTGGTACCTGATTTGGAGGAGAGGTGTATCTGATAAGATAACAATAAAAGAGAAGAGAAGACATTACTAGTTACATCATCTTTTACGTTTTTCTGCTGTTATTTTTATGGTTTTTAGGAGTTTCGAATTTTGCTGGAAAAATTGCAGATATGGAGACAATATGTCTTGCTACTTTTCTGTTAGGTTTTACCTTTGTTATAAGTAGCTAAATCCTTCTTCTGGATTGAAGGGAATTACGTTATCATGTAGTATATGTGAGATTTTATTAATAAAATTTATTTCATTGATGAATATTAAGTATCTTTCGTATTGCTTTTTATGATTGAATTGATTGATCTCTAGGGTGTGCAACTAAGAATTGATTGATTTAATTTACATCCAGATTGGTAGGATTTGACGATCACTTTTGCTAATCTAAAGTGACAATTAGGATTACCATCTTTACGTTAGGGATTGGAAATTCTAAGAAAGATACTTATCTAGATTAAATACATATTGTATGTGTATTGTCTTGCTCACTGGTTCTTAAAGCTATTAATCAATCAAACTTAAGATTGTATCTAAATTGTTGACTAATAAAAGTGTTTAGAATATATGTTTTTATCCATTTAATCTTAAAGAGAACATCACTCAATAGATTACGTCCTTCTCCTTATTTTTAAGTGGCATATGGTTGTCTTTTTTTTAATAAGAAAGTAACATATATATATTAATTAAAAGGAGGGTTCACACAAGAGAGAAGTTATGTACAAGGTAAACAATAGCCACAGGCGGCCGTCAAATCAGAACAAAGAAGCCACATGCGGCTCTTAAAATAAAAGAAAATAAGCCACAGGCGGCTCGCAAAACAAAACAAAACAAAAGCTACAGGCGACTCTCAATACAAACAAAGCAACTAAGTAAAGAATCTCCAGATACGCCGCTGAGGGACAGGAATCTGGAGGCGAGTCTCAAGGCCAAGAAGCCGGGAATGGATAAGCTCACTGATGCCCTCAATAATGGCAGAGAGGACTAACCGTGAAAGGAGATGTCTGTAATCCTGGCGCTGGCGGAGATGAGTGCAAGCCCACTAAAGAAGGGGAACCTAAGAGGTCGAAGGCCAAGCACTATGGGTCTTCGTCGAGAGGGAACCCCATACTACAACAGAGAAACGGCACTGGAAGAAAAGATGATCGCGTGTCTCCGTAGAAGTACCACAAAGCACACAAGTCGAAGAAGTCAGAACGTCGAAGAACTGGAGCCTGTCCATGGTCCAAAGACGCTCCTGCGATGCCAACCAGAGGATGAAAGAGTGTCGTGGAATGTGCCCTGGGAACCACAGTAAATGGTGAATCGGGTCCACTGGATGTCGGGTTCGGAGAAGGCTCCATGCAGAGTCAACAGAGAACACTCCGGACGAGTGGCCTTTCCAAACCCAACTATCGGCAAGCAGAATCTGTGGTTGAAGGTGGACTGAGTCCCAGATCTGTTGTAGCTCACTACTCCCCTCCAGAAAGACCCACTTCCCATCATGAATGATCTCCCAGACCCTAGCATCCCAAGAGAGCCCAATGGTACAAAGAGTAAGACAATGCCTCTTAGACTTTTATGAGATGAAATATGACTCAACAACATGGGCTCTATCTCTTGAAGGTATTGGATCAAACAATTTAATGCTTGCTTCATTGCTTTGCCCCTAGCCCTTATCATTGGGTACCTAACATCTTGTAATGGATCTTTAGGAACATTAGACTTGAATGTTGGGTCTTTGATTTGAGAATTTCGTTTAGCCCCTTGCCTTGCACATTCAGACTTCAAATCTGATTCAATTTCAGCTCCTAAGCCTCCTTTTGCAAGCTCATGTCTATGCAAGTCATGTCCTAGGCTTCTTTGAGGCCGATCACACCATGTATGCTTCTCTTCTTGTCTTTCACATGCCCATGGTTCTCCATCACCCAAGATGGCATGAAATGAAATTTTTGCAAGTTCAATAGTTGAGTCACCTTCTGTGACTTCTTCTTCCATTTGGTTGATCTCTTCCTGCTCCATAAGTGAGAGGGAGGTTGTTTTGCAGCCATAACTAGGAGCAAATTTTTCATTGCACCAAAAGCAAAGGCCCTAGGCCATGCGATTTTACCACTCTCCATCCCATGGAAGAGTTTGATGACGAATTGGGGGCTGGGCTATTGTGGTGGTAATTTTGGGGGCCAATCTGATGGTAACTGGGGCTTAAATAGGTGTTGATTGTGGGTTTGATCTTGATGAGTTGGATCATGAAAGGTTTCTGGGAGGTACATGAGAAGAGCCCACTTTTTGTTCAAATTTGAGGGCTAAGCTTATAGCTTTGTAAACAAAACAAGGCCTATGAGTATGAACATCAACCTTAAGGTTGATAAAGCAAACACACGCAAGAGGGAGGGTGAATTGTGTGTGACCTAAAAATAATTTGTAAGTTACTTTCAGTTCAAAAGGAAATGACAGGAGCCTGTCTATAATTAAAAAAGTAGGAGCTTGTTGTGCAATAGGATCTTGTTTAAACGAAAGGAGCTTGTTAAACGATAAAACCTTTTAAATGACAGAAGCCTGTTAAACAAAAAGTCCTATTAAAAAAATTCAAAGTAGAAGGCATCTGTTGAAACTGAAATGAACCTCTTCCAAGTTAAAAACAGAAGGAGCTTGTCATAAAGTGAAGGAGCCTTTTGCTAAAATAAACAAACATACAACATAATACAGAAATTTAAAAGTTAACAGAAGAGAGAAAGATGCAGTCGATTTATACTGGTTTTGCTTACGACCTAAGCCTACGCCTAGTCTCCAAGTATCCAACTTGAGTGTTTCATTAAAATCTCAAGTAGTAGTTTGACAAACCCCTTCAAGCTCACGAGTACATATATTTTAAGGTTGTCCAACCTTCCAAACTAGTAGTATTTACCTATCCTTTACAAGCTCTCAAACAAAAATCAAGTGTGCTTGATATAAGCTATAATGATCTCTCTCAAAAATATATTCACTTTCTAATGCACAAGAGATTTTGTAATGATATCACTTTCAAGAATTGATGCTTTGTATTTCAAAAGATTGAACGTCTCGTTCCTGTATGTGTGTTCTATGTCACAACTACATTGGTTCTTCCATAAATATACATTTCCTTCAACTAGTCGTTGCTTCACTTACAACCTTAGTTAATTGGATCAATTTAAATATGAATAACTTCGATATCGTTCGTGCTAAAAATCTTCTAGTAATTATGGGACTAATATACGACCTTTATAAATGGTAGGATCCTTTCGAATAAATAAGGTAAACTCATAAAAAGTTTCTTGCAAGAAAGAATTGTATTTCTTATGATTTTATTTTCTTTTTAAAATCGAACCATTAATAATATAAGGAAATAAATCCAATTTGAATTTGAAATATTATACGGTCGTCATCAAATTCATTAATAATAGACCCTGAGCTAACAAAGTTCATCTCTCAATCCATTGAGGAACACGCCCAAGAGATAATGTTCAGGCAAATTCTTGATTCGAGCAGATCGTTTGGTGAATTCTTGACATTATTCTTGAACCGTACCTATTTGCTGAATACCACAAAGGTGCCCGTCAGGATTTAGAAATTCTGCCAGCCTACAAATTTCCTACAACGCCTTGACCAATTCTTCCCAGTATAAGAGGCTTCATTCACTGTTGATCTAAGCAAAGAGATCAAGGGCGTCACCCTCCAAATAAATGGAAGCAATATCAACTTTTAATTCATCGGGTATTTGGTAATACCAAAAGTATTTTCCAGCTTTCAAAATACAACCATGAGGATCTCCTCCATCAAAATAAGGAAATTCCATCTTTGTATGATGTCGATGAGAAGGGTGTTGCATCCACCATGGTGAATCAGCTTGGGCATTAACTTTGCCATACCACGATGATCTTACATTATCGCGAGGTTTTGTAACATGATCAACACCTTTGGGTTTGAACTGAGCCTTCATATTGGCATCCATGGCTGTCATTTGAGATGTAAGGAGGGCTAATTGTTAGAGAATGGTTTCATTAGAAGGGTTGGTTGACTGTGTAGAAGAAGGGTTTTGTGGAGGAAGGGGGAAGGTTGTGGAGGTTTGGTTGAGGAAGTGGAGTGGGTGGAAACCGTTGTGGGTAGTATGAGGCTCTAATACTAAAAATGTTAGGAGCTACTGATTAAAGTAAAGAAAATATGCACTTAAAGATAGTCCATATAGATTGCATTATCGTGAGGTTCTGTAATATGATCAACACACTTGGCTTTGGACTAAGCCTTCATATTGGCATCCATGGCTGTCATATGAGATGTAAGGAGGGTTAATTGTTGGAGAATGGCTTTATTGGAAGGGTTGGTTGATTGTATAGAAGAAGGGTTTTATGGAGGAAGGGGGAAAGGTGGTGGAGGTTCAATTGAGGAAATGAAGCGGGTGGAAACCATTGTGGGTAGTGTGAAGCTCTGATACCAAAAATGTTAGGAGCTGCTGATGAAAGTACAGAAAAGGGCTTTCTATTAGCAAACTTAAATGAAATAACACTTAAAGATAGTTTATATGGAGAGGACTAGACTCTAGCACAATGATTTAAAGTAATTCTACCTTTTTAATGAACAAAACAAACCAACTATTTAAACTAGTAAGAACATAACAAATCCTTAGAACTTAGCAAAACTAACTAGGAAGTGGAGCTGAAGTAATGATCTTGTAGAACATGCAAGTGGAGTGGTTTTAGATTTCCCTAGATATAAGCAAGACTCAGAAACTGCCATATACTATTAACTTCTTCACTACTAACTATTTCCATGTTCATGTGAATTCCATGTGATGCCTTATTTTTCCTTCTAGAATAAGTCTTTAAAGGAGGTGTTGTATCACATTGCCAGGCTTCTTGTGGACAGATTGCACTTGGTTTTAAAGGACATCATAAGTTCCTCTCAAGGTGCTTTCATTCCTGAGAGAAATATTAGTGACAATATACTTCTTTTATAGGAGTTAACTAAGGACTACATTTCCAGAAGGAGGCTTGGCTCTTGTATGATGAAAATTGATTTCTTTAAAGCATTTGATACCCTCAGCTGGAGATTTATACAAATTTGTATGGAAGTTATGGATCTCCCTAAAAAATTTGTGAAGTGGATAATGCCCTAAATTCAATCGATCTCTCCTAGTGTTCTAGTTAATGGGATTCCTTCAAAACCATTTGGAAGTGCTAGAGGCATAAGTCAAGGGGATCCACTCTCCCCGTACCTCTTTACTATTGCTATGGAGGGACTCTCTAGATTATTAAACAAAATCACAACTAGTGATGGGTGCTTCAGGTATTGCCTTAAGTGCAATGGTATCAATCATCCTCACTTAAACTTTGTTGACGACCTTGTTCTTCTGTGTGGGGCTGATTCTTAGTCCACAATAGTATGCTTAATGCATTGGAGTTGTTCTATAAATGGTCTGGCCCAATGGTTAATCATGACAAAAGTAGTATTTATCTGTCATTGAATGCAATGAATAAAGATGAGTTCAACAAATTTACTGGGTTGAGCTTACACCCCCCATCTTTTAAATATTTAGGGGTACCCATCACCTCTACCAAACCGAAGTTTTCTTATTATGTTCCATTTCTTAAAAATCTAAGTGGTAAGATCAATGTTTGGCAAAATAGACACCTTTCGTACGCTGCCAGAGTGACTTTGATCATCTATGTCCTTGGCAGCATGCACTTACATTGGTCAGCCCATATAGTCTTACCTAGGAGGGTTACCAAGGAGGTCGATTGTATATTCAAAGCTTTTCTTTGGTTTGGTGGTACTGAAAATTGCAAAAAAGTCAAAGTAAAGTGGAGTTCGGCACATCTTGCCTACGTCTGCGGGGCCCTCACCTAACTTAATACTTTCACCGAATTATAATAGATTTACCCAAAGCTTTACTGAGTCGATACCACTCAACCCTTGACACTATCTATCAACCTCAATTTTCATGAAAGATTTTCACACCCGATAACACGATCGACTCGTGTTAACCTCGTCAAAAGATTTTCCTAACTACTTTCACTCAAACAATAATTAATAAAAATAACTCAAGTATTTAATCAACTAAGAATTGAACAACAATATACTTGAGATAAAAGAAAGACTTCCCTATGGTATTTATCTTGTTGAGATAACCCAGCTGAAACTCTTCACCATAGCTCACTCTTTCTTCACAGAAAAACAAGTCACGGTGTTTCTTCAATTAATAACTACTACCCATTTCACTTAGATGATATTCACTACTTCATCAACTCACACTCTCAGCCACGGTTTTTAAACACTCAAGATCCACTTCAATATACTCAATAATAAAAACGTTTGTAACGCCAACCCTTGCTCAGAAATCAACTTCACCGTGGCTCACAGACACGCACTCTTTCATTGACAATCAATGCACACTTGTTGTATACCATTCATGCACCAACAACCCTTCAGCTGTTAGACCCCTAAGTTTAGACTATGAGATCGTGCGAGTGTTGGCGAGCCTTGGCCAATGCTTGGCACAGAAGTTGACACGAGGAAAGCGTGTTGATGAGGGAACAAGGCAAAGTCTTGCGAGTTAGCGAGCAAAACCTAAGAAACTTGAGAGGTAGACAAGGGATGCAAGAAGTATCGACGAAGATCTCGAGAGTAGGCGATATTCGATACACGTGGGCACGCGTAGACGTGCATTAGCAGGAATCTTCAACGAGAAACTTGAGAAACTTGTGAGGTAGGCAAGGGATACGGGAAGTATCGACGAAGATGTCGAGAGTAGGTGATATTCGATATGCGTGGGCACGCATAGACGTGCATTGGTAGGAATCTTTAACGAGACGTGGGATTCAAATGTGAGTCCGCACGAAGTTGAAAATCTAAGTCATGCAAGATCAGAAAGTGTGCGAAAAGGCGCAAAGGTGTATGAGACTTGCAAGGATGCGCGAAGGCATGAGAGCACGTTGAAACGCACAAACACTTAACTTCGACGAGGCAGGTCGAAGGTATATAAATGGGCAAGATTTTTATATTAACTCGGATTGTGACTTGTGACTTAGTCATGGAGCGACGAGACTGCACCATGAGAGAGCTTGATCATAGAAGATGGACTTATCCATGGATGTGCATTGATGGATTTATGTGCGGATAGCTTTCACTAAGACAAACATGGGCAAGTGGGATCAGACTTGGTGCGAATTTTGGTAGAGCATTGGGCCTTGTGAAGATTGACTCGACCCAGGTTAAGGACTTGATAGATGGATGGACCACGACTAACGGACTTGTTGTGGGAAGCATTGGATCAGGCCAGTGTGCTAGTGGGCTTTGACAAGAACATATTGCATCATCGACGGATAGAGATAGGGAGATCTTGGATGATGTGGCGATGACTGGGAGTTAGAGTTGCAATGAAACTCAACATCTGAAGATAGTGAAGGTCTTCGCAGATAAGGATGTTAGTGTTTTAGATAAATGTAAACTCTATCTTTATGTTATCTTGTTAGATTCTATCTTATTAGTTAGAGTCCTATTTGGATGGGAGTGTCATCTAATTGGTTCATGAGATCTTATCTGATAGGGATAGACGTGATTTTAGGTAGTTTAGATTTAGTGAGAATCTGTGACTCCAAGTTAGAATGCCTATATATAGCTCATTCGAGCTTTGCTCTTCTCATAAAGGGGGAGAAATCAGAGAGGGCATTTTTGTATTCTTTTGAGGGAAAGTATATAAAGTTGGTCTTTTGACCGTATCTCTGTGTGTTCCTTGTTGCCTATGTTCTTATTGCTTTTATAGCATTGTTTCTTCGAGTGTGTACAAGGTAAACACTTTGAGAGTGGGAAAGACTGAGTCTTGCTTTAACGGATCTAATTGAGACTGCCGTACAAAGGGTGTGAGTGAGTAACTTCAGGTGTAAGTTCGAGTCTCCAAGGTTACCTTTGTAACACACGTACTCTTTCATTGACAATTAATGCACACCGTTTATATACCATTCACGCACAGCAACCCTTCAGCTATATAAATGGAGACGTGCTCAATTAACGCCTTTGCAACACCACTTCAACTATGTTTCTTTTTTTTAATCTTCAATTAATGCACCTGCAACACCACTTTAGCTATGTTTCTTTTCTAATCTTCAGTTAATGCAAACCCACAATGTTGTTGCAGTCACGTCCCCAACATGCACACCATACTATGCCACACGCATACCCACAACTGCTACACTGTAGCTTTCACACAAGACACGTTACTTAACTAATGTCTTGATGTGCGCCGCAAGCAGTTTTTTACTTTATAGACACATAACACATGCAACTTTAGTGACACCCGCACACCTGTCTTTAGTTGTCGCACACACATCGCTAGTTTTTTTTTTCATGTTGCGTGTTTTGATGGACTTTTATTGTAAATCAAAGATGTGGGCAACACTAACTGTAGAGATTCACGACAACTGCTTCTTATTAACGTGTATGACACAAACTCAATTAATTAAAGAGAGTTCACCTTAACCATGCAATAGCAGTTTTCCAATTTACCAAAACTCAACAGCCAATTAACACACTCCACATCTTTTTAATTTCATCAATCCACAAATCCAGTAGTAATTTAATTCCAATATCACCATGATGATAGACTCCAATGTAGTGTAGAATTCTTTCACAAACACAAGTGTGACAACCACAGCTTTTGAATCCCATTACAACTAAGATTTTATATGTCCAATTAAAATAAATAAAAGATATATATATATATATATAATATCTTAACAGAAACTATGCAAAAAGTGTTATTGAGCAAGAGACTCCGGAGGTTATTCATTGACAAAAAGGCTAATTGGATAAAATGGATACACGAGGTGCATCTTTGCAACTTGAGTTTTTGGCAACTATCAAATTCAACTCAATTCTTGTGGATTTTCAAACAACTATTAAACTTGAGGAGCTTCTTATATCCATACATCTTATGTAAGGTAGGGAATGGAGACACTACCTGGCTATGGTTCGATAATTGGTCTGAAGTTAGCCCTCTTATTTGTCGACCAGAGTTAGATCATCTAAGAAACTGTCTACCTATATCTACTAAAGTTACAACTCTCATCCATAATGGGACTGGTAAGGTCATTTTAAGGACTTTTTAGCTTTAAGGGAATGAGTGAGCAAGGAAAGTTCACCAATTCTTCCTACCATGCAATTTTTAATAGCATTATTTCTAAGGTGCCTTGGTACTATATTATATGGAAAAATCCACTCATTCCAAAAGGTTCAATAATCTCATAGTTAGTGATCAAAAATAGGCTAAGGACGAAAAAAAATGTGGACATCACGATTTAATTTGCGTTTTATGCAGGGAGGTTGAAGAAGATAGAAATCATCTCTTCTTCACTTGTAATTATTCAATAGTCGTATAGGGCATAATTCAACACATTCCAGATATGGGATACTTCATACTTATGAATAGGAGCAAATCTCAAGTAGATATATTTCCCTAACTCGACCTAGATAACCCAATGCCATCCTCCAACGAACAGCATTCTCAATAACTATTTACTCTCCACGGAAAGAAAGAAATATCATATTGTAAAAGGACCATGGAGAAAATAAATATGCAGCTTATCATCTTTTTGTTAATTGGTTAATCGCTACATAAAGCTATGGCTCTGTTTGGTAATCAGCTGATTGCATTAGTTGTTAACTGATTCTATCAACTTTTAGTTGACAGCTGATTCTATTAGCTGATTTGACCAGCGGATTGCATTAACTGTTTGTTAGAGATGTTTGGTAAAATTATATATTTAATATTAGCAGTTTATGTGTAAAATGACTTATGAGGACATGATATTAAAGAAATTATAAAGATATATCATATATCTTAGTATTTTGTTGGATGTTCTTAGTAAAGAATAATAAATTATTTAAAGAATTAATAAATTAGAGCTTAATAAAAATTTTAATTTAGTCAAAATTTAATATATTTTTGTTTATGATTTATAATTGATAGAAAATAAATGCATGGAAAATCTTCAAATTGTTACATTTTGCACTTGCAAGTTGTAAAATATGACTCATTTTTAATCTTTATAAATAACAAAATGAAGTAAAATAAGGCGTACTTTTAACCCTTATAAAAAACATTCATTAGTTTAACATGACAGTAATTTAAGTATTTTATTAATTTTATTATATTATTAATAAAATGAGTTATCATTTAATATTAAAAATGTTTGTACCTTTTGATATAAGTAATTAGATATAAATATTAGAAAATTTTACAATTTTATTTATTGATATAAAAATCAAGCAAATTAATTATTAATTATAAATAAAATAAGAAATTAATCACCTTATTTTTAAATATTATTACATAATAAGCAAACATCTAATAAAAGCAAGGACAAAGACATTTTAACATCAACTACTATA
The DNA here is from genome assembly GCA_025504915.1 of Erythroxylum reticulatum. Lineage (NCBI taxonomy): Eukaryota > Viridiplantae > Streptophyta > Magnoliopsida > Malpighiales > Erythroxylaceae > Erythroxylum > Erythroxylum reticulatum. The sequence continues at coordinate 58,597,070 of JANSVA010000218.1, read as the reverse complement.
TTCACGTGTTTCAACTCTGCTGAAGTAAGTCAGTATGTGATTCCTAGCGCAACAACAAAACCCCACTAAAAGTGTCAAACACAAGAGTATTACAGAAAACGTGAATCAGCTATTGTATAAATGTTGCTTACAAGCAGCTAATATAAAATTGATTGGTTGAACTGAATCAATCAACTAATAAACAAATACTTATAATAACTTTTTCATAAAATTAATTAGTTGAAATAGACCAAAACAAGAAGATGAAAAAAAAGAGCTTACCAACTCTTTACCAAAACAAGCCTATAATTGAGATCTCATTAATACGTTTTTTCAAATTTAAAAAAAAATGTGGTCGTCTTTACGATTTCCAGAATATATGAGTACTAAATTGGATAAGCACGAAATCTGGAAGACTAGTCAAATCGACTACTTGTCATCCATTTAAAACGTCCTTATCAGGATTGGAAGATTCGAGGTTTTTGATTAGTCCTTCTTAGTTCAGGCTCTTGAGGATAATCACTGCATATAAGATAATATAGATAAAATAATGAAAGAAAGTACTTATTTGCCTGAAGTCAAAAATTCACGAATTGGTTATTGTTTTTTGTATTTTTTACTTAAATTTTATTTAATTATTAATATAGTTTAATTGTTATCACTACTAAATATTAAATAAAATAAAATTTTATTTATTTATTTCATAACTAAATGACTAAATTTATTATAATTACAATTTGTTACCACATACTTGTGTAAAATATTCTCATCTTATAAGTTCATATCACCCTTCAAATACTAGTTTTGTCAAGTTTCATATTTCAAGAAGTCCACACCAAGATCAACAAATCAAATTCAAATGAATCAAAACCAAGCATTGACTATTAATCTTTTCCTTTTAAGGTCTTCTTTATTTCAAAGTTTCTGCAACAGAAAATGTCTCAAAATGGGTAAAGCTCTACAATTTGGAAGCTTTCCTTGAGCTCCGACCAGCAATGAACTCTTGCATCTTCTTAAACTGCTCTTTGGTCATTCCATTATAATAGTCATGAGCCCTCTCCTGAAAAGCAAAACACCCACAAAATCACACCTCATGATTAAGAAAAATCTATGCATAACACAAATAGTGGAAGAGCTGCAATTGATGAATTGGTAAAAAAATTTTGTCCGAGCAACAACAGTTACAATTCCGATTCGATTTGGTATTTTTCGGTATTTCAGCATATATTTTTATCGCCATAGACCCGAATGGTGCAACCCGGTATAGACGTCCGGTATGCTACAACTCATTTCAGTACATTTTCCATCAGGTCGACGCTTTTGGCTCGTGGCCCGGTCTAAACATCCCTAAAAGTACTATAATGTAAACTCTGATAACAGAATCAAAGATGGTGATGGTACCTTTTCCAGAGAAAGAGCCTGACCCAAGTCCAGCTTCAGGCCATCGTTGATGACAGATTTGTATCTCAACACCAAATCTTGATTATTCTTTTCAATAGTCTCTGCTATTTCTCGTGCTTTCTTCATCAATTCACTTTCTTCAACAACATGATTAACCAAACCCCACCTCTCAGCTTGCTCTGCGGTGATCGGAGTAGCTGCCAGAGACACTTCACGAGCCCTGTTTGCTCCGATCAAGCGTGATAGCTTCTGTGAGAGACCCCATGAAGGAAATATCCCAAATCTGCACTTATATCATCATATTGGACCAAAACCAATATTAAAAATGTCAGCTTCTTAATTCCCTTAATATCAAATTCTACCAAAACCAATATGAAAAATCCATCCGAACAATCTGCAACCAAAGATTCGATCTCTTTATCAACAACTTTCAAATAATTCCACCCAAATCGCCACAACAAAATGAAACCAAGCAATCCAGAATAATCGATTAATCACTGAACTAAAAGAACCAACTAAGAAATCGAATGAAAAAGCGAGAAACATATACTTGGAATGCGTGTCCATGAACTTGGCTCCTTTAGCAGCCAACAAAATGTCACAAGCAAGCGCGATTTCGAATCCAGCAGTGACCGCAAACCCGTTAATGGCTCCGATGATGGGTTTCTTACACTGCTCCATTTGGAAAACCGGGTCGGACTCCTTATCTTTAACATCCCCTTTAAACACTTCCTCGGCGATGGTCAGATCAATGCCGGAGCAAAAAGCACGACCCGACCCAGATAAGATAATGGCCTTAACCGAGTCGTCAACACCCAAGGCCTTGAACTGCTGGGAAAGTCGCGTCAACATGGACTTGGTAAGGGAGTTCAGAAACTTCGGACGGTTGATCGTGATCGTTGCGACGCCGTTTTGTTCCTTGGACACGATAATTAGGTTGTCGTCGTTGCCGGCTCCAGCCATCTTAGGTTTGTGGTAGAAGACAGAGACAGTTGGCGTGTACTTGTGATTAGACTTTTGCTTCTAAAACAAGTAAGCAATTAAGCATGCTTGGGCACACATTTCAACGTGGACACTATATTTAACTTTTTTTTAAAAGACAAAAATATTCTCCTTATTTTAAGAAAACAATTGAAAAGGAACATTATTTAATACATCCCTCCTCGATATGCCTTGCATTCCTTTCAGAAGATATGTTTAGGCCTTAATTCCAAGACCTACTGTTTAGGTCTCACTTCTACTCTTTTATATTTAAAAAAAAGAAAAATTATTCAATCATTAGGTTGATAGAATTATTTAAATGTATTGATGCCAAATTTTCAATTTTATATTAAATTTAAACGTAAATAAAAATACACACTCCAATCCTTTTTAAAAATGATGTGAATCTAATGCGAGCTCAATACTTTAAATTAACAATTAAAAAATATTTAATCCAAATCTCATGGCCAGTGGTCTCTGAAGCGCAAAATAATAAGACGACTAAACTGAGAAAAACGATGGTTTAACTACTGTCTCAATCTGATCATCTTTTCCTATTTTACATATTCAATATGTCTTCTGTACTTTTAGACGGTGTGGATACTTTTTTTTTCTTTTTTTGCATACATCGAAAAGAAAACAAAAATATTACATGATTAGTTTTGGGAGACAAATTCCGGTCATATCTTCTAATAGAAATGAAAGACACCCGATTGGTTCAGTAACACAAATGGTAATTCCTAGCCTATAATGTGCGTGGCAAGCCAGTTTACGCATCGGTTGTCCTCCCTGTATGTGTGACGCAGTACAACTGTCCAGTTTCGGTCTAACATCGTGTTGACGCCCATGACTAAAGGGTTATTAGTCTGCGTCCTGTTGACTGTGATAGATAAAATATTGAACATCGCTTAAGAATCCCCCTCTAGTTCAATCTGACGATAGCCCTGATCCCAAGCGAGCTGGAGGTCAGAGAAAACTCCCCAAAGTTCTACCAAAAGAGGGAAGCATCTACCAATATTCTGAACAAATCCTCTAAGCCAAGCGCCTGTACTGTCTCGAAGGATTCCTCCTGTCGATGCCAATGAGGAGATTCTTTTACAGGCTCCATCAGTATTCAGCTTAACCCATCCAGGAGGGGGTTTCTTCCAACCTATTAGTTGTTTTATTTCAAATCTGTGGTCCCTATGAACTCTACTTTGCTAGATCGAAGTTTTGTGAATTTGGAAGACATATTCCATAACAGAAATGGTAGGAGACGCCGTCCGCGAAAATTGGTCGTAAAAAATGATCCTATTTTGCTAGGTCTATAGGAACCAACAAGCTATGCCAAAGATAACGGCCCAATCAAATCCAAAAACTATCCGGTGATTTCAGAGATTCCTAGCTATCCATCCTGAGAGTTGAGAGTGAAAAAATTCGTTGAGATTACTTGTGGGGGGAAAGTTTGCCACAAGGTATGTGCATTGATACAATCTCGAACGACATGAAGCAAAGATTCATTTGCTCTACAATGGTAGTAGGCCACCTCCGTGGTAAGCTGTTTGCATGCCTTTATTGATTGGAAAGTAATCTATCTTGAGCGAGGAGCCATAAGAAGGCGCGAATTCGTTGGGGGCCATTCCAACACCAAATTTCTTTCCAAATTCCCTCCAACTCACGGCCCATATGGTCCATTATCATGGAATAAGTCAAAGCAGTAGTGATCTGACCATATTTCGAGAGTCCCCAGGTTAGTTTATCTAGCCCCAAGTAGGGTTGTCGAGGCAAAATACCCACTATAGATATGCAACATGAATGAGGGAGCAGAGATTGGAAGGTATCCCACTTCCAATTCCTTGTATTATCCACGAAGTGGTGTACTCGGAGATCAATTTTTGATTGTGGAATCGGAGTAGTTGCGTGGGAAATCAGTGGTCCTAGATCTATTACCCAAGGTCTAGCCAGAATCTGGTCCTGGAGCTGTCACATATCGCATATTTTAATCCTTTGAAAACAAGGTGCCAAGTGGCTTTGATGCTCTTCCACATTATTGACCCTCCTGTAGCGTTGAGGGACATGGGATAATGGTGAGATCAAAATTATACTTGGTCGATAAGATTTACACCCATAGCGATTTAGGCTTAGAGATCAAGGTCCACCCTAATTTGGCTAGAAGGGTGTCATTGGTTTCTCTTATTCTGCAGATACCAAGAGCCCCCAGTTCTTTAGGTCGACATACTTGTTCCCATTTGACCAAGTTAATCTTCTTACTACCTTGATAAGATTCCCATAAAAACTGGTGCATTAGTTTTTCAATATCATCACACAGTCGTCCAGGAAGGCAGACCGTCTGCATCATGTAGGTGGGAAGAGTCGATATAACAGATTGGGTCAAGGTAATACGACCTGTAAGTGATAAGAAGGTTGACATCCATCCTGAAAGTTGCTATTGCACCTTATCAAGTACATGTTGGTAAGTTCATTTATTCACGAGCTCATGCAACAGGGGTACCCCAAGATAAAGTCCGAGGCTGTTTGTCTGTTTAAAACCTAGTTCACGGCTAAGATCCTGTGTCACAGAATGGTGTACATTTCTGGAGTAAAAACATCGAGATTTATCTTAGTTAACCCGTTGCCCCGAGACTGTGCAAAAAGTAGACAATACATCACGAATTACATGCATTTGGTCTATAGAGGCCTCGAAGAACAAAATGAGATCATTTGCGAAAAATAAATGATAGAGGGTCGGACCTCTACGACTGAGTTTAATAGTTTTTCATTGACCTTGGGAAACTGAATGACAGATTAAGTGACCCAAGCGCTCCATACATAAAACAAAAATATACGAAGTTCGAGGCTCGCCCTATCGAATACCACAGGTAGGAGTGAAACTTTCACTGAGTTCTCCATTCTGGTTCACTTGTATAGATATCGAAGAGACATAATTCATGGTTTCAGGCAATCCAAGGTAAAATAGAGTATCTACGATGAATTCCCAAGAAAGGCGATCGTAAGCTTTCTCCAGATCATCCTTAATAGCTAGTATCCCCTTTTTTTCCTAATATTCGCTTCATATAATGGATTACCTCTTTGGCAATGATGATATTATCCGTAATCACTCGCCCTGAGACAAAGCTGCTTTGATTAGGTGTTACAAGCTCCTCCAGATGAGGTTTGAGCCGGTTCACGATAATCTTTGTAATTGCCTTATAGATCACTGAACACAAAGCAATGGGTCTAAATTGAGTGATTGACATTGGAGAGGGGAGCTTAGGTATGAGTACTAAGATAGTGCAATTTAATTCAGCGTCCCATACTTCATGTCTGAAGATTTTTTGGATGAACTGAGATAGGGTCGATCCGACAATGTCCCATTGGGATTAATAGAATAAAGCAGTAAACCCATCATAGCCTAGCGCCTTGTTTGGAGCTATAACAAAGAAGGTCGCCTTGACTTCGACAGCCAGAATTGGATTTTCCAGATCAGTGGTAGCACGCTGAAAGAGCGAGGGAAAACATTTTCTGATAGGAAGCACTTTAGGTGTGGGACTTCTAGCTGTGTAGAGGTTTTGAAGGAAGTTCTTAGCTATCAGTTTGATACTCACTGTGTCCGATCCGATGTAGCCATTTCATCCTTCAGTTTATCCACTTGCAGTTTTCGACATCTTGCAATAGTGATAGCATGGTAGTATTTTGTATTTCTGTCGCCCTGTGCTATCCATTGGCTTCTTAATCGTTGGTGCCAGTAGAGCTTTTCTTCATATAGTACTTGTTCAAGATCTGCTCGTAAGTAGTCCTCTAGGTCCCGAAGAGAGTCCGAATACTTGACTTCCAATGTTTTTTTAATTCCTTCAAGTCGTGCCATAAGTATTTTTTTCGATAAAAAATATTTCCGAAACTGGTAGCATTCCACTGCCAGAGTCTGTCGGCCACGTTCCTGATAGAGCTGTTGAGAACAGTAAGATTAGGTTGACAATTATCCTCCACAATCTTACTGAAACGATCATTTGTTAACCACGCCGATTGGAATCTGAATGGTTTAATGGTTTTTGGGAGGCAAATGCTTTGTCTAATTCTCACCAGGAGAGGTCTATGGTCTGATTTGAGGAAAGGTAGATGAGGCACTGTAGTATCCTGGAATGAAGACTGCCAGGAATTAGAGCAGAAAACACAGTCTAGTCTTGTGAGGAGTTAATCGCGCCGCTAAGTGTATTTGGGCCCTATAAATCCCAGATCGTGCAGTTGATAATTTTGAACACATTGTTGAAATTGTTGATTAATAACCGGATGGAGACGAGATCCCCCATGTTTATCGCTACTCTCTAGTTTAGCATTGAAATCCCCTCCCAAGATTCATGGTTTAGAGGTATGTCCAGCTATTTTGTGTAGATTCTGCTATAGATATCGTTGGAGAGTATAGGTAGGGCTCGCATAAATGGTTGTGAAGTCAAAAGAAATTTGGCCCTAAGTTATATTAATACAAACAAATTGTCGATGCACGACCAATATTCGAGCCTTCAAATCGTCTTTCCATAGCACCTATACACCACCCAAAAAACCGTCTGCTGCCACTTTGTAAGATTTAGAAAATCCCAAACTGCAAATCACCTTCAATGCTCGACTCCCACTAATCCTTGGTTTGACCAAGACAACCATGAGAGGATGATGAATCCGGATGTAGTTCTTGAGTATGGGTTTAAAGGTCCTGCCTCCCACCCCTTAACAATTCCAGATGAATAGCATCATAAACAGACTTTAATGAGGGAAAAGGTACATTGTATTAATCAGGAGTGGTTTTTAGGACATCCAGTTGCATGCTACAACTGGTAGTCGTATAGTTCTGGTGAAATTATGTCATTGGCGAGTCAGAGTCGCTAGCGATTTCAATGTCCGAACTCGAAATTTGACCAGGATCTGGTGGCCTAATCGGGTGCAACAAGTGGGTGTTGGTCGACGTATGCATTGGAGTGGACGTACATGGATCATGTAGGTCATTCTCCATTGCCCCTTATCCCGTGTCTTCTTGCATGGATATTGTAAAAGAGTGGTCATGGATCACTAGTTCTTAGTGGGATGGGATTGAGATGGCCACATGTCTTGTTTGGATGTGTTGAGTTATCGTTAGCATGGGTTGCTGATCCGAAGGGGGCTTATTGGGCCAAACGTGGGTCGTAGGTTTAGGGGAATTTGGGTTTGTGGGAATCGAAAGTTTGGGCTATCCATTAGGAGCCTTGGAGGCTAACCCGGTGAGTCTCGATGGCCCTCCATTTCTTAATTGTCTTAACGTCATTTGGGTTAGGCGCGAATTAGCTTCTATGGCTTGTTTATTAATTTGTTTCTCCTACTTCGATCGATTATATTCATTAAATGTTTCCATTGCTTCGGTGTCAGTCAGAAGGCTATACCTTGAGCCCCTCGATGCCTCTTGCTAGGCTCTACCTCACCTGTCACGTCCTGGTACCGTTGCGTTGGGGGTTTGGTGGTGCGCATGTCGTTGGACTTGGATCTAGGGGCCGTAGATCTCTGGTCTGGGTTCAGCTACCGACGTTTCAGTTTCGGGTTCCTATGGTGTGACTGTCGCTTGTTCTCTAATGGTTTGCTCTAGTTTCGTCTGAGTTTTAGCTTTTTAGGGACAGTCCGACGCTCTGTGACCCACCCGTCCACATAAGAAATAGATTTGGGGTAGTCCCTCATAAACTACCTTGATGAGTTTTCCATCAAGCTTCACAACAGATCGCAGAGGGGAGCTGATGTCTACGTCTACTGCAACCCTCGCAAACTTACCTCTCTGAGATTGCTGGGTTTGGTCATCTATTTTCATGGTTCTGCCCCACTAAATTCCTAAGAGCTTTCAAGATTGATGGATGATACCTTGCTACCGAGAGCTTAGGGAATCTAACCCACGCGATCACATGAGTAATTTTGCTGGACGAGGGATGAAAGTCGGGAATCCAAAGTTGGACCGACAGGACATAGCCGGAAATCACCCAAGGGCCATCGGTAAGCGCATGTCTATAATTAGCTTTTTATACAAATTTTATCAGATAAAATTCATTATCTAAATCCACTATTTTCATTGGCCCCTTCAGTTTCCACAATAAGTTCAATCTTGTTTTTAGCATGTTGAATCCTACTTTTCGGCTTAAAAGTTTGACTACAATGGCCTTTTCCCATTGTTTGTCCAATCGGCCTCGAAATGTGCTCGAGAGTTTGGTGCCCATGCCATAAGTGCCTTGCACTAGTTTAATGTCCCCCTCAGCTATTTCGATCTGGCCATGTTAAATTTTGCTATGCGGAATCGGAATTCGGGCGCCCTGTTACGGCCTCACAGTAATTGGGTGGCGTGACAATTGGACTGAGAGAAGAAGGCGGTGGATCTTCCTCTCTCTCGCATATGTGGATTTTTTTAGTTGCGTGATCGTCATAGCCGGTGGAGGTGAGATTACGCCGGTAGTTTCAGCTTGCATTAATGGAGATTGCATTGGTGTTATTGTTGAGAGCATTTGAACCAAGTGTTTTTCTTTATTGAAAGGAGGCACATCAAACTTGCTTAACTTTTAGTTGTTTTGTGTGGATACTTATTTTAATCGTTTAGTGACGTATTCATATTTTTTAACTATTAGCGTTAAATTCAAAACAGTACAAAAGTTTGTATATTTCACCTAACTCTATGATTCAATAATTACATGTAATTTTGGCATTGAGCTTCGAGTCTGAGTTAGGCTCAAAGCTCAATTAGAGTCAATAATCTGACTGAAGCCTAAGTTTGATAAGTATTAGATGCCTTAAAGTTTAATTAGATTTGGGTTAAGTTTAATAAAATATACAATATTAATATGACAATAAAAGTTTTGTCCATACACAAGAAATAAAGAAGTCAAAAAATATGTTGTCTTAAGTTTCATCAACATTAATTGGATTCATTAAATTCAGATCAAATCGGGTCGGGCAAGCCTTGAAAAGTCTATACACACTAGTAGAAAAGCAGCTGTGCAGGCGAATCAAAGCAGTTTTATTCCTGGCAGACAAATAACTGATAATATTATCATCACTCAGTAAGTCATACATTCGATGCAAAAGAAGAAGGGGAAGACCGGGTTTTTGGCTACCAAGGTGGATCTAGGAAAAGCTTATGATAGGATTCAATGGGACTTTATTTAGATCTCTGTCATTAAGAAGTGTGTGACGACGGTGACTTTGCAGGTCACCTGACAAGGCATAGTTACTGATCCTTTTAGCCCTTCACAAGGTATTAGGCAAGGAGATCCACTCTCGCCCTACCTTTTTGTTTTGTGCATAGAAAGACTAGGTCACCTCATTTCGAGAAAGGTGGAATAAGGTCTATGGAGACTGATAAAACTGAGTCCTACAGGGCCTCCAATATCCCATCTTTTTTTGTAGATGACCTAGTTCTTTTTGCAGAAGCTACGAAATCTCAAACCAATATAATCGTTAGAACGTTGGAAGAGTTTTATAAGGCATCTGAAAGTGAATATTGATAAAACTCATATTTTCTTCTGAAAGAACGTATCCCCAGCACTCAAGCATAGACTCAGTCAAGACCTGCACATTTCTCATACAAACAATTTGGGGAAATATCTAGGAGTTCCGTTGTTACACGAGTGGACATCAAGACAAACCTATCAACATATCCTGGATAATGCATAACAGAAGCTTGCAGGATGACGGGCAAGGGTATTGTCTCTAGTGGGAAGAGTTACCCTAACCTATTCGGTGATTTCGGCCCTGCCCATTTATATAATGAAAACAGTAAAACTTTCGAGGCAGATTTGTGATGATTTGGAACGAATCATGCGCGATTTTATTTGGGGTTCAACGGGAGAGCAAAGGAAAATGCATCTAGCAAATTGGGAAATAGTGTGTCAGCCCAAAAAAGCTGGAGGCCTGGGCATTAAACGTATTCGCTCTTTCAACGACGCTTTATTGTCTAAGTTAGGATGGGCATTGATTACACAGCCCTAAGTTTTATTGGTCAAGATCTTAAGAGCTAAATATCGCATAAACCCACACCACATCTCTCCTACAATAGATAGGGTAGGGGCTTCGAGCATCTCTGCAACTTGGCAAGTTGTTCGCCAAGGTATAAAATGGAAGCAGGGGAATGGAAGGTGCATCATATTCTGGATGGATAATTGGGCAAAGGACTGGGGACCTCTAATTTACGTGGCGACCTCCCCAATTCCTGAAAGAGTCCTCTATGCTACCGTTGCGTATTTTAAGAATAAAGATAACACCTGGAAGTGGAGCTTGTTCCAATATTACCTCCCTTCCTCGGTCTGTTTGGATACTACGGAACTCCCCATTACTACAGATAGCACAACGGAAGATACCATACAGTGGGGACAAACTGAACATGAACAGTTTACAGTGACATCAGCCTACGACTTAATCGAAGGGAGTATCACCGATGTGAATAATAGCCTCTAGGAATTAATTTAGAAATGGGTAGGGCCCCAACGGATTAGGAAATTCCTTTAGTTAATGACCAAAGGAAAACTGATGACCAATCAACAAAGAATGGCACGTCACATCACTACAGATAGCAGTTGTCACAACTATGGATAAAAAGAATCCACCCTACATGTCATTCAGGATTGTCCGAGAGTAAAGGCTTTCTGGGAAAAATCCCCCCCGAAGATGGTTGATACGGATTTTTTTCTACAAGATGAGGGGATGTAGCTGAAATCTAACTTTATGAAACACTCTCAGGTGAGGCAGTTTGCCTGGGCTTCTATCTTTAGAGTAGTCTACTGGTTTTTATGGCACTGAATAAACAAAAGTGTTTTTGAAGCTGACTTCGCGTGGCCGGAAGAAGGTAACAAAGCCATTATGGAGTACATAGAATGGATAGAACGAGCAAGGGTAGTGACAAGTTGTGTTTTTCCAACACAGGGATTAGCTATGGTGGTTTAGTTGGATGGACAAAACCACCAGAAGATTAGGTCAAGTTAAACATAGACGAAGCAGTTAAAAAAGGGATTAACATTGCTACTCCTAGGGGGATACTTAGAGACTGGGATGGTCAGTGGTGCGATAGATTTATTCAGCATATTGGGAGAAACTCACCGCTTACTGCAGAACTCTGGGCAGTCCAATCGAGACTTACTCTGGCTTGCACACTGGATTATAGACGAGTCATCGTAGAAGTGGATTCCCTAGAAGTCATAAACATCCTGTCCTCATCCAATATCCCTTTATCTTATGAGAATTTTTTAGTGACAGGTACCCGTGGATTAATACAACGGGATTGGAAGGTGCAATTTCAACACATACATTGTAAAGGGAACCAGTATGCAGACAATATGGCCTCAATCGTAGCCCTAGCCAGTCCAGGACTACATATTTGACAGGAGCCTCCGATGACTGTAATGGAGCTCATTCACCAAAACAAACAAGGAGCGTTGTACCACAAAACAAGGAGCTAGTTAGCTTGCCCTTTTTGGGCTTTTGGTTTTCTTCCTTTCTAAAAGAAAAAAAGAAAAAACCTACTTTATAATATAAGTTTTATAAATTCGATGAAAACAAAGGACAAAACATATAGGGAATAAGAATTTATGTTGACTCTTAAACACTAATAAGATTTAAATTTTAAATTATTTTAAAAAATACTGGTTAACCTTAATTATAATAGTAAACTTGATATTGTTTTCATTTTCTAATTATAACAAGAGCCTGATAATAATTTATTTTTCTTTTATTTGTTTTTTAAATCGTAATTTTAGTTGACTAAGAATTAAGGAATTTTTATTAAACTATTATAATATAATTTAAGCTATTTTTTTCGTATTTGTTTCTTCGAATTAATCAAATATTTATCGCTTACCCCTAATTTTCTTTTCAATTTTGTCTAATTTCTTTATATAAAACTTAGGGTTCTTCTCAAATCAATCAAACACCTTGGAATTTCAAGGTTTAGGACTCCAAATACTTTCTGTAAGGAGAGAGTGACATAAGTTCTTTGAGAGAGAAAAGCGTAAACCCAGTATTCTTGATCTGACAAACACAAGAGACATCAGACTTTTCCTGGAAAAGTTATCCTGCAGGAAATTATGTTACCTACCAGTGTGAGGTAAATTAATTTCCTGTGATTTCTGCCGGTGCGAAAATTCGAAATATAAACAGTTTGAATGATGTTCAAACGTACATGCTGGTTGCATTGGGAAGTGTGAGTTATTTACGATGGTAGCTCAGCTCAGTCTGTGTTGCCTTCAATGAGTTTGCAATGAACTTGGAATATTAAGGGTCTGATGGGTCGACTGTTATGCTTCCAGGAAACGAGTTCCTGGATTCCTGAAACCTGAAAGCATCTTCAGGATCAGACCCTGCTTGTAAATTAAGATTATTGCAGCAAGAAAAGGAAATTCTTGCAAGTTCCTATGAATAGAAACACAACCCTGAAATCAAATGAATTCGTCCAAGTATGCAAATAGTATTGTTCTTGGCAGGTGTAACTCGCAGATGAGCTCAACCTGAACGTTTCATCAAGTCGCTAAGATATTTGTTGTAAATCGTCAATCAAAAGTAATTTTTCTTCAAGTATCTATATGCTTCAGAAAATTCATTAATGACTATTCTTTGAGCTGATAGTCCTGTCAGGCCATAACAAGTTGACGAATGTTCATTGGTGAAACGTCAATGGAGTCTCCATCCAGGAGGCGCTTTGCTAAAACCAGATTAGCTGCTTCAGAAGGATGATATGGATCCCAGAAAACATACTTAGACCTGTTGAAGCAGACTTTTGATGAAGGACCACAGGGTATTAAACCACCGAATTTCCCAGCAATGTAGCAGCATGAAGAATTTGCATTCTCAAAACCTGTAAAAAGATCAGATATTGGCTACTCATTACTTCAGTACACATCACAGGTTCACAGGTATACCCAAGGTTTTAAATTGCAGACTGCGAATTATACTACCAGTTGAGGGAAATCAAGTCGCAGTTACAGCAAATCGTGGTAACGTTCAGGACTGCAACTGCGATATTCCGGCAGCAATTACAAACCTTGGTTATACCATAAGCTAAGCTATAGTTGTAAGTAAGCTTTTTACAGGATTCAGACCGAATGATATGTAATTCTGCAGAATGTCGGATACGATGTTGTAAACATTTGCATAAACCAAATGTGACCCTTCAAGGTTACCGCTAAGTTCTTCCACAAGGCTTCTTAGCTCTTTGTTGTACAATTGAGCCATCTCATTTGGGAAACTAGCACAGTTTTCTCCTTCTGCTGGATTTAACTCTCTCTCGAATGGTATGCACCCGATCAGACCAACGTTTACCACAACAATCTTTCTAGCACCTAAATTGTAGAGTCTCTACAGATTAGATAGAAAGGAAGCTAGTTACAGTTTGAATTCCAGGATGTTAGTCCGGAGGAAATGATGCTTTAAGCAAACAACTTATGGTGATTAGCATTTTTACTTGGAGTTGTATTCTGAATCTTGCAATCATGGAGCCAACAAAAACTTCTGGAGACACCATCTTTTGCTCAGCAGCAGAGAGCACAGGTGTTAAGTAGTTGTTTATGAAATCATTTGAGCCCATGGTAACTGAGAATAGAGCTTTTCGAAGAAGATCTGAAACTGCGGAAACTCCAATCATTTCTATCATGTCTTCCCTGGTGTTGGCAAAGTTATCAATCTGTGCATCCATGTTTATCCGACCACCCTGTGGATTTTGTTTACTGACATTAAAAAAAAAAAAAGAAATCCCACTTGACGACTTTAATTGCAGGAAGAAGCAGAAGACAAGCTTACAAAAATTTTTCCTGTGTGATTGAGAATTCCTCCTCCTCCGGAAGCATAATTGACACCTCGAAGAACCACAGATCCTACTGTTGTTGGAGCCAAGTAAGGTGGAGTAGAATCTTCCAACCCCAATCCCTGACCTGGTGAGACAAAATGTCCTGATGTTCAAGCAAGCACAGAAGTTTCAGCAAGGAGTATCAGAAAATGAAACTTGCCTATAATGTCAACAATCGTCCTGCCATTGGTGAATCGTCCTGTTGGCTTTCCATAATCTATGCCATTTGGTATATAGTTGGCCTTTGAAAGTGACAATATGTAATTGTTGTTTCCAGCATCAACTAAGGAATCACCAAACACGAAACTAGCTTCAAGCTTGCTCCCAATGCTGATACTCGCCATCAATAAGATACCCAATACCTGATATAAGAATCTACTGTTTTGTTTTCTATGTGAGAGCAAACCCATTACAGAAAATATGCAGCAGAAGATAAAACACATGCAATGCATTAACTACACTATTTAAGAGTGTCCTTGTCTTATATTCAGGCCAAAGTGAGGGGAGGGGCGAAATTATTAGATCAACCGTTAACTACTATAATAAATGTTGAAATGCAAATTCTATCCTGTGAACCATGTGCAGTTTACAGAAGCAATCTTTTCTTGGTTGTGTTCTGTTCAAGATACGAAAGAGTTCTTAATTCATCTGTTTCAGGGAATCACGGAAACTAGTATAGTTTCGAGCCAACAAGCATTTATACATGCCTAATTAGCCTTTGCAAGTTGGGAATTTTATTTATAGAAAATTTTCTTACTCCAAAATGCTGAAGCAAGTTGATAATGAGCATTGAAATAATATTATTTAAAATTTTAAATTCTTAAACTTTCATAGTAAAATGGTACTGTTTGGTCTAAGATTCAAGATTTACAAGTTAGGTAAATGATAACTTTAAAATAAAGTATGTTTTCATAAATCATTTTATAGATAGATAATTAATACTAAACAGCTAATTTTACTAAACATCTCTAAAAAGCGGGCTGGTAATTCAATCTGTTGGTAAAAATTTACATCTCCGTAAATAAAAGACCTTTTCAACACCGAATAATCCATTGGTTCAGCACACAGAAAGTACTTATTTCTTGCAGCTGCTCCACTATTACGAAATTCAAAGCATTACAGGTTTAGAATTTAATGCTTTCAACTTTATACAACCAAGTTTTAACCCTTTTGACTATTGTCACAGATTATCAGAAATCTTGGTGTTTTCATTAAATCTTATCAACACATTTATACGGTATCTAAGTAAATATATAAATAAGATTTAATAAAATATAGTCTAATTTAATTAAGTATTATGTTAAATTTAAATATAAGTAACAAAAATTTAGATTTTAAAGTTAAATTTTTAGTTTAGCTTGAACCCAATATTTTTATTTCAAAATTCGAAAAAGTTTAAATTTTGTAGTCTAATTCATCTTAATATTAAATTAAAATTACATATTAAAAACAGAAAAAGGGGAAACATATGATTTTTTTATATAGAAGTTTTATGGCTGTAGATTTTGCTTACCAAAAGCAAGATTTTTACTATTTAAGTTTCTTTGTTCATTCCTTATTAATTAATGCTTTGATTCAAAAAAATAATGAAATAAATAATATTAGTTGAATTAATTAAATATTACTAATATACTAATTTAACTTGACTTTTAAGTTTTAAGTCGACATGAATTAATCAAAGTAAATTTAAATTTATATTTTAAATAATTATTATAAATTATTAATTTAAAGCAAATTTAATTAATTAATTTTAATCACTAGAGAAAACTTGAATCGTTAATTAGCTATGTCTAATATTTATATTATCCATAATTTATCGCTATTTTTATTGAAGTTTAAGAAAATATAATTATCAAAAAATTAAAAATTATAAATATTTTTAATTCTAAAATTAAAGAGAATTTTCTAAAACTGCTTAATCTACAATACTTCTCGTGGTACTTTTTTTTAAAGATATTTATTTGATTTTCCAAAAATGCTGGTGAAATTAAATTAAAACTGCTTCTTATTTAGTGTGTCAAAAAATTTCAGTAATTGTCCTGAACCAAGAAAAACAAAATAGGTTCAGTAATTATTCGACCAAAAATAAGTATAGTCATTAAGTATGCGAGAGCTCCGCGCCAAAGCTCAATGTCCACCTCCGGCGTGTCCGCCGACGCTAATTTTTGCTCGTTTACTGATCTCAATTCCTCCTCCACCACCACCACCGCCGCCACCGCCGCCTCCAAAGCCTTTACGCACTATACGGTGAAACAATCCACCTGCCTTCTGGAGAAATTCATGAACGTTCCCATGACCTTTTTTACTGCCTTCAATTTTCACACTACCATCGTAATTACGTCCGATACTTCCACCGCCACTTTTACTGCCTCCGATGCTTACACTGCCACTTTTACCGCCTTCGACATTACCGCTAAGACCACCTGCCATATTTTCACGGCCACCACCTCCGATGTTTTTACTGATACTTCCACCACCACTTTTACTGTCTCCTACGTTGCCACTAGCATCACCCTTGATGCTTACACCGCCGCTACCACCCAAATGACCTCCAGTGCTTCCACCACCACTTTTACTGCCTTCTGCACTGCCACTAGCATCGCCCTTGATGCTCCCACCACCACTTTTACTGCTTATGGCGTTGCCACTAGCACCACCTCCAATGCTCACATCGTCGCTACCTCCACTGCTCCCGCCGCCACTTTTACTGCCTCCAGAGCTACCATTAGCGTCACCCTTGGTGCTCCCACCGCCGCTACCTCCACTGCTCACACCACCACTTTTACCGCCTCCGACGTTGCCATTAGCACCACCTCCGACGCTCACTCCGCCGCTGCCTCCAATGCTCCCACCACCGCTTTTACTGCCTTCAGTGCTGGCATTATCGTTACTTCTGCTGATCCCGCCACCACTTTTACTGCCTCCGGCGTTGCCACTAGCACCACCTCCGATGCTCACATCGCCGCTACCTCCACTGCTCCCACCACCACTTTTACTGCCTCCAGCGCTACCACTAGCGTCACCCTTGGTGCTCCCACCGCCGCTATCTCCACTGCTCACGCCACCACTTTTACCGCCTCCGATGTTGCCACTAGCACTACCTCCGCCGCTCACTCCGCCGCTGCCTCCAATGCTCCCACCACCGCTTTTACTGGCATCATCACTCCCTCCGCTGATCCCGCCACCACTTTTACTGGCTCCGGCGTTGCCACTAGCATCACCTCCGATGCTCACATCGCCGCTACCTGCAATGCTCCCACCACCACTTTTACTGCCACCAACGTTTCCTTCGCTGCTCCCGACGCCACTTTTATTTCCCCCAACACTGCCATTAGCACCACCCTTGATGCTTCCACCGCCACTACCTCCAATGCTACCACCACCACTCTTACTGCCTCCAGCGTTGCCACTAGCATTACCCTTGACGCTTCCACCGCCGCTACTTCGACTGCCCTCACCACCATTTTTACTACCTTCTGTGTTGCCAATAGCATTACCACTTTTAGGGACTCCTACGCTGCCACTACCACCACCTTCGATGCTTCCACCACCACTTTTACTCCCTCCAGCACTGCCACCAGCACCAACTCCGATACTTCCACCGCCACTACCTCCAATGCTCCCACCACCACTTTTGTTGCCTTCTGCATTGCCACTAGCACCACCGCCAATGCTTCCACTACCACTACCTCCAATGCTCCCATCACCACTTTTACTACCTCCTGCATTGCCATTAACACCAAATTCGATGCTTTTACTGCCAATAACATCGAAGCTTGCACCACCACTCTTACTGCCTCCTGCATTGCCATTAGCACCACTCTCAAAGCTTCTACCGCCACTACCACCAATGTTCCCACTACCACTTTTACTTCCTTCTACGCTGACAACACCACTTCCAATAGTTCCACCAGAATTACCTCCAAAGCTACCAGCTCCACCGTCAATACCTCCAATGCCTCCGCCACCACCACCTCCAATGTTCCCACCACCTAACCCTCCACCAAAACCAGCAAGGCTTCCACTACCACCGATGAAACCAGTACGTACAGTGGCGGTGATTTCTTTCTCTTCCATTTTCCGACATTCTACAAAACCTAGCACCAACACGAACATCATGCATAAAACTCCAACATTCTCGGTAATTGTCGCCATCTTTCAAACGTAGAGTTAACGTTGCTTTATGAAATATGGGTTGAATTTATTTATAGGTTTTTGTTTACTAAGATTAGACAAACATATGATTGGCAACATAAGTCAATCAGGATCTGTGAAGAAGAGAGAAGCTCGTAACTCATCATTGCTGCAACCGTATTGTGCCCAAATTAGAAGCCCTTAAAAGACACAGAGTTGATTGGAAGCCATTAAAATGTTCTTTGACGAGCGTGCATGTCGTCGTCCATTTGTTAGTTTACGAGCTTCATATTATCCATACCTATCACATATAGTTGACTGGGTTTCACATGCATAATGGGCCAAGAGAACGAAACGTATTCGGATCAAATGTTGGCCCATTCGTAAGAACAAGGGGTACCCGTATTCAGTCCAACCCGTTGTCTAAATATTTTTTGAAATATTAAGGGTAAATTATTAAGAAATTGATAAGAACACAGAGAGCAAGGGAAGGGGTCTTCTCCTAGGGTTTTAGCTTCTAAGAGGCAAGGCAAGGCAAGGCAAGGCAAAGCAAAGATCTCAAGAGAGAAAGGAAAGAAGAAACAGAAATGGAGGCCGGCGATGAAGGAATAGAGAGAGTTGAGAACTCAAAGGACTTGCAGCAACAGAGCAAAGCTTTCGACAAGCTCACTGACCGCGTAGAAGATCGCCAGCTCGATTCCACTCGCGTTCAAGAGGTGGTTTTTGTTTCTTACGTTCAATTGTTTCTAAATTGGATATTTCTAGTTCTTTTTCTGTAGTTATTTTATTGTTTCTAAATTGGATATTTCTAGCGCTTTTTCTGTAGTTGTTTTGGTTGATAAAGGCTTAAAGTTTTCGACTTTTTATTGTTTGGGATTCAAATTTAGGCTATGGCGTCAATTGCTGCTTCTGCTGAGGCCGATTGGAACGCTATGAGGTTGAGGTACTCTTTCCTCTCCCTTTCTAGCACCTCATTTTTTCTTCAATTTAGTATATACATTTCTTGATTGAATCTGGTTGATGATTTGGCTTTTTGAATTTGACTTGTTGGGTAATATGGCCTGCTATTTGTTAAATTAGGTGCAGATTGCGAAAAAAATCCGATGCGACTGGTGTTAATTGTTAGGGTTCATCATTTTCATTGTTGTTTTCTGCGGTTTCACAGTTTGGTTTTCATTTATCGAAAGAATCCGGTGTGACTGGTGTTAATTGTTAGGGATGATCATTTGGATTGTTATAAGGATTGTTTTTGGACGTTTCACAGTTTGGTTTTCCTTTATCAAAAGAATCCGACGTGACTGATGTTAATTGTTAGGATGATCATTTTCATTCTGACAAGGATTGTTTCTTTGCTTTCATTCTGATAAGGATTGTTTTTTGCATTTTCACAGTTTGGTTTTACTTTATCGAAGTAATCCAGCATGACTGATGTTAATTGTTAGGGATGATCATTTGGGTTGTTATAAGGATTATTTTTCACAGTTTTATAGTTTGGTTTCACTTTATCGAACTAATCCTGTGTTACTGATGTTAATTGCTAGGGATGATCATCTTCATTGTGATAAGGATTATTTTTCCTAGTTTGGTTTTTCTTTATCAAAATAATCCGGTGCGACTGTCTGATTGATGTTAATTGTCAGCGATGATCATTTGCATTGTGATGAGGACTGTTTTCTGCAGTTTCATAGTTTAGTTTTGAACCATCAAATGAAATAACCAATTTGTGATGGCTGCTATCTACACTTGGTACAACATTCTTCATGCTTTTCAGCATTAGTTCGGTCTTCTTTTCTTTTTCTGTTATTGTCGCTTGAAGTATGTAATGTCGGTTTGATTGGTAGATTGGGACCAAACAAAAGAAAATAATATAAGGAATCTTGTGGATATGGAAATTTGAACCATCAAACATGAGCTATGGACTTGTCCAACTATTCTGCTTTTCCTATTTAGAACTACTTGAATGCCATCTGAATGTTGTTAATACCTTGTGTAGAAGAATGGAAGGTTTATAGAGCAACGAACTTAAATGTAGTATAAGTTTGATGAGCTTGTTGCTTCTTTTGTATGTTTCATTTTGTTCTTTCTTTTGCAAGTCGATGTAAAATATAGCTCCCTTAACACTAGGCCTTAACATGAACTTTACATATGAGTAATTGCTGGAATATGTCTTTTTCTTGATTTATTAACTTCTGTAACCGACGTGTCCCGAGTGAAAGCTATCTATAATGCTCTTTCAGGGAGAAAGAATTGGCTGCTGTTAAGATCAATGCAGCTGATGTTGACATCATTGCAAATGAACTGGAGGTATATTTTCCACCAATCTTGCATGTTCTATGTCCAAGATCATATTCTTCTAACAATCTCATGTCTTGATCTTTGGGAATAGTTGGACAAGAAGGTGGCAGAAAGAACCTTACGAGAGCACAAAGGAGATGCCGTTGCTGCAATTCGACATCTTCTACATTAGGGAACCGATGGCGTGAACTTTGGCCTTCGTATCATAATGATGCTGAGAATGATCTGCATGATGAATCCGTCCCGAAAATTTGCTCGAAAGATTGGATGATGTATTATCACCACAAATGTAACAAAACTATATGTTCTGCAGGATACATTGGTGCTAAAAAAGTTTGGCCTTGTTATATTGCCAACGTTACCTACAATTTTGTAGGAGCATAGGAATGCCCATCTTGATCCAAATACAAAAGTGTGGTGGTTGGAATGCGAAATAATGTGTGACGATAAGGCAATAGTTAACCACGTGTGAAAGCCGAGTACAAACGATATTCTGTAAATTACATGTTTCGAGCAAGTCTTTAAAACTAAATGACGGGTTTGCAGAGTTCAAATTGCAAGTCCCTCGTACTCTTACAAGTAATCTTATAAATCTTTAACAGTCCATGACCTGGGAACGTGAAGTTTATTAAGATCCAGTTCCAGGACTCAATTTAACAGCTAAAATGCCATCAGGGAATTGTTAGGGAAGGTTTAAAAAACAATAATCAGAAAATTCCGACTCCAAAAGGTATACGAAATGGAGGAAATTTATCTTCTTTCACATTATTCAAACATTATCAAAATCTTCATACCAATGTCCAAATAATTATCAGATATAAGGTTATACATACCAGACACCAAATTCCATTTTTATTACACTGGAGAAAAATGGAATGTCAAAAGACTCGGACTACACTAGAGAGAGCCAACTGATACAAGGATTTATATTACAGTTAGTTTAGAACCTCGAGATATGATACATACAGATATATACTTACAGCAGGTGAAATATGCAGCTTTTAACCGAATTCCAACAATTTCTCATTCTGTTGCTTCCTCTTCACTAATGATGCATCTGAACCTGGTTACTCCTGTGAGATGTTCAGACTAGGATAAGAAATTGATCACCACCTCAATGTTGTAGTTTGGTGCATCAATGGAAGTATGAATCCCATTCCAAGTTAAACAGAGCCTAGCAATGTCCAGCTTAGACGAAACGGGCCACCTTGATTAAAGCTTTTTCATTCAGTCACGCCAGAACAAGTATCAGGTTGCAATCAGGAAATCATCAATAAACTCCAAAGGATCATCATCCTAATGAGAACTTTTTGCACCTCCCATAGGCGTGGGGAGCTCAAGGATAACTAAGAAATAGCATCTTTCAGACTCTCTGATATACTGGACCTCGCCATCCATTAGCTTTAAGATCTTCCGACACATGCTCAATCCAAGGCCCTCCTGAGTTATCCATCGGCTGTTGTGGAACATATCCTGAACTAAATCGGGAGGAAGACCTTCACCGGGGCAAACGATCCTTCAAAAAAATGCATCAAATGAGTTGATTTAAACCTTTGCAAATTATCAGATTTTGAAGGTGATCATCATTTATGCAATAATCTTTATTTCAACAAAGGCATTAGCTGCATCTCTTTGTCCTCAGAGCAAACAGAATTGAGAGTACGATTTTACACAAACACAACAGATAAAACCAGGAATTTGATTGTCAAGGCTGCATTACTATTCCCAAATTAACACCTAGTTAACAAAGGTTCTGTCGATAATTTTAAGATCACCAGGAGGGTGATTCAGATAAAAGCCCACCTATGCTTATTGACTAATCAAACCTAGCACTTCTTGGATTAACTAACTGAACACACCTAAAAGCTGATTAGGAGTGATGGTCCAAAAAAAATGATTCAAAGGAACAGAAGAAATGAGAAAGAATTTTCTGAAATTCATGTGTTACAGAAAATGATTTAAAAGTAAATATGCATTCCTATCCAAACAATCCAAGATAGCATACCTGAATTCATTACGCAAAAGTGTGAGTCCATCAGAGATCTGTTTGAGTGTTGGACGAACATGGATCTCCACCCAACCTTCAGATGATGGTGCATATCGCACCATGTTCAACAAGAAATCTGCCAAGACCTGCTGAATTCTGTTTTGATCACCATAGACTGCTAGAGTTTTTATTTCCTCTGGAATATCACGTATCAATTGTAGATTTCTTTCTCTCAGCAGTAACATTACTTGACTAACAACCGCATTAATGACATTCCCAAGAAAGAATTCAGCCTTCTCAAGCTCCAGTAAGCTAATTCAACGAAAAATGGAGGAAATTCTTCCATTAGCAATGAATATGCTGGAGGTGCAGATAAGACCCAAAAGAAAGTGCATTGAATGCACAGCATTGAAGGTTTAAGGGATCCTCCATCCATTATCCAGTGCACAGAGATCATATGCAGCTAATATAAACACAGAAAGAATTTAAAACAAATTAACATATCAATGGCTTCACAGCACATGAATGCAACAGTCTTGCCAACAGGAAGGTCCAACAATAGTAGATGTCTACTGTCTCAAGAAACAAAAATATGCTCTTCTACACTAGCACTCAACTCCTACCAGAACATATTGCTTCCACAAAATAACGGACAGACTGCAAGTCTGGTTAAAAGTTATAGAAACGACAACAGAACACAGACGTTCAATGAATGACGATGAGCCTTTAAGTAAAGAACTAGGACTCGGTTCAAAGTTACTCGCAATTTAACTACAGGTACCTAGCAACTTGTGTAAAAAATTGTTGAAAAAAGATATATCACACTAAATTAGGGGCTACCAGAGCTGAAATGGTGCTATGTAGGCAAGTCCTACAATAACTGAAATACATGTCATGCAACTTCTTTGGGATCAACTTACCCTTCTTCAATGATCTCCAGATCTATATCTCGTATGATTTTCATCATCTGCTTCTCACAAGCAGCACTAGTCTCAAGAAACTGCTTTTGATCTTCAGTCAAGTCTGTAGCCTCCAGAAGTGAGTTAGTGAAGCGTATGCCATTTAAAGGATTCTTTATTTCCTGACAAATGTAGGATAACTCTTTCATTCTTGCAAAGCATTTCTTCTCCTGTTGCCTCCCGATTCTCAAAGCTTCCTGCAATTCAGGACTTGCAATCTGCAAGAAGCAAAACGCTCCAACAATCTGGCCATCCGTATTCACCCTCTTGTTTGCTGTCAGAAGAGCTTGCACATACTTTCCATTCCGATCAAAAAAGGAAAAAGAAAGCTTTTCTGTGTCCTGTCCCCCAATTGCGTTATGCAATATAATCATGAAGTTTGTCAATGCATCTTGACCCTTGAGTCGACAGCAACCGCCAAAGACCTCCCCCACTAACATCTTCCCGATTATTTCCTCACGAGCCCAACCTGTGAGCTTTTCCATAGCAGTGTTCCACTCCAAGCAACATGTGTTTTCGTCTGAAGCAAATATAGGAGGGATCAAAGGATTGGGACTATGGACAATAGCTTTATAGTCACCTTGTATGTGGATAAATTTGTCCATTACCATTTTCTGAGCAGTTACGTCCTGACCAACAAAGCAGACTCCAACTATATTATTCATGTAATCCTTGCTAGAACAAGCATTCACCACCACAAAAACTGCCTTCTTTAGACGTTCAGAGCCAAATGTCCTCAGTTTTATCTCCACATTCTTATCTTCTTCACCTGTTTCAGTTAAAAAGAGTCATATGGTAATTTATGCAAATCTAAAAACTATCAAAGCCATTCACCAAAAAAGTCAAATTCATGAGAAATGCTCTTCGCAAACGTTGAAGCCACAACCCTTCAAATCAATATCAAGGTTAAACCTACTTAATTGACTGATTGCTGCAATTCAATCAGCACATAATTACATCTACAACTATAATTCTTTGTTAGCTCAAGAAAATCTCTTTATTAACTTTCAATCCCTTTGGACAGAATAAGGATACCTCTTAAAGCGCGGTAAACAAGCTTGTCAACAGTTTCTTTACATTCGGTGTAAACAAGATCATGAACTAGAGACTTGCCCATGGCTTCCTCAACTGAGAGGCCGGTCAACTCAGCAGCCTTTGCATTCCATCCATTTATACGCCCATCAACATCTACAGCAAATATTGGAGCAGTTGCAGTCTCTATCAACCTTATCATTTCTCTTGCAACTGAGCTGAGCTCATCCATTCCTTGCAACTCCAAATCCCCAAGCTGAGAACGTATGACGGCCTTAGAATTGGTTGCTTCTGGTTCTTTAAATGAGTCCCGCAGAATAAGCTGCAAAGAGTGAATGGCATCCATTTCTGCATTCTCCCATGGCAAGCTCCGGCTCTTCACCACTTCCAAAAATGCCTTGAATGAAGAACGTGGATGCATCCTCTGCCCATCGTCCTTGTGCTCTGGGTGATGCTTTGCACCACCCCATTTGATCTCCTTTGCAGTATGAGAACGGAACCAGAACAGAAAATCTCTCTTAGAAATATATGCAACAGCCATTCCACAAACTTCATCACCTAGTGAGGCTGCCCCAGGGTAACCAGCATCATCTAAACTGTCTGTGCTTAAGCCAGTGGAGTCCCCATGATAGGTCAACAGCCAGTCCACAATATCTTTTATTTGTGCTTCAGTTGGGGCAACGCCTAAAGCATAATACTTCCCCTGGTAATAAAGTGCTGCCCCATCACACTTCACAAGGTCCATAATACTTGGACGTTGGGTAACAATGCCAGTAGGGGAATCACGAAGAAGCATATCACACAACAGAGTTTGAGTCCTCAAAACATGTTTCTCGGATAACTGAGATGCTAATTGCAACTCCATGTTCAACTGCAGTCCAAAAGCTTGCATTAGAAACTCACAAGCATAACGGAGTGGAAACGGTATACACCTAGCTGAAGTGTGATGACAAACAACCAAGCCCCAAAGCCTCGTTGAGTTCCTACTACCAATAGTTTCCTCTTCATTTCCATTAATAACCACAGCCATGGCCAATGATGCAATGGAACCCATATTGGACATATACTGTGCATGACAACCGTGAGGGGCACGAAGAGTGGAACCAACCAAGCACAAAGGTTGCATAAGCCCTTCATCCTGAAAAACACGAACCCGTGTTGCATGGCAATCCACAATCATCCTAACCCTATTTTGTTTAAACAAAAACCGCGAAGCCTGAGGTATATCTGTAGCAGGATAATGCAAACCAATATACGGCTCCAAGTCAGACCTTCTACTCTCAGACACAACCTCACCATGCTCATCCTCATGAAACTTATACACCATTACTCTATCATACCCAGTGAGCTCTCTAACACAGTCCACAACAGTATCACACAACAACTTGATATCCCCTCCAGGAAGTGATTGTAACTGAGAAATTGCTCTAACAGCTAATTTCTGTGACTGTACAGCTCCTGCTATAGATAAAGCAGGGTCTTCTGTTCTGGCAGGCTCTAAATCAATAACAATTCCAACATCAATCCTATGCAAAATTGCATAAAAGGGTCTACCAGAATTCCTAGAATGAATCCAAACCGGGTTCAACAACGTTATTTCCCTTGCCCCAAATGCCCTTTCCAGCAGAACACCACTAGAAGGCGTGAAAAGGGTACGCACATCAGTCCCAATTGACAGAATTTCCGGTCTGTCCAAAGAAGGGACTGACTGAGGAGTTAAACCAAGCATTTCGCATGCATTTTCGCTGTAAGCAATTACCCTAAAACACCCTTCGTCGACAGCGATCATGCAACCAAAAGGTTGAATATGACCGCCCCGTTGGATTTTTGATAGATATGCAGTGATTTGCTGTTCAGGGACTGGTTGGTTAGTTGTTCTCACTGACTGTGAGTAGTCAAAAGACTTACCAGACTCGCCAGACTGTTCAAAAACCGCATGGAGCTGAGCATCAACGGTGTACTGAGCAATCGCTTTGCTCACAGACTCTGTGTTGTTGTTTCCATAGTAAGGTCTCAACTTGCTTGTCCCTGAAGACTGAGCTTGTTGGTGGTGACTCTGTTGCTGCGACTGAGCTCCTCTGCCACCACCTGAGGCCATTAAACTTTCTGGATTTTAATTAATTTCGGAAAATTTTAGAGGAATAGAGTGAACAAGAGTGTGAGAAGGAGAAAACCCCACATGGGTTATAAAAAGATTGGCGAAGAATCAATGTTACTGCCCAAAGTTCGCTCCTTTTTGGTCTCCTTGGCTTCTGAGTAAATGGAAAAAGGTAAGGGGGTCGGAACTTATATGGGTCTGGAAAGAGTTCAATATCTACGGAATAAGTAATAAAGAAGGTTTGGTGTTATATATTATCGTTATAGGAAAAATATTATGATATCTAATTTTTATGTATTGATTTGTACTTTTCAAGTATTGAGAGAAATGTAAAACTGATTTTTTTTCATTTTTCATTTTTATAATTAATTAATTACAGTATAATTAATTAAAATAATATTATAATATAATTAATTACAATTACAATGTTAATTAATTAATTATATTATAATTAATTACAATAATACTATTATATAATATAATATAATAAATTGATTATAATATTACATTATATATTTTTCTCTTCTTTAGCAATTAAATATAACTAATTAAAATATATTAAAATTTGATATGAAACAAAATTTTAATTTTTATTTCTTAATATTTTTAAAAGATGAATCACTATCAATAATGATAGTAATTATGCCTTCGTTCTAATCAACCATAATAATCATAATAATTATATCAATTATCTTCTATCACTATATTTATTTTCATTTCAATTACTGATTTAGTTTTGGTTTTGGAGGAGAGTCAAGTTATCATTTGTATCATTATCATTATTATCATCAAGTCCGAAATTTTACAATGAAGCAGAGTCTAGAGAAATCCGATAGCATGCAATCTTACTCATACATAATAAAGAAACTGCTTTCGGTGAACTCACATATAAATGAGATAATATAAGAATAATGCAGGTTACAAAAATAATGTATTAAAAATATAAAATAAATGAAAATATCAATAATGGAAAATACTTGATGGAGGTCAGATCTGTGAGAACCTAATAGGCTACAGAGTCCATCTCTCCTTGTCACTCAGTAAATAAGAAGACCTTCTCAGAGATCCTATCGGAATAGCCCCCTATTGTCTCTCGTACTTGCCGTGCAATCTACGCAACGTAACCCGCATCTGCAGTTCATATCTTTCTTTTTGTATGCATTTTTCTTTTATCATGTGTTAAATAAAAATATAGTAAAAATTAAACAAATTTTAAAATTTTAAAATAAGATTAACAAATAAACTATCTTTAAAATTAGGGTTTAATTAAAAATTATCAATTTAATTTATATTAATTAATTAATTAATCCACTAATTTTAATAATAAAGATTATTAAAATAAAATATCAATTAATTAAAATTTTGTAGTTAAATATGTCAAATCAATTTATTTTTTTAATTATTATATTTTAAATTAAATTAAAAACTAATATATATTAATCAAGTAGTATCATTACAAGTAATTCTCTTAGATCCTATTTATCAAGCAAGAATAAAGTTACGTATTATTGTTCGCCTGCGCTTCAACGGACGTTGATTGAGTGGACGATAACGATGATACATTAATCAAATAATATCATAAAAATCGTTGATCCATCCTTTGGCAAGTTTGAAAATTTTTTAGCATCTTGTTTATTTGACTTTTTAGTTGTATGCTCAATGGTGGGCACACGAAGGGTGCATGTCTTGTCATTGTACGGTTGGTTGGTGGGCTTCGGAGAGCCTGATATTGTTGCTTAGACGTTGAGAAGTTGATATTTTTATTATTTTTTCAACTTTATTTATTGTGTTATTAGTTATTACCTTTTTGTTTTTAATAATTGAGCAAAGGTCAAGATTTTTCAATGTTATTTAGATCTCTTTTAATTTGTCAAACACTTAGATCAAAATTTTTTTTCCTATTATGATTTAGTTTTCTTTATCTTATAATAATGGAAGTTGTATATAAAAATTATGTCTTAGAAATTATATATTACAATTTAAAGTTATGTAATTAATTTGATTTAATTAATAATTACAATTTTAATGTATTTATTTCATATCTTTACATTATTAAAGTAAAATACCCTCCAATTATTATTAGAATATGAGTAATTATCCAAAAAAACACTTAAGTTGTGTTAATTAAATCACTCTTAATTATTATAAAAATTATTATTCCAGCTATAAAACCATTATCTTTTATTAAGATTGAGACTGGAGCTAAATTTAATATTATATGAATTAGCATATTATTGTTTAAAGTTAACTTCAATGTCACTGGAAAAGTCATTTTCTAATTAATGCCAACTTATCCTTTATAGAGCATTAAATGCATTTGATGTAATTATTACAATACCTTAAAGTTTTCAGTAGAGGATTTATCTTATTATAAAAAAAATTTTAAAAACATGTCGAAGGAAGTGTTTGATGTTGTACGCTGGATTTCCATCTCAAGTTTATGTCGGCTGATGGGGTAGGGGACAGTAGAGTTTCATGCCCACGTGATTTACCCCTACTTTCTAAAGAATCCACATTGAGGCCCACGTGATGCTTGCAGAAATCCGCACCCGCCTGCCCATTCCAAGAATGATAATTTGGTTCGATTCCAACTCTATTTAACTATCCAACAAAAAAACATATCATTCTAATTCGAACACTGACGAATTCAAACTGTTTCGTTCTAATCTGAGTTTTGTTTAATTTAAATAAAAATTAAGTTATTTTAATACAAATAAAAATTGAGTTAAAACACAGATTATAAAAAAAATTAAATTCAACTTATTTATTATCATTACCAGAACCTGATTAGAATTAAATGATCAATTTAGACTGAAAACAGTACAAATGGCATCACATTACATTACGAAATTGCTGAATTGCGGTACAATATATACCGTGAAAAAAGATAAAGGAGAAACATGTCCTTTTGTTATTGTATTATAAGACAGGTTCGGTGTACTTTTCAAATTGAAGAAGAGATGTACTATTCATTGACAATGAACTTCATTTTCGCTTGCTATCATTTTCAAGTACTTGGTGGACAAACCAACATTGACGATGAGCAGATTCTCATCAGATAGGGTAATGATAATATTCCAAGCACATTCAATGATTCAATCCCTGCCAAGTAAAACTTGTTCTCTTTGTATCAGAAAAATAGAGAGAGCCTTTACTAACGACTTGTATCTTTTAAAAGAATTCCCATACAACTTACAAATGCAGGCACTTGGCCTTATATTACCAGTACATCATAATCTAACAATGGAACAACAACCCCAGCAAATTGCAGACTACATAAATTTTTCGAACGCAAAATCCCTGTCAAAAGCCGTTCGACAATTTTAAGATTTTTCTCACTTGGTGTAGAGAACATCCTCCCACGGATGGCGGTATAGCGGCTGTTTCAACCTCTGCTGATCAAAGGTATGCCTGAAATTGGAATTTAATGAGTCCCCGATTAGATGCAAGAGCTCATATATCTTAACATGAAATAGATATAAGGTTTAATAATCCTTAAACACGATTTTTTACGAAACACATAACCTTTTCATCAACACCATTTATATGCTGCTTAGCAAGTAGGTATCTTATAATGCAGAAACCAGTAAATATGTTTCCCAAATCTTTAACTACCTGGGCAAACATCAGTTAAATTTCCAGGCCCATGATGAGGGCTCAATGGTTTGCATATAGCCCAGAAACCAAAAACTGCACATATCCAACACAATAAAACAAGAGGTTTGAAATGAAAACCAACTCACCCGATCAGACCAATGGATCGTGCCAAGACAAAAAGCCCGTTCAAATACCCAATCTGAATAATCTCGTCAATCTCTTGTTTGCTAAACATTCCACTGCCAGCAAGAAGATCCAAGAAAAGTGATCCAATCGCACCGTCGACATTAAGTACCAAGTTATTGGCCTTTGAGAGAGTGTAGGTTTCAACTTGAACAGCATAGTCCATGTACTTAACGGAGGGGAAGTGTGTGCGAGCAAATTTTTGTAGGAGCTCTACTCTTTTGTCTCTGTTGTCGCCTCTCTTTATCCTTTTTACAAAGAAAAAAAAAAAAACCCTTAAAGGATTAAAATATCGTCGACAATTTTGACTGCAATTTGTTAGTTGTATTGCATAATCTTTAGCATGTACGAGGTCACCAAATCTCAGTACCTATGCCCAATACCAGGAACACGAATGCCCTTCTTTTTCATTCCTTCTACAAACTCATAGGGTGTAAGACCCTGACAAATGACAAACCAGCAGATCATTGAATCTCAAAAATTGCCAGAGAATGTATTTGATAGACCCAAAAAAGCTTTTCATGTGGAGAATTCCCTTAAAGCTTACCTTATCATAAGCCTCCTTAAAATATCGAGCAGCATCATCAATGGCACCACCAAATCGAGGACCAATCGTGAGTAAACCTGTTTGAGAGATCACAAGTAATGCTATAGGCGCCAGGAACTCTTATCCATAAATTTAGGTAGACAGAGCTATCCATGGAATAAAAGGAAACAATTAAATTTCTTGTTTTTTCACCTGAAACAAGGCTTGAAACCAAGTCCTTTCCAGCTCTTGCTGTCACTATAGTGTTGTGAGCACCAGAGACACAGGGACCATGGTCGGCACATAGCATTATGCATATCTGATTACAGAACACAGATCAGTAACTCTAGAATAAAGAAAGTCGAGGAGAGAACATAGTTTTCTCCTAATCACAAGTCAAATATTGAGCTAGATACAAAAAAGGGGCATGCTCTGTAAAGGAAAAGAATCGGTTCCACAAATAAAGCTTCAAAATCGTAGAACTTGCCTCAATAAATTGGGTACAGTAGCGTGGCAGACTTCGCTTGAACCATAATAGAGAGATAACATCACCCACACCATAACCCTTCTCAACAATAGAAGACATTGGGACACCAGCATAGCAAGGTTCCTCACCTTTATCATGGATGGAAAAGAATAATTCATTTTAACAAGATTTTGGCCAACAAACAGATTCAGTATAATTGTAAATCCAAGATAGAATACCTCTGTCATCAGAGATGGTAGAAATGATATGAGTTGGAGCTCGAACTTTGCCACTCTTAATTGCGCTGTTAAGATCCTCCGGGATTGGGGGAGGTGTAACCTCCTTGACAGCTGAAATCTTCCCTTCTTCAACCTTTAAATAAAAGGAAATGCATCTTTATCGAAGTTCAAATGTGAAGCTTGAGCGAATAAAAAAAGAATTTAAAACATGCAGAAAATAACCAGTTTCTCAAATGTTTCCTTAATTGCAGCTTCAAAAGCTTCATATGAATTGGGAACAACAGCACCAGCATCCTTTAGAGCTTGATTTTTCGCCTGCGCAGATTCCATCTCACCACCACTTTTTGCACCCTGCATCAGAATTGGTCAACTGTCAAGAAAGATTAAGAAAAGTCTTGTTTTGCAGAGATTATGACAAGTGCTTTATAAATAGTAACAGCACAATCAAGCACCAAACTTACAGCATGACCAAATTGCACTTCTGACTTAAAAAGCCGAGCACATGTTCCACTGACCCAAGCCACCACTGGCTTGGTCACTTTTCCCTGCTTGAGGGCTTCAACAAGGGAATATTCATCTCGTCCACCAAGCTCCCCTAGTACAACTATCATCTTAACCTGAGGTGACAATAAAATCAGATTGGAAATAAGCTATTTGGAGCTGGGAGCGTCCATATACTTTTTCCCCATGTCCAAGTAAGCACTGATCACAAAATTAATTATGCATCAATCTAAAGTAGATTGTGGAACAGGAAGTTAATTGGCACGGTTTTGCACACAAGAATCACACTGTCAACTTTGCCATTCCATAGAAAAAGAATGGTAGTCTATACGCACAAGATAGTTAGGTACTAAACAGGAATACTCTCCTCAAATTATATGAACAACAATATACCTGTGGGATGTTGTTAAATCGAAGAACATGGTCGGAAAGAGTGGAACCGGGGAACACATCACCTCCAATTGCAATACCTATGAAATTCCAGAAAAACATATCCAAGTTGAACTTAGATTCCAATTATCTGATATAACCAATCTAGACAATATACTAGAATCCTTGAGGTACCTTCATAAATTCCATCAGTCACACGAGCAATTGTATTATACATCTCGTTTGACATGCCACCCTGCAATGAGGACCAAAGGATCATTATCAGAACTTTCGATAGATTGCATTAGTCAGTAAAAGGAAATTGACAAAGTAAGAAGCAAACAGTTGGCAAGTCTATTTTTAAAACAACTACGCATTAATTTAATTTTGAGACTAAAAGACCACCCAGTTTATGCCATATCCCTCCTAAGCAAAAACTAAGCAGTTAATTATCATGACAATCAAAAAGAATTTTGCATATAATAACCTGCCCTAAGAATTTCAGATTAGATTCCAGCTACATCACTTAAGAAACATACTATGCAAATAAATTTCCATACTCAAATGGCAATGACTTGCAAGTGAAACAAAAAAAAATAAACAATCTAACATTTAATATAAGTATATGCAGTTCAAAAGAAAGCTCACAGGCACTATGAATAGAAAATTTAATTTGCATGTCATGGATGAGCAGAGGATTAAGAACATACAGATTTGGAGACAAATCCAACAGAACCAGGACGGTAAAGCTTGCAAGTAATTATGTTATCTATAGTTCCAGCAGTATCACCGATCTTAAATGCTCCAGCTTGGATGCCTCCCACAGTTGCAGGGCCGATGACAACCTGCATAATACTCACCAAAAATTATGACAAAGGATTGAACTCTACAGATAAAAAAAGCCATAAGAGAAATACTTATGTTAACACCATAAGAGATGATAAGATGCATTAAGCTTTGCTTGTCCTCAAATATCCTAGTCCAAGTACTTTCATACCATAACACTCACCTTATTATTAGCCCGAGCATATGCAATAAGCTGCTTAGTGTCTGACTCAGGAACACCCTCGGCTATTATAGCCACAACCCGAATGGTGGCCTGTTTCAGAGCAGACATTGATGATGCAGCAGCACTGCAAACAAATTAGGATATGGACACAATTACTAGGAATGCATATAGTGATCTTTGCAATCTAGGAGACCATTGAGTAAACAAATTCTTACCTTCTGAATGATGCAAAGTTTATAAATACATCAGCAGTTGGATGTGCGGCACAAGCTGCCTCGATTCTGCAAATAAATCACAACAGATGTAAGAGATTTTTAAGCCTGAATTTGCATCAAAAACCCCGTGAACTTTTACCAGGCAGATACTTCAATATTTACAACTAATAGGGGCAGAATAAAACACCACTCCCCACTCGCCTTCCCACTCTCCAAAAACTAAAAGAAAAATAAAAGGGATTGCATTTGTCCATTTTCAACCTCCAAAGATTGAGGATAAAAATCAGCTAGGCCCTTTTGGTAAGGCTTACTTATCACTAGGTTATATTTAAAAGCTTCAGATATAAAAAACAGATCAATACTCAACATTCCAAAAACATGCAAATAAAAGTAGTACCTACAGAAAACAAAAGACAAATAAAAACAGCTTCCCTTCAATCATAACTTACGTTGAATGAACAGGGATTGCAATTTCCTCTTGACCGAAAAACAGTTTCTGAAATCCCTCAGAGCCAGGATTAATGATTCCGGCAACAGACGGAGTTTCCCTCCCTGAAAAATTACAATAAGAATCAAACTCAGAATTACCATCGCTTACAAAGAAAAATCCAAGAAATGCAAAAAAACACCTTTAGCATCTTTCATGGAAAATAATGCAAAAGTACCACATACCGCAAAGGAAGTCAAAATCAAGCATGCGTTGGATGGGAAGCTGCTTATAGTTGTAGAACAGAGCTTGTGTAGTGGGAGAGAAGAGTTGTCCAGTCGCCATGGCTTAGATTCAGCAGACCTGTTGAAACAACTAGCATCAATATTCTTCAAGCTACATAAACAAATCTTTATACAAGGATCAAGTTTATCCAACCCATGTACACACATCAGAAATGGTAAATGTCCAAGTGAAGAAGGAAAAAAAAAACAGATTTACGTTATAGTTCTCCACAACACCTGCTGAACTAACCAAAATCAATCGACCCAACACAGTAATTGGACAGTCAAACAAGAAAGTCTCAAGCTTTCGAGTTCTTTTCCCAAAAAACCCATGAAACAGTTGCAATATTCCTTATGAATCAAGAAGTCAAAACAGGCGTGTGAAGCAATTTAGATCCTATCACTACAAGACTGATACATCTACCTAACCTACCACCTAACAAGAGACCAGCTTTCACATTCCTGAGCAATGCAATTCAGCGAAAAAGGAATAGCTAATACATACAGATCCACCATCCAGTAGCCAACGATCCACACTCTAATCCTAACAACCACAACCACACCTAACAAGAAACCAACAACGTACCAGATCTCACTAACCCAGAACCAAAAAAATGCCAATGTGGTCAGAGCCCAAAAATCAGAAAGACAGAACAAACAAACACTAACGTCGGATCTCTTGCTCTACGAAATAATAAACCAAGTCAATGCAAACAACCACGAAATGGGTGATTAAAAAAGAGTCCCAGAAAACCAGAGCCGACTTAGAAACGACACCGTGAAGAGACAAAAATAGGAATTGAAGATGGGAAGAGTTGCAGTAGTAGATCTAAGATGGTGGGTACATCTCTAAATTGAAGGACTGGTGACTTAGCAAGTGTAGGAGACACACAACAAACAACACACAGAAAGAGACCTACCTCGTGAACTCACTCTCTCTATAAACAACACCAAAGCCAAACCAAGCCTCGAGGAAGTCGCCTATATTAACGAGAGAAGGAATGGTGAGAATAGTGGATTTGGGTACGTACTTAAATAGAGCAAAATTGCATCTACCACCACCACGACCAAGAACACCAGACCACACCCCACCCCACCCGTACAGGGAATGATTTTGAAGGGAAGGAGAGATAAAGCGTAGAGGAGTGCGCTGCGTCACGTGGCATATGTTAGTTAGTTAGCAAATAGAAATAGGCGGCCATCATTCCTGTATTATTATTATATTTTTTGTAAATTTATTTCATGAATAAAATACACAAATTTCTTATCATTTGTGTAAAAATAAATTCTTGTTATTTTAATCACTAATAAAAATCAACAAAATTTTATATTAAAATTTTTTCAATTTATATTAATTCTAAATTTCGTATAATTAATTATTGTGACATTATTATATAACATAAATATTGTAGGTGATATAATTTTTAATAATTCAAAATAATGACTATAGTTTTTAAAATAAATAAGATCACATTTGAGTTTCCTATTTTTAATCTTTTTTATCACTAATTAGATCTTTTCGTTTGAAAAATAAAATTAACAGAAATTAGATATCAAAACTGAATTATTTATTAATTTCATTACTGATTTTATCATATTTCTAATCGTTTATTACGTATATTTCATTTTGTTTTATATTCGTTTCCCATTTACATTTACTTAGTGGTTTCGTTAGTTGAAAGTTGGGAAGCAGGGATTAAGGAGACGGACACGGGTCTGGGCCGTCTGGCAGGAGCTATGTTAGATCCCAGGTGTCAGCTTAGACTAGTAATTTTGTTTTTTTGGTTTTTTAACACTTTTCCTATTTTATGTAAATTTTAGTGCTCTAATTAAGTATTAGCAATCATTTTTTTAATATATCAATACTAAATTTAAAATCAATTAATAATAATGTTTACAACTGATGGTCAAAATTTTTGTATTTTTGTCTTTTAATAATAATATAACTTATAATTATTTTTAAGTATCTATTAAATAATTTATCAGATCTACAAATAAATTTTGCTTTTAATTATGATTATGTCATAATACATATGATAGGTTTGTTGCATGGTCTCAAACATGGGATTGGCAACTACCAACCCTCAACTTCCAATTTTAAGTAACCTCGATTGTTGTTTTTCTTTTCATTTAACTACAAACAAGGTTTTAGGTATACGACATATATAGCAACTTCACATGCCTACTTAGCAAGTAAGAACAACTAATGTTTGTCCAACATGACTTAATTAGATTCAAAGTAAACAGGTTAAATTTAAGTGAATTCAATTTTGAGTTAAACTCAAACCTTGTTCTTTTTAAATTCTCGAGTTTTAAATTAGCACGAGTTGAATCTAAAGTTGACTACAAAATTACGAGTTCGAGTTTGAACTAACTCATTATCATAATTACTAATTGACGAGAGTACTAAAATTAATGAACAATGGTACTATAATACAAGTGTTCTAATTTAAAAATAAATTTGGATTAATTCTAACAAAAATTATTACCTAATTTTTTGTTAAGAAATCATTCAACTTTTACATACATAAGTGATGTAATAAAAAATAGGATGATGAAGATCCTGATAAAATCAATTCTCTTTAATAATTTCATATCTTTTATTTGTAATTTAGTAGTTTATATTTCAAAACAAGCTCGTTTTAGGTGACATGTTTCTTTTCTATAAATTGGCTTTTTTAATTATAATCTAATATTTTTATTGAAATTTTAATAAAATTGGCATTGATATATATTTCACGTATTAATTATATTGAATTTAAACTAAATAAAAGCTAATAAAAATGTGTATGTATGTTTAATAAATTATGAGGATATATTTATAATATTAAATTATAATAATTTTTAAAAAATTTAAAGCAAAATCGTAAAGAATATATGTTTATTTTACCTATAATTTCAGTGAATTCCCTTTGTACCAAAGCCGTCCAATTGACTTGCATTTGTTAATTTAAGGATAATTACTATCTCATTTCAACGGTTGCAAGTAAGTGATTAAGACATAATTACATTTTATACAATAGAGTCGTGCAATTAGGCCTTTAATAAATTAATTGGTGAGTGATCAATTTAATGCAAATAAATATGATAGGAACAATGTTTCTGTATCACTGTTTTTGTCTACATGTAACTCTCCTGGGGACCTACTTGTGGTCCCAGTCAGTACATTATTACTCTAAAATATAAAATTTTATAGTTATTATTTTAAAATATATTAAATAAAAAAATAAATGCATGTTATAGAATTATAATATAATAATTTAAAATGTTAATAAATTACAAATTTTAGAAAATTGCACAATAAATTAAGAGAACTTAAAAATTTATATACTTTTGGGTATGTTATTCTTATGGCATATAATATAAGTGATTTATTCCGTCATTATTAATTTTTCATTGGTGGTAAACTCGTTTTCAATACTATTAAGTAGTCAGTATTTTTTCTTCAAGTGGAAAGGTCACTGCAGTCCAAGTCTAACGGAGTTTATTGCATTCTAAATCTACCAACTACCCCAACTAACTTCCCAAATGCCAACCCATCCAACATTTGGTCATTTGCCACATTCATTATTTATTGTTTTATTTTTAATAATAGTATCTGTGATTATTATTATTG
>JANSVA010000218.1:58516184-58526378 GCA_025504915.1 Erythroxylum reticulatum | reverse complement strand
TGAAAACCATCTGTAAACAATTATAAAGCAATTTCATTAAATTCGAATAATAATTTCCACACCTTAACAATAATTACACCCAAAATATGTGTAATTTAAATGACTTAACAGTTAAGGTGGACTCTTTTTAATTAATTGAGTTTGTGTTATACACGTCTAAGGGGTGTAATTGTTGTGAATCTTAAAAGTGGGTGTTATGTGTATATGAAATAAACCCACGACGGCGACGCATGAGATTAGATATAGCTGAAGAACATATCTTGCTCTTTAGGTGTTTGCTCCATTTTGTGACTCATGCTATTGATATCTATTGATGTGAGTGTGTGTCATAAAAGTGGAGTGCATGTTGGTAATTGGGACAATGTGGCTGAAGTGAAATCCTTCTTGCTTGAATTATGGTATGCCTGTCTCTATCTTAGCATCAATTTATATCTCTATCCTAACAACAGAGTTATTCTAATGTGAAGGTGCAACAACGACGGTGCTGCGTGGGTTAATTGTTATTGAAAAACACAGCTACATGTGCATGCTTTTGTGAGTTGAAAAATATTGTAGGCGTTAGACAAGAAACGTAGCATGGGCGTTAGATAAGAAACAAAGCAGTGGGTGTGAACTTTTGATTTTTTTGGATCTTCTTAAAGATAACGTTGCTCGAATTTTTCAGAGATGTGACTTCGTGTTGGTGTTTATATGAATTAGCCTATTGTTGT
The DNA here is from genome assembly GCA_025504915.1 of Erythroxylum reticulatum. Lineage (NCBI taxonomy): Eukaryota > Viridiplantae > Streptophyta > Magnoliopsida > Malpighiales > Erythroxylaceae > Erythroxylum > Erythroxylum reticulatum. Next base: position 58,525,668 of record JANSVA010000218.1, on the reverse strand, counting down.
TGCAATGACTTCCAAATCTATTTTAGTGGAGCGGAACTCATCAGGAAGTTGTTCTTTTCTATCTCAAGTGTATTTAGTTTTCATTCTTTATTATTTTAATCACTTGAGTTATTTGTTCATTGTTCTTTCGTTAAAAGATTGATTGAGAAAATCCTCTGTTGAGGTTAGTTTGAGGAGGTCGTACTATTGGGTGTGAAATTCTTTCATAGGAAGTGAGGTTAAGAGATAGTGTCAAAGGTTAAGTGTTGTCAGCTCTTTAAGCCTTGGGTAAATCTATTGTTCTTCGGTGAAAGGGACTAAGCTGGGTGAGGGCTCCGCAGACGTAGACAAGATGTGCCAAACTGCGTTACTAAATTTTTAGTGTTCTTATTATTTTGTTTTTGCTTGGTTTTATTTTGTTCGTGTCGAAGGAGTTTACAGAAAATTTGCAAAACAATTAACACTTTCAGTTTTTCAGTGGCAATCAACACCATCTTTTCTGATTACTCTCCTCTTTGCAGACAACTCCTACTCAAAAGTTACTTTCCTAGAGTTGCCATGATTGCTTACACTCAACTAATCAAAGTGGGATGATAGTTTCTCCAAGTTGCAAGCCTAAACATCATAATTTATAGTGCTGGAACAGTTGATTCACTACGAATTGTTAGAGTTATATTTGACAGTTAAGTTAGTTAGTTCGAAACATGCTGTATAAATAACTCTCAACATGCTATGATGAAATGGATTTTCACCTTTCGTATTTCAGTTTTCTAACATGGTATTAAAGCTAATGTTTCTGCTTCTCTTATTTTTTTGGATTCTTTATACGAAATCCAGTCTTTCTTGCATTTTCTTTATACATGCCTAGAAATGTTATCGTTTCTTTATCTGTATTCTTTCATTCTTCTTTCTTTACATGAAACATGTTGATATGGCAAGTTTCAACACCTGGAATTCTAATAATACTTCTGGTTTGACATCAAAACTAGAAGATAATCCCTCCAGTCCGTACTATCTTCATGTAAACGAGAATCCGACGTTAGTTCTTGTCTCTTCGATTTTTGGGTCTGAACTATCATCAATGGCAAAGAGCCATGAAAATGTCGTTTCTGTCAAAGAATAAGCTTAGCTTTGTTGATGGATCGATCACACAGGCATCTCGCATAAATCCTCTATTTGTTCCATGGGAACAATGCAACAATTTGGTAATTTCTTGGCTTATCCATTCCGTCTCCCCTTCTATTGCACAGTCCATTATCTAGTTGGATTCTGCATATGAGATTTGGAATGATCTCAAAGCAAGATTTGCTCAAAGCAATTCTTTTCATATACACGATCTTTAGCTTGAAATTTGTACTTGTCAACAAGGTGGTTTATCTATTCATGAGTACTTCACTAAGCTCAAAATCTTGTGGGATGAGTTGTAAATATTGCGTCCTCTACCTTCTTATTAATGCAATCCTCAGTGTTCTTGTGGTCTATCCAAGAACATACGGGAGTTCCATGAAAATGATCAGGTCATAGTTTTCATCAAGGGATTGAATGAAAACTATTCCGCTGTCAAATTGCAACTTCTGTTGATGGATCCTTTACCTTCCATAAATAAGGTGTTTTCTTTGGTTATTCAACAAGAAAGCCCTTTAGTGGTTTCTGACATCAGTGCTTTGGCAATGAAAGGCTCTACCGTTTATACACAATGAAAGTTCTTTACCAATTTAACACCACCGATTTGTATCCATTGTAGAAAGGAGCGTCATACCATTGACAGATGCTATAAGAAGCATAGGTATCCTATCAATATGAAGAATTCCAAGAAGTTTCAACTCAGGTGTTTGCCAATGCGGTGGATACTAAAGATGTTAAGACCAACTCTGCCGATTATCATACTCTTGAAACTATAAAGGAACAGGTTCCTCATTTTCAATTTACTAAAGATCAGTGTGATCAATTATTACAGCTACTACAAGGATTTCCATCTACTTCTCATCATGTTAATGCAGTAACTTTGTTTAATCGTATATCACCAAAGTTAGCCCCCGCAGGTTTGATTTCTTTAAACCGTGAGTTAACTCCACACATTTCTTTAAATATTACTACTATAAATCATTCTCATTCCAATGAATGGATTATTGACACTGGTGCTACGGATCTCATAACCTGTTCTTTAGCATTTTTCCATTCTTATAAATTGGTTGATAATGTTTATGTCCATCTTCCTAACAAATGTAGAGTTCTGTTTACACATATTGGCACTATTTATGTCAATAATTCTTTGAAACTCCTTAATGTTTTATATATGCTTGAATTTACTTTTAATCTTTTATCTATCAGTAAATTGGTTCTTGATCTTTCTTGTTGTATCCTTGTCTCATCTTCTTATTTTATCATCCAGAGCATTCAGTCATGGAAGATGATTGGTGTTGCTGAGCATTCTAATAGATTATACAAGCTCACTTCCAATGCTATTTTACCTGTTTCAACTAATGTTTTCATTAATTCTGTTACATCTAATAACGATACTTCATTGCTATGGCATAATAGACTAGGCCATCTTTCTTTTCCTCGTTTAAAACTAATAGTTCCTTCTGTGTTTGATATTAAACCTTGTGAAATTTGTCATATGTCTAAACAAAAACGAGTTCCTTTTCCTATCAGCACTTCTGTTAGTTCTGCTCCTTTTGATCTCATTCATATTCACATTTGGGGAGATAATTACGCTCCTACCTTCAAAGGGAATAAGTATTCTCTCACTATTGTTGATAACTTTAGTAGATTTACTTGGATTTTTCTAATGAAAGCCAAATTTAAAGCAAGAACACTTATACAGAATTTTGTTTCTTATGTATCTACAAAGTTTAGTAGTACTGTCAAGTGTATTAGATCTGATAATGGACAAGAATTTAATATTCCAGTTTTCTGTGAATCACATGGAATAATTCATCAAACCTCTTATATTAAAACTCCTCAACAAAACAGTATTGTCGAGAGAAAACATTAACACATCTTGAATGTGGCAAGAGCACTACGATTTCAAGCAAACTTACTTATACATTTGTGATGTGAGAGTGTGTTGCATGGTGTTTATTTGATCAACCGAATCACTACTTCTACTCTTCATAATATTTCACCTTTTGAAGCATTATATTCTAAACCGCCAAATTTCGATAATTTAAAAGTTTTTAGTTATCTTGCTTTTGCTTTGAACCATTCTAATATTTGCAACAAATTTGATTCTAGAAGCATCAAATCTATTTTCTTTGGTTTCTCTCTAAGTGTTAACGGATTTAAACTTTTTGATCTTAAAGCTTAAAGGATTTTTTATTCTTAGGATGTTTCCTTTTATGAACATATTTTCCCATTTTCTACACTAACTCCTGATCTGCAAATTTCTCAAAAGTCCAACATTAATCCCGTCATTCTACCTTCCTCATCAGTCCAGTCGTTGTTCAATGATATCCCATATTTTCCTACTATTTCATCATCGTTAGATATGAATGTCACCTTATCGGATACTGTTTCAACATCACCAGCTGATGTCCCTTCATCGATTCTTTCTCAACCTGCGACTCAGCTCCCAGCTCCAGCTCCTTCTCTGCAAAATCCACATCACAGCTTACAAAGAAGTCTTAGGGCAAAGTCCAAACCATCGTACTATTAAGGAAGATTTATAATCTGCTCCTGTATCTTATCTACCTGTTGATATTTTCTGATGTATTCAAATTGTATAATCCCTCATCCATGGGGATTGATGCAATCAGATTTAAATTACAAAAAGACACGGAGATCAAGTCCTCATCAACTTTATAATTTTTTCTCTTATTCTAAACTATCTTCTAATCATTATGCGTTTACAGCTGTAGTTGATCAAGATCATAAGCCCCACACTTATGAACAAGCAGTTAAGCATGCATCTTGGCGACAAGCTATGACCGCAGAACTAGAGGCACTACAACAAAATAATACTTGGGAGCTGGTTGATCTGCCTACTAGTAAGAATGCGATCAATTGTAAGTGGGTCTTCAAATCAAACGAAAAGCAAATGGATCGGTGGAACAATACAAAGCTCGGGTAGTTGCTAAGGGCTACACACAACAAGAAGGCATAGATTTTCTCGATACTTTTAGTCTAGTAGCCAAAATGATGACAGTCCGACTTCTTCTTGCATAGCAGTAATCAAAGGGTGGCACTTGCATCAACTTGATATCAACAACGCATTCCTTCATGGCAACCTTGATGAAGAAGTATACATGCAGCTTCTTTTGGGTTATAATGCACATAGCAACAAAGTTTGTAAACTGCTTAAGTCTCTTTATGGATTAAAACAAGCTAGTCGACAATGGAATGCTAAGCTCACTTCAGCCTTACTTCAGTATGGTTTTAAGCAAGCTACTTTCGATCACTCTTTGTTTATCAAAACAGGGAGTACAAGTTTCATGGCCCTTTTGGTCTATGTTGATGATGTTATTGTAGCTAGTGATGACTTAACGACCATTCATCATATCAAACAGGATCTGAACGAGGCGTTTACAATTAAGGATCTTGGCACACTAAAGTTCTTTCTTGGCCTTGAAGTAGTAATAACAAAGCAAGGTATTAATCTTTGTCAAAAGAAGTACACATTGGATTTGCTTCGAGAAACTCAGTTTTTGGAATCGAAACCAGTTTCCACACCTATTCTACCAAAGACAAAACTCTCGAAGAATTCTGGCATCATATTGGCGGATGTTACTCAATACAAAAAGCTCATTGACAAACTTCAATACTTGACTACTACTCGATTGGACATTACGTTTGTTGTTCAACAATTGACGCAGCTTCTTGATTGTCCTACTTCTGATCACTTGGCTGCTGGTCACAAAGTTTTACGGTATTTAAAAGGCACCATCGGCCAAGGTCTTCTCTTCTGTTCTGACAGTGATCTTAAACTCACAATTTATTAAGATTTGGATTGGGGTACTTGTCGCGATACAAGGAGATCTATAACAAGATTTTGTGTGTTCCTTGATTTCTTGGAAAACCAAGAAGCAAACAACAGTCAACCATAGCTCTTCCGAAGCTGAGTATCGCACCTTGGTGACTGCAACTTGTGAACTACAATGGCTTCATTATCTACTCGAGGAACTCCTTTTGGCTCCTACTGTTCCAACACCATTGTTTTGTGACAACCAATCTGTTGTTTACTTAGCTCAGAATCCGGTTTTTCACGAGTGTACAAAGCACATTGACATTAATTGTCATGTAGTTCGCGAAAAGTTGCTGCATGGTGTTATTGTGTTGCTTCCTATTTTTTCCACAAACCAGCTACCTGATTGTTTCACTAAAGGACTTTCATCGACTCTTTTTCGGGATTCTTTTTGCAAACTGGGAGTATATAATATATATTCATCAGTTTGAGGGAGAGTGTTAGAGTTTTATTTGACAGTTAAGTTAGTTAGTTCAAAACATGCTGTATAAATAACTCTCAACACGTTATGATGAAATAGATTTTCACCTTTCATATTTCAGTTTTCTAACACGAATTATCCCAGCTTGTGTTTGCTCTTGAATCAGATACAAGAAATCTTAACTTTACTTGTTTGCCAAGCATATACTCCCGACAATTCTAATATTTCCATGCAAAGATTTCGGGGTCTTTCACTTTTTTTTTCTCTGAATCTAATACTTCTGTTTCCATACTAATCTGATTCTTTCACCTGTTTCATCATCCATGGAGCTGCCCTGTTTTATATCGAAAAGTTCTGAGAGGGTCTTAATACAGTGACAGTACAAGGATTCTGGAGACAACGTCGACCTTTGCAAGTTCCAAACTAGAAGGAAATGAGAGTAATGATAAAAAGTAAAAAACGTTGATTCCATATTCGACCAAACGTTTTACATGAAGTGTGGAACATATGATTATTAATAATCTAAATGAGTTATAATTATTGATAAAAGGTCTTAATGTTGAACTAAAACCATCTTCAATATATAAACGTTTTTCAATTTTCCAATATTTATTGATGAAAAAGAATTGAAACCTTTGTATTTCATCCTTTTAATTATATCTTTATATGTATATTTTATATTAAAAATGATAATTTATTGTTTCACATGAAAGCGTTTTAGAATTTTTAAACATCGTCCAATGCAATTTCTAAGATAATTTATTTGGCATTTGGATACTTTAAGAAATGTTAATAGAGTTGTATTTTGAATTAAGTTTAATTTAATCAAATTTAAGATAAATCATGAAAATCAATCGAGCATAATTTGGAATGATTAAAAATTGACTTAAGTCAGGTTTAACCGAACTCGAGTTTAGACTTGACAATTTTTTTAAATTACCAATTATGACAAATGAGTCAAACTCTAATTAGATAGATTAAAAATGAATCACTTAAGTCAAATTTAATTGAGTTCATCTCGACGTAAAGCTTGTACTTAACAATTTTTTTAAAAATCAAACACAGGTGATCTTTACCTTTACTTCTTGGCAATTGGAGAACTTTAAGAACGTGGTTGTGTACCAGGGATTCACTCTCAAACCTGAAGTAAAAGACCGATTCCATATTCGACTACATGTTTTACATCAAGTGTGGACCAAAGTCGATGAGAATTTGTGGCTAAAGAGAGTTGAGATTTTAACCTTAATCACCATTTTCAGTTTCGTGTTTGTTACACTAGTCATGAATGTAAATTCCTAACCTAATGAAAGTTTCATATAAGAATATGCTAATAATGATAAAGTAAATGAGATAATTTCTAACCTGAAAAACCATAAGGGTGGTAGTTTCGCAAACTTTCCAATTTTACCGTAGACGTCTCTAACACAAACGAAAACAAAAGCAATAAAAAATGAAAAAATAAAAAGCATCAAAAATTTAGTAACGCAGTTTAGCACATCTTGCTTACGTCTGCGGGCCCTCAACCAACTTAATCACTTTCATCGAAGTATAATAGATTTACCCAAGGCTTTACTAAGCCGACATCACTCAACCCTTGACACTATCTCTCAACCTCAATTCCTGTAAAAGAATTTCACACCCAATAACATGACCAACCCGTGTTAACCTTGTTAGAGGATTTTTCTAAACAACTTTTAATTAAAAGACAATTAATAAAAATAATTCAAGTGATGAATCAACTAAGAATAAAACCATAATATACTTGAGACAGAAAAGAAGACAACTTCCCAATCGGTTCAACGCCTTCGTAATATATCTAGAAATTGTTCACCAGCTGGACTAGTCCACGGCAACTGGCTGCTTAGTTAACAACCGACAGAACGTACATACAGTCCTTAATTACCTCTTAGCAGAAAGCCAACGCATAAAAAGAGAGACATTCTCAACCGTGTGCTACTCCAACGATCCAATATCAAAATAAGAATCCCAAAGTTCTTCACTCACGCTAATCATCCAGCTTGAACAATTCCAATTAAATCATATGGCCCACAACACACACCATTAACTCACAAATCAAGACACCCATGTATATTTAATGCACAAGCCAAAAATAACAAGTCTTCATTCAAACAAAAATTAATTCACTGTATATGTAACGACGACTTATACCAAGTTACACAAAAACTTCCAGTCGTGCTCCAATACTTTGTGCATGGTTTTGTACTATGTCAACTGCTTCTTGATTGCTTGCATGTTCCCAAAGTCCATTAGAAGCAAATACAGTAAAACCTCTATAAATTAATATTGTTGGGATCATGATGTTTATTATTTTATAGAGATATTAATTAACCGATAAATTAATATTTATTAATTTAAATACATTTTTGTAATTGATTGAATCTAATGAATCTAAAATATAGATTCATTGTACATAATATTAATGAAAACTAATAAATTATGTTCATTGTTTCTTAATAATTAAGCATTATTCATTGTATTTTTGCTAAAAACATTCAATGTATGTATGATAGAAAATACTTTATAAACAAGATAGAAAATTTCTTGAAACCACACCCAACAATGGCTCCTCATCTAAAAGGTATCAAGAAATCAACAATGATGGATCAAATACGCAAAGAATTATGTGAGTACAAGAGAGATCATTTGACATGCACTCAAAAAGATTTACAGTTGTGGCTTAAAGGAAAGTTTCATTTAAAAGTTAGTCAAGGTATAATCTCAAACACACTCAAACGATCGGTTAAGTATCTTTTGGCCAACCTAGAAAAAGGAAGGGATATCAAACGACACAAACTAGCAAAATTTCCAGATATGGAGAAGGTAGTTTATGAGTGATTTCTTTAGTACCAAGATCGTGTGAATATGGCCGGAGAGCTAATTTTGGAGAAGGCAAGAGATACAATGAAACTTTTATACTCTTAATAAGATTTTGAGCACAAATATTTTCAAGGTTGGCTTGAGAAATTCAAGTTACAACACGGTATCAAGTCATTTCTTCGCTTCAGAGAGAGTGGTTCAGTTGATATACAAGACATGTAGAAGCAATTGGAGTTTATAAGGGAAAAAATAGATAAGTTCTTTATGAAAGATGTTTTTAATATGGATGAAACTAGTTTGTTTTACAAGTTATAAGCTGATTATTCTCTTGCTACAAAGCAACTTGAAGGAAGAAAACAAGACAAAGAAAGGCTAAAAGTTGTTATTTGTTGCAATGAGGATGACTCTGAAAAAAATACCTTTATGGATTATTAGAAAATATGCAAAGTCACGTTGCTTTAAGAATGTCAACATGAATAGCTTGAATTGTCACTATCGTGTCAACAAAAAGGTTGGATTACAAGTGTGCTTTTTGATGAATATATCCGTTGGTTTGATAAAAAAAAATGCATAGTAGAAGAATTTTGTTTGTGGTAGATAATTGTCCAACACATCCAAGAAATATTGAAAGGTTACATAATGTTGAGTTGTTCTTCTTGCCACCCAACATGACATCAAAAATTCAACCTTGTGATGCTGGAATAATAAAAGCTTTCAAGATGCACTATCGTAGGAGATTTTACCGTAAGATTTTAGAAGGCTATAAGTTGGGACAATCTGATCCAGGTAAGATTAATGTTTTGGATGCTATCAATCTTGTAGTCTCGGCTTAGACAATTAATGTTCAGCAAGAGATAATAGCAAATTGTTTTCGACACTGTAAAATTCGTTCAGGAGATGAAGTCTCAGGGAATTTAGATAAACCCACTTGTGAAAATGACGTTCATGAACTTGAGCTCATGATTAATGATCTCAGCTATCGCAATAAAATGGATGTCAATAGCCTGTTAGATTACTCGGGTGAAAATGATACATGTTCAGAGGTCCAAAGCTTAGAAGAAATTGTGGCTACTATCCTTGAAAATTACGTTGATGACGAAGTTGAAGACGATACAGTACCTTTGGAACTAGTTATGTGTAAGGAAACATTTATCGCCTCTAGAACTCTTCACAATTTTTTGGTGCAATTCGAGAACACAACACCAGAATTTTGGATGCAATAAGAAAAGTTAGAGATGAGCTCTAACTAGACTTAAATTTTAAGAAAAAACAAACAACACTAG
>JANSVA010000218.1:58431141-58509225 GCA_025504915.1 Erythroxylum reticulatum | reverse complement strand
GTGAGAGATACATAAAAACACCTCCTTCACCTGAGATAAATTTAAATATGCACGATTTGCCAAAAACAATGTCATTTTAGGGTGGAGGTCGAATTGTTCAGATCTTTAGAGTTTAGTTTGGTCAACCCTTAAGTAAGTTTGATAGAAATTCAATTAACTCAAATTTGAATGTTGATTTCTAACTAAATCAAATAGAACTGACACCCATCTATGTACCATTCTTACCAAACAAGATGAGAGAGTATGAACATTTTTTCATATACTTACATAATTTTATCCAAGTCATCTTAAGCTTAGACCCTGTAATGTCATAAAAATAGAGAAAACTCTGCCGAAAATTTTATAAAATGTAGTTCACATCTAACATTTTAGGTTCAATATGTAAGAAAAGTCTTTGGGCATGAGACCTACATCTACTTAGCTATTTTTGCACACTCACACGAAGAAGCATGACAGTGTGACATTCTTCAACAGCCGATATAGAGAATTGAATGTATGTGAAATTAATGCATTATTATTATTTCTTAATAATAATCCCTTACTAATATAAATATTGCTTCCTAATATGATCAAATACAACAAACCATTTGGTGACAGTCTCAGAAGGAACAACTGAGACTCAGACGTATCTTGATGTTACCAGTGATAGGGACCATCTTGGATGCATATTCGGGTTAGGTTCATTTGTAAATACATGTTATTCGCAATCTTTTATGTCTAGTGCAGCAGTGTCAACTAGATCAGTGCAAACCAATGAAGTCACTGAGCTTCGGACTACAGTGCAGACATTGATAGCGCAGATGACTCAAATGAAACAAGAGATAGATCAGTTGAAGAGGAGGGGTAGCACTTCAGAGCATCCGCCATCACCAGGACATTAGGATTGTTATACTCATTTGCTTTCAATTACAACGACTTATTATGTACACTGTAATGTTTTTATTATCAATTAAGAAAACTTTAATTTTATATCATCAATCAACTTTTTGTTTAAACCAATTAAATATATATAAACAAATAAATTTATTATACACAGATAATTCACAACTATTAAAATTATATATTTTTCATAAGACCATCAAATAAAATTTAATGTTGGAATTCTTAAAAAAAATTTCTTATTTTTAATTACTGACGGAATACACAAGACCGTCGATAAAAACACTATATTTACCAACGGGATACTATCGGTAAAAACACCATATTTATCGACAGAATACCAAAAACAGTCGGAAAATTGTTTATGGTATTTACTGACCGTTCTTCTTCTTCTGTCGATAATATTGAAATCGACGGTGATTATCTTCATGACGATTTACCGACAGTTCCATATGTTCGTCGGTATATTTAACGATGGAAGGACAATAAAATTTTCGTCGTTAAAATTACCTACGGCCGTATTAACTACACCTTTGTCTGTCGTTTTACTCTGTCGGTAATTATTATTACCGACAGAATTCTCCCGTTTACTGTCGGTAAACCTCATATTTCTTGTAGTGTATATTTTGAGAACAAATAACTTAATGGGGACATAATGATAAAACTTTATTATTTATATAAAGATATTCTATGTAAGAGTTTAAATTAGATATTGAATAAAATTTCTTAAATATTCTGTAATTTGGCATATTTATTGTACTTTAAAAATTATTAATAACTTTTTTATAATTGTAATTTTATAATATCTGTCTTCCCACTATTAATTTTTGTCACATAACTTAATTGTAAAATTTAAAACGACATAGTGTAATATTAAATTAAAAAATAAATTATTTGAAAGTTTATAATTACAATTTTCAGTGGAAGTTGTTGGTACAAGAATGGATGTTATAAAATTAAAATTATAAAAAAGTTATCCATAATTTTATAAAAATTTAGAGATACATCAAATTCACAAGAAATCATATATTTAACTTTTAAATTTTTTGATACTTAAAACTTATCTTTAATCTATCTTTTTCAAATCTAAGCTTGAGTAAAACCAAATTGGATTTAACCATTAACTTTGAACTTATGCCTTTTTGTTATCACAACGTAAATTGTGTATGAAATCGACTTGTTTACATGTTTAGTCTAATGGATTGATTATCACCAAGCTCACAAAATCATTAACTAATAAAGTTCTTATACTTTTAAATTTAGATTTAATGGATCGTTGATTTGATATTTCAAGGGAAAGTATCACTTTTATTAATTAACAACAATAACACTTTGTATGAATCTCGCTTATATGCATCGTTTGGAAACTTAATGTATCCGAACAATTATTTAAATTGTATTTATTATATTAAATTAACAAAGAGTAAATCAAACAATTATTTTAAAAAATTGATAAGGGAACAAAAATAAGAATTTGAATTTAGTTTAAAACAATAGTCTCCAAAATCTTAGTTAATATCTATTTAATTCTAACAACTATCAAAATCTTAGTTAATATCTATTTAATTCTAACAACTTCTATAGCTAATTAAGTTCAATGGACACACACTACATGCAGCTGTATTACATTCTGTTTTTTTTTTTTTTTGAAGTTATCAATTTAATATTTGAACTTCAACATCATAAGTGTCTTTGTCCGTTCTAAAACTCTTACCTCTGGCAGTGTTTGTCGGTTGTCTCAAGAAGCTGAAGGCGACATTCCTTCTAAGTCATAAGCACTTGCGTCATTTGTCAATTTAATCGTTGAAATTTATTTTTGGAAACGGCTTTTTTTATGATTTATACATTCCATTTGACATATTTGCTTGCATCATCTTCAACTAATAATCTTATTTTTATCATCATTGCCGGACATTAAAGATTCTTCATTCCACTTTTTGGATTTAAAAAACATTAATTTTAATTTAGCTCTTCAGTTGCACTCGTCTACTTTATAATCTCATAATTTTTCAGGATCATCTCCAATATTTATTTTTATTTTGTCTTATAAATTTCAGTTATTTATTTATATAAGTTTTATATTTATTTATGCGGGACTCATGTGGAACTTACATATTGCATCTTTGCAGATGCGGGGTGGGACCATGTAGCGACCTTCGTGTGCCAGGCATGCCTCGGTTGAGGGAACTGTGGTCCACGGTTGGAGTGCCAGTGTTCTTGGATGCAGTAAGCTTTGGCGGGCAGAGAAACCCTCCTTAAGCCCGATGGCATAGTTCTATCCCTTGATTCGAACGACGGTCACTGGGCACCTTTCGTGAAAAAATTAGCCCTTTGACACGGTCGCTAGGCACTTTCGGTGAAAAAAATAGACACTTTGTGTGAGAAAAATAGCTCATTAGCACACCTTCAATAACCTCATGTGATAAAATAAGACACCATAAAATTATACAGCATGTTCGGACCGATATCCTCCGAATGTGCCTATCTTGTTGAAAGCAAGTAGCACTTTCACGCGCAAGTTCATTTACAAAACGGTAGTTTGTGGTAACACCAAGATTAATAATATTAGTTTTTTTTGATGTGGGAATAGTTTTCAATCAACAACGGTTCAGAAGTCAAAAAGGATTAATCTTTTTTCTAATATGCACAGATGAAAGTGTAAAAAGGAAGAGTCAAAAACATTATATATGAGTTGTTAAGAACAGATGCAATGAAGCAAACAACCTCGAATGCATCAGTTTTATAGAAAAGACTACTAGTCTTCTGTCTTCTAGTTCAATACTGTCTGCATTTCTCAGCTATAAATAGATGTGTTAAAAGTTGGGAGATCAAGTAGTTCGATATCGTGCAACTAGACATGGAAAACACTGGTTTCTCTTATGAGGAGTTTGACTCAGGTGTGGATAAAAGGAAAGGAGAGAAGCAAAAGCGTTTTTCTTCATACAATGAGTGTCGGGGAGAATCTGCAGGCTTTGGTGTTCTTTGTCCTGATGGTTCGCTCTATCAGGATGACCCTTATAAGCAAAGTATGGTTTTCTCGAAATATTACCACCAGCAACAAGAGCAAGCGATTTTCGAGTACCAGGTCTTGGATGAGGGAAGATTCAATATGGTTTTACCACAAATTGAAAGATATAGAAAGGACATTCATGGAGGTGTTGAACCCAAGAAGGACAAGAGAGATTCTGATTCTTTAGCTTCACTTGAGCTGTTAAAAAGCCATGGTAAGGGTTTTAACAGGCTAAACAGGAAACGGATACTTGAGCTGAGCAATGAGACAGCATGCACAAATGAAGTTTTCCAGGAATTATCAACAGAAGAAATAATCAGGATTGCTGGAGCAAGGTTCAGTGGCATGGAATACCAATTTCTCACTCTTGATATTGCCTGAAACTGAACTAACATCTGTTCCAATTTCATTTTTGTTTTCATTTTAGGTTCATTCAATCTTCTACTAAAGTATCCGACGATATTGCCTCCGAACCCAACAACCCTTTTAATCTTTCTTTCTCTAATCTTTCTGATGAGGAAGAGAAGAACGTGGAGCTTGCTGAACTCCTTCTAGCTTCATCTGAGAAAGTTGGCAATCAACAATTTGAGAGTGCAAGCAGATTGCTCAAAGAGTGTCAGCGCTTGGCATCGAAAACTGGAAATTCAGTTCAAAGAATAGTGCATTACTTCTCCGAGGCTCTTCAGGAGAGGATAGATCGAGCAACGGGAGAATTTTCGCAAGCAGGTTATGAGAAAAGAAAAACAGTAAACATTGATGAAGTAATAATGGCTCCAACACCTGCCATCATGGCATCTTATCGGAAAGTTCCCTTTTCTCAGCTCTCACAATTTGCTGGAACCCAAGCCATTGCAGAAAATGTAGCTGAGGCAAAGAGGATACATGTGATTGATCTAGGAATCAGGTGTGGAGTGCAATGGACACTCCTGATGCAAGCTTTAATCTCACGATCTGAGCAACCTGTTGAGCTTTTGAAGATTAGTGCTGTTGGGACTACTATGAAGCAAGTGATGGAAGATACAGGTGACAGGTTGATTGCTTTTGCTCAGAGCATTGGGCTGCCATTTTCTTTCAAGCTAATTATGGTATCAGACATGTTGGAACTCAAACATGATGTCTTTGATCTGGATCCTGACGAAACGATCGCCATTTTTGGTGAATACATCCTCAGGAGCCTTCTTCCATTGCCAGATCGACTGCATTATATTATGCAAGAACTCAGAAAGCTTAATCCAAATATAATGGTGGTCACTGAAGTGGATGCTAACATAAACTCACCAGTTTTCGTGAATCGTTTCATTGAAGCTCTTTTCTACTTCAGTGCATATTTTGATTGCCTTGATGCTTGCTTGAAAGATGATCCAAATAGGTTGATCATAGAGTCTGTGCACCTTGGAGAAGGAATCAGAAACATTGTGGCCACTGAAGGAGAAGAAAGGACAATCCGCAATGTAAAGATTGATATATGGAGATTGTTCTTCAGTCATTTTGGGATGGAGGAGATGGAATTTAGCTCAACTTCTCTTTACCAAGCTAATATGATAGCAAAGAAATTTACGTGTGGAAGTTCTTGTTCTGCAGAAATGAATGGAAAAGCCCTGCTTTTCTGCTGGAAGGGTACACCAATCCATTGCCTTTCTGCTTGGAAGTTCTTTAGAGATGAAGCAAGAGAAGATAAGATTTGAGTTTCTCCAACAGTTTTGACGACTATGGATTTATGGATTCTCAGGTTTTTCTCGGGTTAAGTTTAAGCTCCAAGATTCAAAGTCAGGATTATCGTATATTTCTTTTCAGGGTCTACTCTTAAAGACATGCAAAACTAAATGCTGAAGTATTTTTAACATTGGATATCTCAGATGAAGTGGATAGATAGGAAGTGACTTGGTTCTTAAGAGTACTAATTACTTGACAAGTTAATGTTGTGCAAGTGTACTTGATCAATCTTAATTATGATAAAGGTCTCAGGCAATGCACAATTTTTCTGTATCATTATTTGTATCATGTGTTGTGATAAAATCACTCATACTCTAACAATCTCCACTCAAATTTGACAAATATACATAAAAGATTGAAGAACAGAAGTGAAGTATGTGTTAATGTCTGAAGGTACTAACTTACATGTCTGAAGTCTTTAAAATCAAAACTTAGTCGTATTATGCATTTTAGAAGTATAACTCAATGCTCAGTCGTTTCAGCTCATGTTTTAATACATTGTTATGGTTAAAATGCGTAGAAGATATGAAACGCAACTACACCAGTGCAAAACGCAAACAGAAGGAGTAAGGACCTTTTAATGAACCACGTGAGAGGCATATGACAAGCTGCTGATCCATGTATGCTGATCTAAAGACTTCATCTTCTCCAGCAGACTATAAAACCAAGGCAGAAACATCAGACAAACAAGAACACATTCAGAGAATTTCAAGCTTTAATTTTTACTTTGTATTCAGCCTTTGAGAGTGCAAAAATAGAGAGAAGGAAAAGATCAAAGAGTGCTAGGGTTCTAACTTATGGGTACTAGGGGAGCTTTGGAGGCTTTTGAATGTGTTGAAAAATACACAATCTCTGTACTTTGTTCTTCATCTTCTTCTTCATTAGTGAAATTTTCACCACTAACAAATGAGAACCTTGGATGTAGATAGTGATTCATTACTGAACTAAGCAAAATCCAATCTCTTTATTTTTCTGCAATCATATTACATCTGCCAAATTAACAAGTTATCAATTTCTTGAATTTTAAAGATCAACAGTAAAGCAAAGTTATCCCAACATAAGTGGTATCAGAGCTTTCAAGACTTCTTGAGGCATTTCTTGGACTTTCCAAGCATTAAGAATCATTAAAGAACAGTGAGTAAGTAAAGTCTTTAAGATTATTTACATTACAGCAATCATGGTAGGCAAGAAAATAGATGTATTTTTTGGTAAAGAAGACTTTACCATCTGGAAACTCCAGATGCAAGCTCTTCTTGAGTCATATGACTATTATGGTGATATGGATGATCAGTATGACCTAGAGACTGATCCTATAAGGAAGCTAAAGATTCAAAGACTTGCACATTGTAAGTTAATGCTTCACTTATCACCAACAGTGATAAGAAAAGTGCAGAATTGTAACACTACAAAGAAGCTTTGGGTGAAACTTGATGAATTGTATGCCAAGAAGTGTCTTCCTAACAAGATGATACTTCTTCACAATCTTACTAACTACAAGATGAACACTTCAGTCTCCTTAGATGATAACCTAGACTTCTTCTTTAAGCTACTTCAGGATCTAGAAGCTACAGATGAGAAAATTTCTAAGGAACATCAAGCTGTAGTAATCCTAAAGACATTACCTTCTGAATTTAATGCATTTAAGAAGGTAATTAAGTATGCTAGTGGAGAATCACTTACTGTAAAGAGGGTTTTAGATTTTCTAATGGAAGAAATAATTGAAGTTAATCCTTTTAAGAAAGAGGCTGAAGTGATCTTTGTAGAGAATAACCATGAGAAGAAATCTCATAAGAAAAATAGCAAGAAAGGAAAATGGCAGAAGTGAAGTGGGAAAGAAAAACAATCTAAGGAAGGTGAAAATGAAAAGAAGAGAAAAGACAAAAGGGAAGAAATGCTTTTACTGTGATAAAGAGGGACATTTTGCAAGGGATTATAAGAAAAAGAAAAGGGATAAGGCAGCTGAAAGTGGAATTTTAGATAATGTTGAAAAACTTGAAGATTCTGGTGGAGATGAGATTCTAGTTGTAATTGAGGATAGTGAGGACCTTAATATAAAATGGAGTTTTAATTCAAAGTGCACTATGCATGTCACTCCTCATTGGAACTGGTTCACAACATTTGAACTAGTCATTGCCAAGGTTAAAATGGCAGATTCTGGGCAGCAAAGGATAGAAGGCATAGGAAGTATTTCCATCAACATGCTTGATGGAAAAAGAAGGATCTTAAGCAATGTCAAATTTGTGCCTGGAATAAGGAGAAATATGATTTTGGAAAGCTTTTTGATAAGCAAGGCTTTCAGATTAGGTCTAAAGATGGACTTAGAGAAATACTAAGGGATGGGAAAGTCATCACTAGAGGAGTGGAGAGGGGTGGTATATACTATGTTATAGATTTAACTGAAATTAATCAGATTTTAAAAATTGGAAACCTTGAACCAACCAAGCAATGGCGTGCAAGGTTAGGTCATGCAGGCAACAAAAGCTTGCTCCATCTCTCTAGGCAAGGTCTAATACCTGAAGAAAACCTATAGAAGTTAGATTTTTGTGAATCCTGTGTACTAGGAAAGCACCACAGGTCATCATTTCAAAGGGGAGCTAAGAGAGCCACAGAGACTATGGAGTATGCTCACAGTGATCTCTGGGGGTCAGCTCAAGTCCCCACAGTAGGAGAGAACTTGTATTTCATGTTCATAATTGATGATAAATCAAGAAAATGTTGGGTTTACCTACAAAGAGAAAGGATGAAGCTCTAGAGATTTTTATAAGATGACATACTCTTATGGAAAATCAAACTGGGAGGAAATTGAAATGCCTAAGGATTGATAATGGACTGGAGTATTGCAACAAAGATTTTGAGAAATACTGCAGTAAGAATGGAATCCTAAGGCATAAAACAGTAAGAGCTACTCCACAGCAAAATAGGGTAGCTGAAAGATTAAGTAGAACCCTCCTAAAAAAGACTAGGTACATGCTCCTATCTTCAGGTGGCTCTCATTCTCTATGGGGGAAACAATTAGGACAGTAGCCTAATTAATGAATAGGCTTCCAACCTCAACTAATGACTATAAAACTCCTCAAGAAATTTGGAGTGGTAAGAAGCCAAAAATTTCACACCTTAGTACTTTCGGATGTGCAGCCTATGCACATTAGAAAGAGGGAAAATTAGAGCCTAGAATAGTCAAGGGGATGTTCATAGGATATCTAGAAGGTGTAAAGGGTTATAAAATCCTACTATTCCAAAAGGGAGCCTACAAAACAATCATTAGTAGAGATGTCATCTTCAAGGAAGATGAATTCCCTCTACTGAATAAGGATTCCTCTAGTTTTGATCTCCAAAGGGAAATTCAGGAAAATCTAGGGTCATTGAACCATTCAGCCCCATTCTATATACCACTAGAACCTGAAGAAGGTGGTGCTACTTAGTCAGAAAATGTGGAGCCTTCAGAAGGCACTACACAGTATGAAGAAAGGAGAGAAAAGGCAGAAGGTGAAGGAGAAATTTCACTCCCAACCTTAGATGATACTCAGGAAAACCTACAAGACTACCAACTCACAAGGGATAGGCAACTAAGAATCAGAATTCCTAATAGAAGGTATACAGAATTAGGCTTGTTGAATTTGCATGTTTCATGGCTGAAAATGTAGAAAATAAGGCTTCAGAAACTTATGATGAAGCCATGAGAAGCAAAACAATGGAAAGAAGCTTGTAAGAAGGAATATTCTTCATTAATGAAGAATAAGACTTGGATTTTAGTCCGTAGACCTTATAAAGCCAAATTAATTGAAAATAAATGGCTGTTCAAATTAAAAGAAGGAGTAACTGAAGCAGAACCTAGAATTTACAAAGCTAGGCTTGTATCTAAGGGATTTAGGTAGAAGGAAGGAATAGGCTATAAGGAGATATTCTCTCTAATAGTCAAATTCAAGACAATTAGGGTTATACTAATCCTAGCAACTCTATATGATTGGGAAATCCATCAAATGGAAGTTAAGACAGCTTTCCTATATGGAAAGCTAGAGGAGACTATATATATGAAGCAACCAATCGAATTTGAGGACAAAAACAAGTTAGACTATGTTTGCCTATTGCAAAAATCCCTATATGAGCTCAAACAAGCTCCTAGACAATGGAATAAGAAGTTCCATAAGGTTGCTGCTAGCATGAACTTCATTAGAAGCTCATATGATTACTGCTTATATTACAAAGATCTAGGAATGACTAAAGCTGTGTTTATGTTAGTCTATGTAGATGATCTCATCATCACAGGGAAGGACTTAAATAAAATTTAAGAAGTTAAGACTGAATTGTGCTCTCATTTTGAAATGAAAGACTTAGGGGAAGCTCAGAAGCTTCTAGGAATGCAGATAATCAGACATAAGAGGGAAGGAAAACTGTGGCTTGTTCAGAAGAATTACATAAGGAAAATTCTAGCTCAATTCAATATGGAACAAGCTAAACCTACTTCAGTGCCCTTAGGATCACACTTACAAATGGTTTATAACAAACGTCCTAAGACTGAAGAAGAACAAAAGGCTATGGCACACTATCCCTATAATGTAGGTGCTGGAAGCCTAATGTACCTTGTGCTATGCACAAAGCCTGATCTAGCCTATGCTGTAAGTATCCTAAGTAAGTTCATGGCCAATCTAGGTTTAGAACACTGGCAAAGGCTCAAGAATGTTCTCAGATATATATATGGAATAATGAACTATGGATTATACTTCTCTAAAAGGGAGCTAATCAAATGCAATTACCTGTCTCTACATGGATATATGGATGCTGACTATGCAACAGATAAGGACTTAAGGAAGTCAATTTCAGCATATATATTACACTATCAATAAACATATTAAATTAGAAATCACAACAACAATCAGTGGTAAGTTTATCAACAACAGAGGCAAAGTATTATGCAATAACAGAAGGGGTAAAGGAACTAGCATGGCTTTCAGGAATATTAAAGGAAATTATCACAGAAATATCAACACCAGTATTATATATGGATAGTCAAAATGCTTAGTACCTGAGTCGAGATCCTATCCTCCATGAATGATCTAAGCTCATAGATGTACGATTACATTTCGACAAAGACCAAATCGCCAAAGGAGCCTTCAATTTGGACAAAATAAAAGGTGAGAAAACCCTTCTGACTTCGGTACTAAAATTGTAACACAAAAGAAGTTTAATTTTTACAGGGAATACTTACAAATCATAGAAGCCCCCTGATTCTGAAGGCAGATTCAACAGATCTCACAAAGGGGGTGAAGATTAGGATTTAGGGTTTTTGGGAATCTCTCTAGGGTTTTTAATTTGAGCGAAGATTGACGAAGTAGGAGGGAAAGTGTGATAAAATCACTTATACTCCAGCAATCTCTACTCAAATTCGACATAAATACACGAAAGACTGAAGAACAGAAGTGAAGTATGTGCTAGTGTCTGAAGGTATGTCGAAGAGAGAAGGGGGAGAAAACTTCTTGAAGGATTTGTGAGCTGAAGTTTTAACCACGTGGGGACAAAAGTCTACATACATGTCTGAAGTCTTTAAAATCAAAACTCAGTCGTATTATTCATTTCAGAAGTATAACTCAATGCTCAGTTGTTTCAACTCATGTTTTAATACACCATTATGGTTAAAATGCTTAGAAGATATGAAATGCAACTACACCAGTGCAAAACACAGACAGAAGGAGTAAAGACCTTTTAATGAACCACGTGAGAGGCACATGATAGGCTGTTGATCCATGCATGATGATCCAAAGACTTCATCTTCTCTAGCAGACTATAAAACCAAGGCAGAAACATCAGACAAATAAGAACACATTTAGAGAATTTCAAGATTTAATTTTTCCTTTGTATTCAGCCTTTAAGAGTGCAAAAATGGAGAGAAGGAAAAAATCAGAGAGTGTAAGGATACTAACTTGTGGGCACTAGGGGAGTTTTAGAGGCTCTTGCATGTGTTGAAAAACATACAATCTCTGTACTTTTTTCTTCATCTTCTTCTTCATTAGTGAAATTTTCACCACTATCAAGTGGGAACCTTGGATTTAGATAGTAATTCACTATCGAATCAAGTAAAATCTAGTCTTCTTTTTTTTTGCAATAATATTACATTTGTAAAATTAACAAGTTATCAAGTTCTTGTATTTGAAAGATCAACAGTAAAGCAAAGTTATCCTAACATGTGTCATAATTCAAGTTTCTTGAGCTTCCAAGTTGATCTTAAATATGGAGACATAGGAAGAGTAAAAGATCTAAGGTTGCTTTAGTTGTTACACATTGGGATAAAAAAGCAGCAAAATGGCTTCTCCTAAAGCAACAGCAGCAGAAGGTGTATGGAGTTCAGGAGGAGTCTTTCCCATCTTTATGGTTACCCATTACTTATGGTCTTATTAACAATGTCATTTTTCCTTCTTGTTGTTTCAATGTATTAATAAAAGTTTTGATTAATTATATCAAAATAATGTAATTTTAGTGTCGGTCTGATGAAGAGTAAATTAATCCAACATGTTCGATGAAGAGTAAATGAACGGTTAACAGCTGTTCGAACTGATGAGAATAAGAACAAAGAGATGTGTTCCAGCTTGTATATATGTATATGTGTATATATATATATATATATATATATAGAGAGAGAGAGAGAGAGAGAACACACCATATATTACATTGTGAGTTTAGGGCAACAAACCCCTGACATATCCTCTAATAGAATTGAAAGGCACCCAATGGGTGGTATATCAAAATTAGTGACCCCAAGTTCGAACTATTCTGCATAGTTAGTGAGCCAGTCAGCACACTGATTACCTTCCTTGTATATATGCCGAGTTACAAGTACTCAGTTATGGGTAAACAGTTCATTAATTCCCAGAACTAAAGGATTGAGAGACATTGTGCGCTTTGCCGGGGATGAAAATAAATTAGTCACTACACTCGAATCCACCTCTAATTCAATTCAACGATAACCTAGGTTCCAAGCTAGCTTGAGGCCTGAAAAGACTCCCCAAAGTTTAGCGGAGATAGTGGAGCACCAGCCAATGTTCTGTACAAAGCCTCCAAGCTAAGCGTCCGAACTATCTCGAATCAGTCCCCCTACTGTGGTCAAAAAGATCGATCTTTTGCTTGCTTTATCTGTATTTAATCTAACCTAACCCTGAGGAGGTTTGCTCCAACCTATAAATTGTTCCCGTCGAGGGTGATTAACCATATTTGCTCTTCATTGCCAGACTGACGCCTTGTTAATATGATGAACATATTCTAAAACTTGACAATTTGACGAAATCGGCTAAGAAAAGTGTTCTTCAAAAAGGGCTTTATTTCACTAAGTTCATAAAAACCAGCACGCCGTGCTAAAGATAATAGACCAATCTAAGCCAAGCACAAGTCGTTGTGTTTGTAGATTCCTTATGAGTCACTCCTTGTGGAGGGAACTACTCCATAAAATTTATTAACAACCTTTGGATTCAAGTTTCTTTTTTTATGTTAACAAGTTGAATAGACCTGTAGCAAGCATGGTTGCCCAAAAGAGACCAAAAGTTTGAACTTGAAGCTAATGTAAAACCAAACTTCACTGTCATGGCTCAAAAGGAATGAAAAAGTGCATACACTGTTGGTTGAAGGCCCACTTGAGCAGAATAAATTGAATGTCTCTCTTCCATTTCTAATTTTTCTAGATATTAGTCAAATTAATTTTATGATAATTTTATCACAAAAATATTACTTAAGTAAAAGTCTTAATGTTTCTTTTTTTTAATTTTTTATATTTATTTTCAAATTTATACACTACAAGAAAGGAAGATAACAGCGATGGAAAATTTGCAGCTGAAGTTTTTTTGTCGATAATTACCTATGGAAAAATAAAATGCGTCAGCAAACTTGGTTAGGAAAAAAACTATAGCAGCAATATACAATCCGTCGGAAAATTTCATCAGTAAAAGTCGTTGTAATTCATCGTCTTCCAACAAAATGAAAACGATGTCGTTTTGTGGTAGGAGGTATAAGGTTTGTAGCTTAACAAAAATGACGTCATTTGGTTTAAATCCCAACGACGTCATTTATGGTTACAAATGATTTAATTTAAACCAAAACAACGTCATTTAGTTTAAATCCAAACGAAGTCGTATACGTTAGGTTAGGAATGTATGACACCAAAGCAAAACGATGTTGTTTGGGTTATATTGAAACGATGTCATTTGGGTTATATCGAAACGACGTCATTTATGTTAACTAACAGACGTTTACAACAGGTGCAAAACAACGTTGTTTTGATTATGTCCAAACGACGTCATTTATGGTAACTAACAAATGTTTAAATATTGAGCAAAACGACGTCGTTTGGATTTAAACCAAACGACGTCGTTTTGGTTAAGTTATAAATGTAACTTAACCAAAACGACATCGTGTGGTTTAAATCCAAATGACATCGTTTTGCGTTATGTTTTGAACGTTTAAAATATAACTAAAACAATGTCATTTGGTTTTTAACCAAAACGACATCGTTTTGGTAACGTTTAAAGGACCTGAGATTAAGCCCCCAACCTAGGCCACACGTGCCTACTTCTTCTTCCTCTCATCTGTCGAGCTGTCGTCGCCGTCCGTCTACCTCCATTGTCGTCGTCTTCTTCATTTTTTACTGAGTAAGTCGCCGGTTAATCGTCCATCGAGGTAAGTTGTCAATGCTGGGTTTTTTTTTTCTTTCATTATTGTACTGAGATGCTTTCTGTTAGGTTATCTGCTTATACAACATTCATTGATGATTCATTTAAGTAGACTATGTGTGTTAATGTTGGTGAAGAATGGGAAAACGTAAGAGTTTTGTTATCATTTATGTTTTGTTTTAAATGAAAGTTCCATCATCTTCTGTAACTTGAACAAAACCTCTTGAAATGATTTTTTATTATAATAGTAATGGTATTTAGCATTAGTAAAGTTGTAGTTAAACTTGGTACAATTATTAGATTTGTTCTTTAAATCTTTTTCTTCATATAAAGTATCATTTTCTTCATCTTCTAGTCTACCTTTTAATACTTTTCACTAGCCTTTGCACACTCCTTTTCAATCATTAAGCATTTCTCTTAGATATTGTCATATTTCATAATGTTGCTACTTTTACTATAAGCATTATGGCCAATAACAACCATATTGCTCTTTCCTTTTTTTTACCAATCTCATACTCCACATAACTTTTCTTCTTTCCATTAGATATCTTTCACTGCATAAAGGCTTACCCAATGAAAGTTGCATCAAAATTGAATATTGAAAGACTTACAAAGATGGGACTAATTGATAGACAACAGATGTTAGTGAAGCCCAATACTCCAGAGTATATTCAAAAATAAGCATTACAAAACTAGCTAAACAATGACATTACCATCTCTATGTTTGATTTTGGGTAAAGGATGAAAACTTGTCATATAGGATCACTCTTAAAATTCATACTATTGTTATTAAATTACCTTATAATATCATGAACTTAAAAAATAGTATAATATTATTAATATACTTTAACAAAAATCTGTTAATGTAGTTGATTTGGTAAATTATACAAACCTCATTTCTAATAGTCAGTATATAATAGTATATATGAATAACATATTAATAGCTTGACAGAATTTTAACATATTTTATAAACAAATTAAAATAATAAAAATATTTTTAAAGATAAGGGAGATCATGAGTGAGACTTATGTTTTTAACATTGAATTATGATAAAATCATAAATAAATTATATTCTAAATCAAAATTTTCAATATTATTAAAAATGTCAAAATAATCAACCGAATATCAAAATCTTTCATACTAAGACAATCGTCATGGTGCACTAATTTATTAAATTAAACTAAAATATTGGTAATAATATACAACACTATATATGTTTATCATTAACTTATAGGTTTAATTTTTTGAAAATTTATAAACTTATTTGTTCTTGTATTAGGTTGATTCCGTCTGGACCGTGTTCCAAACATATGACATCTACATTTAAGGAGATGATTGATCCTGAGGGTTATATATAAAAGAAGATCTCTCAGGCCACAAAGGCATTTTACTTTCAAGAGTTTGAGATGCAATATGCAAATAATTTTCTTTTTTCATTTTTTTGTATACATTAATAACATAAATATTAATAGATTATAAGTTCGAATTTATTTCTTTTAATTTCATAAACATTTTTACTGGAATTCTGCTATCGACGAGACCATACATAGTGTATGGGAGTTGCGAGCTCGTACAAGTTATCGCGACATTATTAATACGATACGCAAGGCTGGTGTACGACCCTCTTTTATTTCTGAGGCCATATGGAGTTATTGGCAAGAATATTGGATATTACCTGAGGTAATGATCATATCAGGGTGTAACTCGACCAACAGACGTGATAGGTCAGGAGGAGACAGTCTTCTTGTTCACATGAGAGGATCAATTACCTACAACGAGCATGCAGAGAGACTTGTAAGTATATAAATATTACACTTATATTCTCAATTTTTACTTTCCTATATTTCAATTTAAATTGATATATGAATGTTGGGATAAAAATATGTGTAGTATGGATAATGATCATGGCTATGTTGAGTAATTTGCTGCTGTTATGTATGGTTGTGTTGATTAATTTGTTTTGTTGAACAGGGGTAATATCATAAAAAACATAGGAGACTCTGCTGAAATTTTTATAAATTCTAGTTTAACTTATAACATTTTATTGTTATGCAGGCAAAGTCTATGGGTGTTAGGCCTACACCCTGTCAGTTGTTTTTGCATACTCACACTAAGAAGCATGACGGTGTGACATTCGTCAACAGTCGATGTAGAGAACTAAATGTATGTGAAATTCATGGTTTAATATTCAATCTTAATAATTATCACTTACTAATTATAATATAAGCATTACCTCGTGTTAGAATCAAATATAACAAACAATTCAGCGACAGTCTCAGGAAGAACAAGTTGTTGATTAGAGCCAGGCATATTTTGATGCAGTGGGTAGTAGGGACAAAGCTGGAAGGATCTTTAGCCTAAGCTCATTTGCCAACACATTTTATTTGCAGTCCTCTATGTCCAGTACAGCAGTATCTAGTTCACAGCCGACAGTAGAACTTATCAATCACTTTGAGAATACAATGCAGACTTTGATGGACGTGTTAAGTAAGCTCCAAAATGACATGGAGTATATGAGGGCAAGGGATAGAGACTCACACCATCCACGCTCACCAGGACAATAGGATTGTTGTTATCATTTGGTTTTAATTTATGTACTGTTTAATGTTTTAGTTATCAGTTAAGAAATCTTTTTCTTTTATATGATCATTTAATTTTATGTTTAAACAAAATCAATATTTAAACAAATCAAAAAATTGTGAATGGATAATTTATAATTGTTGACATTGAAATCAAATTTGAAGTTAAGATTTTAAAAACGATTGTCGTTCAACAAGTTATTTATAGAGAATTAAACGTGACCTCAATGGGCATACAAGAGCTTTGGATTAAGTAATCAAGGTTGCATTTCAATTACCGACAGAAAGGTTCCGTTGCTAAATTATATTGCAATTATCGACAGTTAGAAATAAACCGTCGACATTTGGCTAATGTCAATTTACGGACGGTTTACGATAATCGTCAATGAAGAGCGGCTAATATACCGAAAATCGTCGGGAGATTAGTAACTTCACTGACGGTTATTGTAAACCATTGGTAAATTATGTCGACGGATTCGCTCTTTCCGTCCGTAAATATACAGACGGAAACTACATTCCATCGAAATAGTTTACCGACCGCAGTTTAAACGGCAGAAGTCTCCGTCGGTCAATTCCGTCGGTAAAATAAATTACCGACATAATTTCAGCGATTTCTGTCGGTATTTTCCGTTAATGAACCCCTATTTTCTTGTAGTGATAAAAAATATGTTTATTTGAGTTTTTAGTTTCTTCAAGTTTTAAAAAATTAAGAAAACCATAATAATTAGTTTTTGTTTTTCATTTCTGTTTTTCCATAATCCAATTTACTATCAACTAAGTAAATATTATTTAATTATTTAATATATTCATTTTAAGTAAAATTACAAATAATTTAATTTAATATTATGTTTAATTAATTAAATTATTTATTTAATAGTTTGTTTAATTTTTAAATTAAATTAAATTAAATTAATTATTAATAAATATAATTAAATTTAAATATCTTCAAAATATATAAAATTTGATCTTATAATTAAAATATTAATTTATAAATAAAAAGTTCATTTAAATTATTTATTTTAATAAAATAAAATATTTTATTAACAATTTGTTAATAAATATTATATAAGAAAATTTTTCCTCCTAAACAAGAATCCAAAGAGGAATGTGAACTCTTTTCCATATCAAACACGAAAAGAGTATGAAAAGGTGTTGAAAGACAAACAAGCCAAAATAAGGTGTTTAAAGAAGCTGGCTTCCAAAATTAAGAATCAGACCACTTATGGGATTTGCTTATTGGTGTTGGATTGTTGTGAAGCTTTGAAGCAGAAGACAGATATTTGGGGGCTTTCGACTGATGAGTTTGACCAAGGAAAGTCCCAAAGAATGAGTCTTGCACTTGAATGAGTTGTAAAATTGACGAAGAATTAATAACCATGAAATACCTTGTTGACAAAAACCTAAACAAGGAACATAAGAAGAATTCAATGAGACAAAAACCTCATCAAAACCCTCTTACTCCTTTTCCTTTATCCAGCTGTTAGTCCAAATAGATGACTTTCTGTTGATGCTCTTCAATCTCCTGGAATCACTAAATGCTTTGGATTTATGTAACGAAGAGCAACTTGTACTTTCTTCCGATGTTTTTTGTCTCTGTGATTAGCTGTAAATAGATATCAGAAAAGGCTGGTACTTTTGATTTTTCAGCATAACGAAGGATTCTCACAAAACCATGAAATTTCAAATACTGCAAATTGACATTATTCGGTAGTAGAAAGGATCGAGCCGGTTTCTTTTGTAAAGAATCAAATCAGCTTTTTTGTAGTTTCCCTCTGAGAGTTCACTATGTTAGTATCAATGTAGTAACGCCTCCAAGTCAATTTCTATGCGTCTGTCTTCAGGTTTCAGAAGTAGCCTCTTTCTGTTTGGTTTTGTATGCTAACGCCGGCTACTGAGGTTGACATGCAGACAAACTACATGTGCCAACGTAGTAGTTTCTGTCAAAATTTAATGTTCTAGATATAGTCCTAACACTTGCATCTGGCAGTTGCAGGCTGATTAAACAACTGCAGGCTAGTTCGATTCCTGCAAAGCTTGGACTTCTTAGTTTCTGATGGAGATATCCCAACAAGAAGGGAAAAAATAGGTGGGAAGTCCTACACAAAAGGTAAGTATCACAATTTCATATCGACAAAATGATGGAGAGATAAAAGTTACAAGATTATTAATTAATTTCTGAGCTAGCTATTTTCGAGTTTGTGCATATTCTTATTGAGAACTGCACTGAAAGTAAGGTACATCGTGATAATGACAAGAAGTATTGTATTTAAATCTGGCTCCGTCTTGCTCCACACAATCTTCTTGAGAAATGATCCTTTTTTTTCCATATTCGGATGACGAACTTCGTTCTTCCTTCTAAAAATGATGCACTTCTAATGATTCTGGTGTCAGGATTTTGAGATGGAAGTTCTTGAGAAAGTGATGCAGAGGATGTCTGCGGAAGAATTCCAGGGGTCAAGGAAAGGGTAGAGAAATACAAGCTTTTCTACACTTGATCCATGGCTGCCATTAACAGATTATCAACTCAGGAAGTGATGAGAGTAGCAAGACAGAGTTTCAGACAACTTTCTTCCAAGCAAAGCATTGAGATCTCTACTCTTAAACAGTTGTTTGATGCTGCTGCTTCTCGGCCAATTCTCTCCGACGAGGAGATCAAAGATGTGGAACTTGCCCTTCTTCTTGTAGCTTCTACGCACAAATATTGTGAAAAACAACTAGATGAAGCAACCAAGTTTCTGAGCTTGTGTCATTTCTTGTCCTCAAACTTAGGAAATGCTGTACAAAGAGTTGTTCATTACTTTACAAGAGCTCTTCAGGAGAGGATTGATAAAGAATCAGGCATTGTGATCTCCAAGGGCCTGGAAAGTAGAGGACAGATATTGCATCCTGAACAGACATCAGTAGGTCTGAATCCTGCTCTTGCAGCTTGTTCTCTGCAGCTTCCCTACGTTCAAGTGACTCAGTTCACCGCAATCCAAGCAGTTGTAGAAAATCTAGGGGCAGCTAAAAAAGTTCATTTCATTGATCTAGCAATCAGAAGTGGAGAGCATTGTACAGTTCTAATGCAAGCTCTTGCAACTAGAACTGACCGACCAGTTGAGCTTCTAAAGATAACTGCAGTCGGAACAACATCAAAAGACAGGATCGAAGCAACAGGTAGGAGGCTAGCAGATTTCGCTGAGACCTACAACATACCGTTCGAGTTCAAAACAGTCATGGTTATGAGCATTTCAAAACTCAAAGAAGATATGCTGGAGTTAAACGAAGATGAAGCTGTTGCAATCTACTTCTGGGCTATCCTAAGGAACATTGTAGTAGCAGAAACCAACGGGCTGGAATCTCTGATGGGAGTGCTCAGAAATCTAAAGCCACGAGTGATGGTGTTCATTGATTTTGAGGCAAATCACAATTCGCCAATATTTATAGATCGGTTTCATGAATCACTTCACTTCTACAGTGCCTGTTTCGATGGACTTGACATTTGCACGGAAAGGGCAGATTCATGCAGGAATGTTTTGGAAGATTGCTTGGGACAGGAAATCCTGGATGTTGTAGCAGCTGACGATGACAAGAGAGCTTTCAAGCACATGAAAATGGAGGATTGGAGGGTCTACTTCACAAAATTTGCAATGGTGGAGAAGGAACTTAGCATGTCAGCTTTCTATCAAGCAGAACTGATGCTTAGGAACTCTGCAAATGGGAGTTTATGTTCATTCGATAAAAATGATAAATGCCTTATAATCAGATGGAGGGAAACGGAAATGCTCTCTGTTTCTGCATGGAAATTCCGCAGACAAAAACGTTCCAGGCGCAGCAGTAACACAACCTTGCAACTCTTTTCCTGAAGCACCTTGGAAGCTGAGAAGATAACAATCTTACATCGGAACAGATCTTTATTACAGATTAAAAAAAAAACATTCTTCGAGTATGTGATTCTTTTAAATCGGAATTATACAAAAACATGCTAGTTTACACCTTAACTTTTGTTTACTTTTCTTTTGTCATATAATGTTCCTCTTAAAGTTGCATTTCCAGTCCTTCAACTTAGTTGGGCAACGGGATGGGTTAGATGCGGAGTTGATTGGTCCCGAGACTCTAAATCTAAATCGAAGTTCGATTGAGATCGGTCATTGGAGTCTTTAAAACTTGATTGAATTCAAGATTCTCTTAATAAAAGTCAAGTTCAATCTTAACTCCCGTCAATTAAAGATCAACCTCTTTTATAAATTTGATGGTCAGACATCATTTAATTCTCGCTAACAAAACCAAATGAAGGTGCTAGTTTGATTTTATTTTTATTTTCTATTTTTTTGTAATTTTCAGTTTTTATTTTTTATTTGTTATTTTTTAAATAAAAATAAAATTTTGGTTGTTAATATTAATATAATTATATTTTTATCATTGATAATAATTACATATTAAATAAAACTTAAAAATAAATTATTTTTGAATAAATAAATTTATTTAATCTCTTATATAATATTTATTAATAAATTATTAATAAAATTATGTTATTTTAATAAAACAAATAATTTAAAAATTAAATTTTTATTTATAAATTAATATTTACTTGAAATATATTTTAATTATAAAATCAAATTTATTTGAATATTTATATATTTTAAATTTAATTATATTTATTAATAATTATAAAATTTTAATTACATATAGTTTAATTATAAAAATGAAATAAAATTAAATTATTCATAGTTTTTATTGATAATTAATTTTAATTTATTAACTATATAATTTTGAATTAAATTATTCATAATTTTTGTTAATAATTAAATAATATACATTTAAATGATAATAAATCAGATTATAAAAAAATCAAAAATAAAAAAAATAATTTTTATAATTTTCATAAATTTAAAAAACTAAAACTAAAAACTCAAACCGATTTTTTAATTTAAAAAAAACCGTTGGACATAACGAACTTAACTGACTGGAAAGCCTCTTCTGTTCCTTACTAGCTTAGAGAGAATAAAGACATGAGTGTACCTTTAGCTTCATACTTGTCGTCAACAACAAGTAAAACTACTGTCACCCCCGAAAAGAGGACTCAATTGAAGAAACCTGATACTGCAATTTTACTACTACAAATCTGTAGAAACGTGAAGGAGCTACTGCAAGTGCATGCCCTGCTCGTCAAGACCTCTCTTTTGCGAGAAAAATATGCCTTTGGACGTTTGCTCTCTTCCTTTGGCTCCTCTGAGAGTCACGGTGCTCTTGATTATGCTCGAAAATTGTTCGATAGCGTCGATATAGAAAGAAATTCTTTCATGTATAATACGATGATAAGAGCCTATTATGCCCGTGGCATGCCACGAGAGGCATTTGTTGTTTATTCAAACATGTTGTGTGCAGACTGTGTGTACCCTGATGAGTTCACTTTCACTTTTGTATTTTCTGCTTGCTCTAAGTTTGGAGGCGTTTTTGAAGGCAAGCAAGCTCATGCCCAGTTGATAAAATGCCACGTTAAGTTTGGGACTCATTCTTGGAACTCTTTGATGGACTTCTATGTGAAGATTGGAGAGGTGGGATGTGTGGTTCATCGATTGTTTGATAGAATCGAGAACCCGGATGTTGTTTCATGGAACTGTTTGATTGATGCGTATGTGAAATCGGGGGATTTGGACCAAGCACGAAGACTGTTTGATGAAATGCCCGAAAGAGATGTTGTGTCTTGGACTACGATGCTTGTGGGGTATGTTAAGAATGGGTTGTTGAGTGAGGCTTCCTCTTTGTTCGATGAAATGCCAGAAAGAAACTTGGTTTCTTGGACTGCATTGATTAATGGTTACACGCAAATGGGTTGTTATAGTAAGGCTTTGGATCTTTTCAAGGAAATGCAAGCTGCTGAAGTTGAAATGGACGAAATCATTATTACAACGTTGCTGTCTGCTTGTGCTAGGTTGGGGGCTTTAGATCAAGGCCATTGGCTTCACATGTACGTTGAGAAAAATGGGATAAAAGTTGATGCCCATTTGTCTACAGCTTTGATTGATATGTACAGTAAATGTGGGCAAATTGACATGGCAAGGAAACTGTTTATGGAGACAGCAGATAAGAAGGTGTTTGTGTGGAATTCTATATTGGGAGGACTGGCAATGCACTCACTTGGAGAAGAAGCACTTGAGCTCTTTGTGAAGATGACTGAGTCTGGAATAGAGCCGAATGAAATAACATACATCAACATTTTAGCGGCCTGTAATCATTCAGGTTTAGTTGATGCTGGGTTACAAGTATTTGATAGGATGGTGGTCAGTCAGAATATAAAACCTACAATGGAGCATTACGGATGCCTAGTGGACTTGCTTGGTCGTGCAGGATTGCTATACGAAGCATTTCATATCGTCAAAATGATGCCAGTAAAAGCTGACGGAAATGTACTGAGATCCATCCTCGGTGCTTGTAGACTACATGGAAATGTTGAATTGGGGGAGCAAGTTGGAAGAAATTTGATTGAGATGGAGCCACTAAATGACACTAACTACGTGCTTTTGTCCAATTTGTATGCTATGGCTAACAGATGGGAAATTGTTGGGGAGTTGAGGAGACGGATGAAGGCGAAAGGTTTGACAAAAACACCTGGTTGTAGTTCAATTAATGTCAATGGTGTTGTCCATGAGTTTGTTTCTAGAGATCATTTTCATCCTATGAGCAAAGAGATTCGCAAGTTATTAGAAGTATTGACCAGACACATGGTGCAAGATGATAATTAACTTTTGTAATGACTATGCAGCTTCCAATTATTTATTTGGTGAAAATAGAAAGAACTCGATATCTACAACCGATAAGGGGATAGTAGGGCTGTTCGCCAATTAAATTGGTGCTCTGAGCTGGATTTGTGAATCATTATAGATTATTCAGTGGTACGATGGAAAGAATTAGGAGTTAGAAGGTTTTAGGTGTTGACAAAGTCCTTACCTGCTGCGAAGGAAACAATTTCTAGGGGAACTTTAGAGCACATGGTTAAAAAAATGTGATGGAGTAGCTAAATGCAAAATGCAGGTTTCACTAAGTAAGTGGTGGTCATGGTCTACCTCTCCAAAATGGATGAATCATGGAGGGGTTAAAGCTGTTGGGGTGAGAGCTCCATCTTTCATCAAATGCATGCATACCTGTAAGCTTTCTCATCAATACTACGTCAAATAGATAAGGTATCTTCTATAATCTATATGCAATTCACTTGACACAATTTTTTTTCTATAATCTGCGTACAATCCTCTGCGTACTGACAAGTGAGAGGCCTCATTCATTGCTGAATGACCAAAATTATGTTTATCTGTATAAATAAAGAAAGGAATAAAAAAAGATGTCTTTATTACACAAGAGCAAGTTCACGAGTAACCATGCAAACTGGATTTGTAAACTCTTAGAGAACATGTTCATCGGATTCATTTTCGTGCGCTTTCGAGCTTTCAGAAACATATTAGCAGATGAATTAGTAGTTGTTGTTTTATTGGATTTTCAGCCTTGGATGTCTGATCATGTACAAGGTCTTTGCCTGAAGTCGTGATCAAATAGTCATTTGGGAAAGAAGAAACTATAGAAGCGGAAGCTTGTTTTGAACTAATAGTCCATTGGCAGGCAAAGATCTTTGGTAGTCCTTATTATCATATATTGTAATAGAAACACTACTGGTGTATATTTTCTTTCCATTTCTGTGAAACGGCTTTAGAAATAACGAAGACCCACAAAGCAGGCTAAAAGGGTCTATCTCAGATTTTGGTGTAAAGCTCTTTTTTTATTAGATCAACATCTCCAATTTCAAGAGATAGCTCATATCTTGTCTCTTGTCCCGTTCTTCTTTGTTGACTTGTCTCAGAGCATACCCCATTTGTGTTCTTGTGACTAACATCTGATAAGAATGAGAAAATAAAGTTATTGATGCCTTCACGGAGAAAAGTTCAGGGAGGGAGTTAGGTTTGCAACTCAACGATAAGACAGAAAATATAAGATTTAAAATGTTTAAATTGTCTTTATTTATTAAAATTTTAAAGTTTAATTAAAGACTAATTAACTTATTTTAGTTTATAAAAATTGAGATTAAATTTTAATAATAAAAATTATTAAACTAAATCAAACCAAAATGCTAACTCAAACAATGCTTCAAATTTTGAAGATAGAATGATTGATCTGTGAAAATATATTAACAACCTTAACCATATCGAAGTTGTCACCTGTCTTTAAACTACTAATTAACCTCTAATGGCTCTTATTAAGTATTAGTTGAACACGTAATTTATGAGTTATTACATGTTTTTAGTTAAAAAGTTTGATAGCTGACACTTACTGTCAAACAAAAATTTGAATTCGAATTTGAATTGAATACTTCTACTAATGACATATGACCATAAAACCAAATAAACACGTTTCCTTTTGTTAATGTTATCAGGATAAGGTTAAGACTATTTAAATGAATGGAAAGCTATTCCGGAGAGCTCTTTGACTACTTTGGTTTTAGTATGTTCCCATTTGAACTTGGTGGCCTACTCTGGATCTGGACTCCTCAACTTTTGTCTACTTTCGTTTTGTTGGCCTACTCTGGATCTCTGGACTCCTCATTTTTGTCTACTTTCGTTTTAGTATGTTCCCATTTGAACTTGGTGACCTACTCTGGACTCGTCAATTTTATTATAAAAATATGGATAGAGTTATAATTAATTAATGATTAAGAAACTCAATTAATTCTACGATTTAGTCGAAAAAATTTATATTGTTTAATTTTTTTGGTTCAATTTTTATTTTTTATTCATTTTATTTTAATAATTCTTATTATTAAAAAATAACAAGTTTATTAATTAATTGATTAATTTTTTAATTAATAAATTCTTATTAATTAATTAATTTTTATTTAATATTTAAAATTTTCGAATGATAAAGACGATTTCTTTTAATCACGTTTAAAATTCTTTAATTTTAT
The DNA here is from genome assembly GCA_025504915.1 of Erythroxylum reticulatum. Lineage (NCBI taxonomy): Eukaryota > Viridiplantae > Streptophyta > Magnoliopsida > Malpighiales > Erythroxylaceae > Erythroxylum > Erythroxylum reticulatum. The sequence continues at coordinate 58,483,463 of JANSVA010000218.1, read as the reverse complement.
GTAATATTAGTTTAATTTTTAAAATCTTAAACATTTATCTTACCAGTTTAACTTTCGGTCTAATTTTTAAAATATTTAATATAATTAATTAAAGTTCTTTTTTTTAGCTGTCAAGTTGGGTTTTAAGTAGAACATTTATATTCATCTGGTTTTTTTTCTCATTTTAATCTAATTACGTCCATAAATAAAATCAAAATGGCTAATGTTGTAAACATTATTGAAACCTAATCGGATTAAGGGGCTTGGAAAGATGTTCAAATTAAGGTTCCAAGAAAACTATAAGATAATTGAGATTAAGTCGATTCAGTGTTAGTTCTAATGGACAATGTTGAAGATTGATGGTTATTATTTTTATTAACATTAAATTCGAAGTCATTATATTTATATTTCACATATGTATAATCACAGTCCCTCTTCTCTAATGTAGTTTCTTCTCTACTTGTGAGTTAGTTATTTTCGTTAGTTGAGAGTTACTAGTCTACGCTAGACAGATAGCAACAATAGTGTATTCCTACTTGAAGGCTAGGGGGCTAGGATGACATAGCTCTTAATGTAGTTATAGTTAAGGAGTCCTTTCCTTAGGAAGTCGCAGAGTGTAATTGTAGACGGTGAGTGTGGGGGAGAGGAAGAGAGAATGGGTGTCGTGATTATTGTTTTTGTCATTTAGCAAGGCATTTATTACACTATGTTGGAATAGCTTTTCAGACTTTGGTAACTTGCAACTTCAACAATTACATTCATTGGCAATACCACCAACTACGTCGCAGTGCCCTATTCATGCATGTAAATGACGACTGGAGACTGTGGAAAGGATTTAATCCTCTCTCATCAGTCTTTTCCTATTTTTATCGTTAGTAACTCATACTTTTGCCATTATGAGGCCTTCTTTGGTAATCAGGATATTTATTTGTGTCGGGCATCATGTGTTTATGCGAATACTTTCTATCTATAAACTCTACAAAGACTCCCTCACCAACACTTCAGTCTTTTTTTTTCCCTTTTGAGCTCTCCTACTATGACAACATCGTGGGTGATTTTACAGGATTGAGGTTCTCTTCGATTGGTCCACTAGTAATTTACCTTCCTCCTTTTTTATTTTAGTACTATTTTATTTTATTGTCTTTTCGTCTTTGTATGAGTTTTTAATATTCGTTTTTTTATCACCTTTGAGTATTATTAGTATTAGTATTATTTGCATTTATTTTTATTTATATATATTAGATTTTGGTATTGTTATTATTATTTCTATTTAGTAGTGTTGTTTTTGGAAGTGGTGCTTACAACATCTTTCCACTTCAGTTGTTTCTATGCCAGCTCTTCCACTGTTACGAGAACGTGCATGGATTAGTCCCCTTCGGTTGGAATAGTAGTTACTACTTAGTTGGTATTGTTATTATTACTAGTTTTATTTTATTAGTTGTAGTTTAATTTAGTATATATTTATATAATTTTTGTTAATTTTATTTGTTAATTCTATTTAATATTGGTGATATTATTATTACCAGATTTTTAAGGACTTCTTCAGATTAGACCTAAGGAACGAGTGTAAGCTACGAGGTAGGAGGGATGTCTTTAAATCGAGCGGTTGGAACTAGCGCAAATGGGCTAGTACGTGCAACATGTAGGGATAAAAAAGGAGATGACGAAATGAGAATAGACTCTTGGAACATTGGGACCCTAACAAGTAAGTCCTTAGAATTAGTGGACATTTTATACAAGTATATGGTACAAATAGCTTGCATTCAGGAGACAAAGTGGGCAGGGGCTAAAGTAAAGGAGATAGAAGGTTTCAGCCTACGGTACTCGGGAAGTTTGCAGAAACAGAATGGGGTAGGTATTTTGGTAGTCAAGGAAATTATACACAGAGTGGTGGGGATTACAAGGGTAAATGATAGGATTATTGTGGCAAAAATTGTTTTTAGCAATGAGATTCTCAATATAGTTTGTGCGTATGCACCTCAAACGGGTTCAAACATACAACAAAAACGTCTGTTCTAGGAGGCGCTTGATGGGGTGCTGCTACAATTCTCCTATATGGAGCAGATCATCCTTGGAGGTGATTTTAATGAGCATATAGGGGCTGGTACTGATGGATATACAATAGCGCATGGGAGCTTCAGATATGACATTAGAAATGATAATGGGATTGCTTTATTGGACATGGTCGCAGCGTATGAGGTAGTTATAGCTAATTCCCTTTTTAAGAAAAACAAAGCGTACTTGGTAACTTTTTAGAGTAGCACGTCCAAGACGTAAATAGATTATCTCCTTGTTTAAGATCATGGAGCAAAGAGTGCAAAGTACTATCAGCTGCATGCATATCGACTCAACATAAATTGCTACTTTTGGATTTAGGGATTAAAAGATGGAGGTCATAGTTTTTTACCACGCATTGTCGCAAAACTAGGTAATGGAGACTAAATGGGGACAAGGTGGAACAATTTAGGATGCAAGTTCGATCTAATGCTATATGGTATATAAGTGGAGATGCAAATCTAATGTGGGAGGGTGTAGTCTTCGTAGTGCGTGCAGATCCCATAAGGCTCCTAGGGGTATCCAAAGGGGTACCCAAAGGGCAAGGAGGAGGGTGGATGGAAGTTTGGTGGTGGTCAGTCGAGGTCCAGGGGACAGTAAGGCAAAAAAGAGAACTTTTAGCAAGTTCAACAGAGGCGGAGAGGGGAATTAACAAAGTAAGGCATAGACTGGAAAAACAAAAGGCAAAGAAAACCATCTCAGTGGCTAGAGGAGAAGCATATGAGACTATATATAGGGACTTGGATACATTAAAGGAAGCACAAAAGATTTTCAAGATAGCACGAGATAGGACAAGTAGAATGAATGATTTCAACCAAGTTTGTTGTATACGTGCTGAAACAGGATAGGTACTCACAGAGGCCCAAGTCATCAAGAGGAGATGGCAAAGATACTTCTATGGCCTGTATAACGAAGAGATATTGGGCATCGTAGAGTTAGGCGAACCCTCCGTGATAGGGCATGTTCTTAACAAGTGCGCATGCGAAAGGGTCACGATGGGTAATTACAAAGGTTTTGAAAGGGATGGGGGAGCGGAAGGGTTGTAGGGCCGGACGAGATCCCTATAGAGGTATGGAAGCGGTTAGGAGTTGTCGGTATTGGGTGGTTAGTGCAACATGTGATCCTAGAGTTGACTAAAATGCCAGATGAATAGAGATTGAGTAGGTTGATCCCCTTATACAAGGCCAAAGGGAACATCCAACAATGTCACAACTATAGAGGCATCAAACTGTTAAGTCATACTATAAAGTTGTGGGAGAAGGCAATTGAAAAGAGAATCCGGAGAGATGCTTCTATATCGGCCAACCAATTTGGATTTATGCTTGGTATGTCCACGATAGAAGCAACTCATCTACTCCATAGACTCATGGAATGCTACAGGGAACGAAAATGAGATTTGCATATAGTTTTTATTGATTTGGAAAAGACGTATGACAGGGTTCCTAGAGACCTTTTATAAAGTTGTCTGGAGGCCAAGGGCATTCCAATTACGTATATTAAAATAATTAGGGATCTGTATGAAGGAGCATTGACTAGCGTGAGGACAATAGGAGGCCACACAGAAGTGTTTTCTATTAAGGTTAGACCCCACAAGGATTTGCGTTAAGTCCTTTATTGTTCACATTAGTATTAGATGAAATTACCAACATATTCAAGGAGGGTCCCTTAGTGTATGCTATTTACTGACGATATTATCCTAGTAGATGAAACCAAGGAAGGGGTCAATTCTAAGTTAGAATGCTGGAGAGATACATTAGAATTGAAAGGTTTTAAAATGAGCAGGTCTAAGACGGAATGCTTAGAATGTAACTTTTCGAGAAACCAGATGGTACAAGAGGTGGCGGTAGCAATTGGTACTGACACCATACCATAGAGGACGAGTTTTAAATATCTCAAATCCACCATTCAGAGTGATGGTAATATAGATACCGATATAGTCCATCGTATTAGATCTAGATGGGTCAAATGGAGAGGTGCATTAGGGGTTTTGTGCGAAAGAAAGATTTCTTTAAAACTTAAGGGGAAGTTCTATAAAACGGTGATCCGTCCAACCATGTTATATGAGGCAGAGTGTTGGCCTACTAAGCGTAGGCATACAAGAAAGTTATTGGTAGCAGAAATACGTATATTTCGGTGAATGTGTGACATTACCAGGAGACATAAAGTCCGGAACTGGGTAGTGAGAGATAAACTACAGGTAGCTAGCTTTATCGACAAGTTGAGAGAGACTAGGCGTAGGTAGTTTGAGCACGTGCACAGGAGGCCCTCTGATGCTCCGGTATGAAGTTGAGAGGAAATAACACTTAGTGAATACAAGAGGAGAAGAGGGAAGCCTTACAAGAACTGGTGGGAAGTGATCAAAGATGATATGTTAGAGTTGGTCCTTAATGAGGTAGTGGCTAGTAATAGAAAAGTTTGCCTTGATTGGATAAGGGTAAAAGATTAACCTTAAAAGCTAGCCAAAACAGTAAAGTGGTTATTAGGAGATGATGATTCACGATGCACAGATTAGCACGTCGGAAGGTATATCCGAAGTCCTCTTTCCCTTTTATAAGGGAAAGTATCGGACAAGACTTACGAGCATTAAACTTGGCATCACAAGACAGGTGTGGGGGGACAATATGATGTCATGCCTTCAGGGTCTCTAAGGAAGGTTGCCTAACTGATTTAGAGACAAGAAGGGTCAGACTTTGTGGCCTATCAAATACTCGCAAATCTGGACTCTATTAGGTATTTCCCTATTACTTATATTTTCATTTATTTATGTATTTATTTAAAATTTAATTACATAAAAATTTTCCGTGCTAGTTTTACCTTTTCTTTGTAACTTGCATCATTTTTATATTGTCTCATTTGCATGTGAACCTATTGGAAATAGTCTCTCTACTATGTAGGGGGTAAAGCTGCGTACTATAAGACATCTCCATACCCCACTTCATTGCGAAATTTCGGACTGGGTGATGATAATGATGATGATGATATGTATTATACATATAATAATCATATAAAGGATATAATTTATAATATTTTAAAAACTAGATCGGAAGTTAAACTGATAAGATATGAGATTTAAAGTTTAAAAGATTCAATCAATATTGAGCCATCATAAAATTAATTGAAAATTAAATAAATTAAAAAAATGATCAAAAAAATTTGACGTTCCTTATTTAAAATTTAAAGTTTAATTGAACATTTTATTAAATAAAAATTAATTAATTTTTTATTTATAAAAATGTAATAATTTACTAGCAGATTAATTAATAAACTGATTGAATTTTAGCAATAAAAATTATTAAAATAAATCAAACTGAAATTTTAAAAATTAAAAAAAATTGACCAATTAAAAATTTTTATTATTAAACTGATCAAACTGTTTCAATTTTTAAGTTATCGATAATTTAAATAATTTCACAAATCATGTGTTCATTTTAAGTAATAAATTCTACATAGACCTTTTAATCAATGTTTGAAAATATTAATTTTAAAGTTATGTTAAAGTGAACCTAGATTAGTTAATGATTCAAATATTGAACTTCGATTTCAACTTAATTTTATCAGATTTTAAATAGTTATTAATACCATTTTAACACGTTAGGTGTGATTCATGAAACTTTTTTTTAATCAGATGGATAAGTAAACAAAACTTTAAGTTACTAAACGGGGACAGGATACCCTTGAGACATCCTCTAAAAGGATAGAAAGACAACCCACAGGCGAGTTTTGAAACAAATGGATGCCAAGTTCAAGAGAACTGGCAAAATTAGCTAACCAATTTGCAGCTTTATTGACCTCTCGGTAAACATGCCTAGCTTTCACATTCCACTTCCTGTTTAGTAAGTTTTGAATATCCAGGAGCAGAGAATTATACAGGATCTGATGTTTATCGAAGGATGATAATATATTAATTACTATCAGTGAATCCACGTCTAACTCAACTCTCTGATACCCAAGATTCCATGCAAGTTGAAGACCTGAAAATACCCCCCAGAGCTCTGCGCATATAGCTGTGCAAAAGCCTATGTTATGGGCAAAACCACCTAGCCATGTTCCCGTAATGTCTCGAAGTATCCCAACTGCTGAAGCCCACAAGGAGGAAGCTTTGTAAGCATTGTCTATACTGAGGCGTATCCAGTCATGTGAAGGACTTCTCCAGCCAACAAGGGTCTCCACTTGCATCCTTGGGTGCAAGAGGGCTCTTCCCACCAATTCCTTAGCATGGGTGATCAAGCATACGTACTCAAAAACTATCATACAGGGATTTACAGGCCATGAGAATTTGTAGTCAAAAATATTTTTGTTTTTCCAAAACCATAGAGTAACCGTCTCTGCTATTGTCATCCTGCCCATCTATCAATTTATATGTAGAAGTAGTAGAAAAGAGACCATTATTGGATGCTCCCCAAACCAATCGATCAGGGCCAAAATGAATGCATGGGGGTAGAATTCCAGCAATTTCCATGCAAACCGATGTAGGGATTATAGATTGAAATAAATTATAGTGCCAGCCTCCAGTGTTATCCACAAACGACTTTACTGGTAGGTTTAACAAGTTACTCGGAATAAGATGTATAGCTCGTTCCCTAATTGGTCCAAGATCATGTACCCAAGCGTCTTGCCAAAATTTAGTAGTTGCACCATTACCAATCAACCATTTTATTCTGTGGATCACATGCAACCATATCGAAGCAATTTCCTGCCATACCATGGAACCTTCGACAGATGAAATAGAAGAAGGTAAGTTGGTTCTGAGAAACTTGTATTCGACACTTAGTACCTATACCTATAGAGCTTCAGGTTTGTTGATAAGGAACCATCCGAGTTTAGACAATAAAGTGTCATTATTCACTCGGATTTTCCTAGGACCCAAACTGTCTGACTCTTTCGATTTGCATACCGTTTTCCAGTTTATCAAGCATGTCTTGTTTTGCTCTGTTGTTGTTCCCCACATAAATGAGGGAGCCGCACGGTTTGCATCGTGTATATGGGTAGAGCTGATAGTACCAATTGTATTAAAGTGATCCTACCAGCGAGAGAGAGGTGTTTTCCACACCAACCATCAAGCCGCTTCTGCACATTATCTATAATATATTGATAAGACCTTTTAGAGGTTCACTCGTGAATAATCGGTATACCGAGATATTTTCCCAATTTGTGAGTAAGTTGGAAGCCCAATTTTCGACTGATCGCAAGAGCCAAAAGACGAGATATATTCGTAGAACAAAAGCAACGCGTCTTTTCTTTACTCACCTTTTGACCAGAAGCCAAAAAAAAGAGATCCAGAATGTCTTGTATAACCATTACCTAATCACCCTATATTTTCGCGAACAAAATGAAGTCGTCAGCGAAAAAAGGATGCGATAAAGCAGGACCTCTTCAGCTCAGTTTATCGAGTTCCGTTTGCCTTCGGATATTGCTTGATTGATCATATGTCCCAGTTTCTCGCAAGTATATAATTGCTCAAGATAGTTTTTGGCCAAGCACCTCAATGCTATATGATCATAGATCAGGTTTCTATCCTCGACTCTCAGAGCCCTAACGTTTGTTTGTCGCCTTTTAGTCTTGGTTGTGGCGTGATAAAAATTCGTATTCCTATCTCCGTAAGATAACCATTAAGATCGGGATTATTGATGCCAAAATAGTTTTTTCTCACATAGCACATGTAACATGTTCTAGTTCTTTTCTAAGGAAGATCTCCATCTGCACCAGAGAAGCCAACTGTCGTACTTCTAGAGTGCGTGGGATTCTTGCTAGGTGTGACAATAGTCTATTTCTCCGTAGAAAAATTTTACCAAATTCATCTTTATTCCATCCCTACAACGTCCCTGCAAATGGTCTTAGATATTTACAAAACTTGTTGGGATCAAGACCAGTTATTTTGCGTAAGAGAACCAAATGATTCATTAGCAAGCCTGACTGAAATCGAAAAGGTTGGGTTAGTTACAATTAATGATGACTAAAAATTTCAGGAACTGATATACCCAAATGTGATGTGGTCTTTTATTTCGGCCGCCAATTCGTTAAAGCCGTTGGCGATTCTTGGCAATTACTGTTAAGACAAAAGTTAAATGTCTCCTCAAAAATGGGAAGATTCCAATGTTTCAGGTTTTCCGAGTTAGGAAAAAAAAAGGTAGGTGTGTATTAACTCACAGGTAGATTTGGTTAGTGGATAAGACTATACTCAATTCGATTAAAAGATATAAACCGTATTATTTGAATTTGAAACTTGATGCCTTAAAGGATAAAGATTCCATGCCAAAAAGGAAGAGATTTCAATAATATTAATTAACAAAATAATGATCCAACGGCTTAAGGATAAAGATAATTCAACAATTTCAAGAATTCGTAACTTATAGAAAAGGAATAAACATATGGAAATTTTGTGATATAATTGTTTTAATTTCAGTTTATTGCACTATTTTTATAAGTAGTTTTTATTTATTTTAGTTTTTCTGATATGTTATATTAGTTTTTAATCTATTTTATAAGTTTTAACATATTATATTAAATTTTAATCTAATTTGAAGCTTATGAATAAAAGAAATTTAATATAATATAAAATAAAAATAAATCTGAGTAATTAATCTTAAAAACATGTACTGGGTGATATATTATATGTATGTATATAGAAAGCAAAAGCTGACGTTTTGATTGGACCACGGATTTATGCTATTTTAAGAATAATAAATTAATAAGGCATCTTCTTGTTCTTATCTTCAAGCAATCTTATCCTCAAAAAACCAAGACGTTCCTCCGTTTTTGTCTTCTTGCATTCTCTCTTTGCATGCTGATAGGAAATGTCAGGACGAGATTGTACCTTCCTTTGAACAACAGATCGAATTTCAGAGACATACACTGTGATGTGAATTCAAGAAACTACAGATAAATCTTTACTGTACATATTCGTTTTGCTTCCTTTCTGTCCATTCATGGCGGCTTCCAGAACTAGAAAAACGAAAACTGTGAGACCCCAGAAGCAGGAATTGGCTGTCCTGAGCTGAGAACTTCCCAGGGATTCAAACATGGCTCTGAAAGATCAGAATCTTCACCATCTATAGCTGTCTGCTTGTAAGTCAACAGGATTTGGTTCAGACACGTGAGATACGAATCAAGTTTCAACTTTTCTTCTTTCAGGACTTCATTTTCTGATATAAGAACAACGTGCTGTTGCCAAACTGCAGAATAGTTCTGATGATCTTCTCCAAGTTTCTTCTCCAATGCAGCTTTCTCTCTGACGAGATCTTCCATGTGTTTTTGCCTCTTCATGCGTGATCGTCTCGCGGATTCTCTGTTAGATATCATTCTTCTTCTCTTTTTCTCATCGATCGTCGCATGTGATGCTTCAGCTTCAGCTTCAGACCCCGATGAGTTCATCTTCACAAAAGATGGCATCTTTTTTTCTTCTTCAAAACCCCTTGAAAATAAATCAATGGATTCAAACGTAGAACTTGAGAATTTATGTGGGATTGTTATCGGAATCGTACAAGATGATGATAATGGACTCAGGAGATCAAGTAGAAAAAATGCAGAAGAACAACTGATACCGAATGGAAAAGAACCATTTGACAGAAAATCCTGAGATAATTCATATGATTGTGAAGAAATCAAAAAACATTTTCAACTATAAGGAACCAAAAAAAGAAGAAGAAGAGTTTGATTCTATATAGATTATCAGATGAGAAATGTGGAGGATCGAAAGAGTGCAGTGGAGGGTATTTATAGCTCTCAAAGTGATAAAAAATAAAAAATAAAAAAAAGAGAGAGAAAGAAAGTGGAGGCTTATCAACTGCCTGTCTCTTTCTTTTACCAAAATCTATAGTTTGGATGAATCTTCCAGCTGGACGTAGTTTGTAGCAGCCATTGGAGAGTTTATATTTTGACTGCCAAATTTTGATCCATATTTAGCTAACATTCTCTTGACTCATTCTAATGTTTTTGAATTTCATAATTTCAGTAAATTTTATTAAAATAAATTAAATAAATAATTTATTTATTTAAACATATAAATATTATATAAAATCAAATAATTGACTTAGAATATATAGTTTATGAATTTTAAAATTTTATTCAATGTGCATTTCAATAATCCTAATTATTAAAGTTGAAAGGTATAAAATGTAATCAAATTTCTATTTTTTTCTTAGTATATTCAAAGTTAGAAGAATGGTGAGGCGAGTTTTATTGGCTTAATTAAGTTTGACAATAGAGTGTCAATCTCAAGCCAAAGTTTAATCGGATGTGAAGATTTTAGCTTAAGCTCGGCGTAATTAAATTCAAATAGTTTGAAGTTTGATTGGTTAGATCAAATTTAATTTTTTAATTTTTAAAAATAGCCTAATGGTGCTTTACGCTGACAACGAAACTCTGGAGAATTTATACCGAGCTTACTTTCTCGTGAAATCTAGAATTTCGACGTATCGAACAGGAGGTTGATTCTAAGGTCGTGTTTGATATCCTCTCTTTTTTAGACCGACGATCCAAGACTCTCAATCCCATCGTTCGGAACACTCGCCTGCTGTTTACTAGGAATTGGATTGTTGTTTATTGACATATGTATCGAGAGAGCAACAGATATACTGACTGACTTGTTAATTAAGTCGGACAGTTGACAGATGCCATTACTTATTTTACTACTACACCCATAAGGTACCATATGATCCATATAGAGGATTTATCGGGAGTCTGTTTTTTCCACTTTATTATGTAGTTTGTAACAGCTGTTTACCTTTTACTAAAAAAAAAAAAGACTAAAGCCTAATTAACGCAAACTGAGTGCATTAACATAGATTGGTTTTCTTGGGCCATCCATAGGCCCAATCCGAAAGAGTATATTGGCCCGCATATGCTGGGTGGAATGAACAAGGAAGTTAACGACTATCGTTTTTATTTTCAAAAACTATGATTTAAAGGTTGTGCATTTATTTTCTTTTAGTTTCATATAATTTAATTTATAATTTAAATTATAATAAAATACTTTTTACTAATATTAAATATATACATATACACGTGAATAAATTAGTTATAAATTCATTTTTTCAAAGTAAAATAATGCTTAAAACTTCAAGTTTTAAGCATTATCCTAATAAAAGTCAATATAGATATCTATATTATAATGCAACTATTCGTAATGACATGAGTTCTACTTTTAGTGGTGCACCAAATTAAAAGGTTGCTAATGACTTTTTAAGTACGAGGAAACATATTCAATTTGGCAATATTATTTTATTTAAATATGTTAATTATTTTTTAATAAAAATTAATTTATTAAAAATATAAATTTTGTAAGTTTTAAAAAATTGTGACCACTAATTTCACCTTTAAAATGGGATAATTTACTTAAAAGTATCTAAACCTTTTACACTTTTAATTTTTTGTAAGTTTTTTAAAGTTTTCAATTTAATGATAAGGCAAAAAAATTAATTTTACTAATATGACGTAGTCATTATTAGGTAGTATGTCTATTTATTAGGCACATTAACAAAAACAATATTATGAATTTGAAAATGAATTAATAAATTGAAAATTAAAAATATATGATATTAAATTAAAAATTCTAAAAAATAGAAAATTTTGATTTTGTCTCTTTAAAAAACTAAATGATGATATTGGAGTGTAACAGTGAATTACATGGAGAGAAAAAACAATTTTAAGACATTAAAAAAGAGAAAAAGAAAAAAAGAACAAATAGAAAAATATTAAAAAAAGACAAGGGTCAACCAAAAAATATAAAAAGAAAAAAAGAACAAATAGAAAAATATTAAAAAAAGACAAGGGTCAACTAAAAAATATATTTGGATAAGATCCGAGGCTTGATCTTCTGTAACGGTTTATTAATGAAATGAAACGAAATATAATATTATTCTATTGTTTTAGAAGAGCTTTTATAATATAATGAAATATAGTGAGATAAAAGAGATGGCTTCGTATTATATAACATTCTATCTTAAATAGAAAAATAAAAAATTTCTGATTTAAAAAGTTTACGATAAAATATAAAATTATAAATAACTTTACACAATATTATATTATAAAATTTTCATTTAAATAATATTTTTATATTATATTATTAACTTTTCTATTCTTTTTAAACAATAATTTTTTAAGATTAACCTATTTACGTTTCCATTATATTATAAAGTCTTAAAAATCTCACCTACATAACGCCACGAGAAGGACCTGAATGACGTCGTTTTCGAGGTCGTCTTGTGTGGGTCAGGTATTTTAGATAATCCTAAATATTAAAATAAAATTCCTTTTTCTTCGCAACGCAAAAGATATAAAAACGTCTACGTTTCACGCTCCTTGTTACTTTGTCTTTCCTTCTTCGACTCCTATCTCTCTATATATCTCGCTAATCGGCGTTCTGCACAAAACTACACCAAAACGAACAAGCAAGAATCTCCGAGCAGCCACACACGGCTGTCTCTCTCTCTCTCTCTCTGTCTCTCCTCCTCAGAATCTAAATAAAGTCGCCCTCTGGCGCATGTTTTTCACCCATCAATCTCTCTGCGTTTCAAATTCTATAAAAGTTTGTGTAATTGGATCTCTCTACGCCTTGACAATGTTAGAGAACGAGCAATACTTCTGCGACTGACTAAAACGCACCGTCTTGGCTCGGGACCCAAGCGCATTAGAGGTATTTGGAGAAACGACAATCGTTTTGTTTAAAAAATTTTTTTTGGTTGTTTCTTGGATAAAAGTAGAGTTGTGCTATGGTTTGAATTGAATCGGAATAGGGTTTATTGTGATTGTTTTGTTGATTCGGGTGAAAGGGTGTCGGGAGAATTTGAATTAGGGTTTTGTTGTTGTGGCAGAGGAACGTGTTTGGAATTTTGCTGCAGATTAGGAGAGGTTGGTCGCTTATGAACATAAATTACTTAGTTAAGTTCTTTACTTAGTGCTGTGATTTTGGAATTGTTGTTAATGTGGACTTGAAGGGTGGAATTTGAAGAGCATTGCTAGTTTGAGGAGCTTTTGATTTGGTTGAATTTGTGAGAATTATTTATGGTTTAACTGATTTGAATTTAGCTTGCTGGATATGGAAGTAGACATGAGGTGAATGTAATGGGTGTTGAAATGGCTCGTAGTAAAGGATTCTGTTGTTCTTTTAAAGCATTAATAGGCTTTTTTCTTGCTCAAAAACTAGTGTTGAAGTTGGTGGGTATAATTGCTCTCTACCCTTAAGTTGTGAGGTTGTGGGTTGCGTGTTTTTGTGTTGAACCATTCAATGGGTTTGCACTCAATCCTTCTCATGTTCAGTGAGATTTGGTTTGGTATATCTTTCTGTCTTGGAAGTTATTACTCAGTTGATATAAGTGCTTTTAGGCATTTGTGTTCCCAATCGTTGATTCAAAATGTTATGTTTTCCGTTTCTTTTTTTTGAATTGATTTTCTTTTGTGTTTCACTTATAAACATTTTGGGCTTCTGAATATACAGAAACATGGCCCTCAGGAAATATGCTCCTGTAGATGATACACCCTCTGCTAGTATGAAGGCTTTGAGCTTTTCCAGAAAGGTGCTTGATATTGCTCAAGTCTTCGATCCAGAGACAAATCAAACTATGGAGCCTGATGTAGACATTGATCTCAAAGAAATTTATTTTTTGATCATGCATTTCCTTTCATCTGGACCATGTCACAGGACTTATGGACAGTTGTGGGAGGAACTTCGTGAACACCAACTACTACCTAGAAGGTATCATGCTTGGTATTCGAGAAGTGGAGTATGTACTGGTGATGAAGATGATGATGGCATTTCATACCCCTTAAACTACTCCAAACTAGTGGAGAGGTATGGAGTGTGCTTATATTGTTGCTGTGTATCTGCATTCTCGATTGTAGTGTATTTACATATTGATGTCTCTTGTCTAAACTGGCAATTAAGGCAATGAATCCACTTTTCTTTACTAATGTGTTATGTGAGTTTTTCCTTAAAGCATGCATTAATCTGTCGCAACATTGTTCAGGGCAAGTGTCAAATTTAAAATTTGAGGTCTTTCATCTCATTGTGGAACAATAATAATTTGTTTAAATTTGATACTTTTAGTAGCCATTCATTGCAGTTTCATTTTGACCTTATTCATGTCATTAATCTTATGCATCTAGGTATCCACATATTGAGAAGAATCACTTGGTAAAGCTTTTGAAGAAGTTGTTACTCAATTCAGCATCTCCTTCTCATGGCTTAATTGGTGGAAATGCTGTAAATGCAGCTTCAGTTCCTACCCTTTTGGGAGTGGGTTCATTTTCTCTTTTAAGCAGTAGGTGACATTTGCTCAAGCCTTTTATGCACAATCCTGTTTGAATTTAAAGATTTTATGCTGTTTCTATATTTACCATGACCAGCATGCTAAGTTTATCTGTGTTTTCCGCTTCTCCTTCCCTTTGGAGTTGTGAGAGTCTTTTGCATTTATGTCTTCTTAAATCCTTCCATTTTTCTTCAGATGATGGGGATAAGGGAACAGGCCAAGCGAAGAGCCCTCCTGCTCACATGCGATGGCCTCATACACATGCTGATCAAGTTCGTGGTCTAATCTTGAGGGAAATTGGTGGTGGTTTCACTAGACACCACCGAGCACCATCTACTCGTGCAGCATGCTACACAATTGCAAAACCGTCAATGATGGTCCTGAAAATGCATAACTTTAAGAGGCTACGAGGTCACCGTGCAGCTGTCTACTGTGGTATGAGATCTAAGGAATTTTTATTAACTTGTTTTGACATTTATGTCCTTAGCCAGGTTGATAGGTATATGTTATCATCAATTCTTCAATAAGCTTGAGGGAAAACAAAATTCTTATCAACTTGCATGACACTATAGTAATGCTTCTATTTTCTTTTTATCATGACTATAATATAAACCTAAAATTCTTGATGTATATGCTGCAGCAATTTTTGATCGGCCAGGAAGATATGTTGTTACTGGTTCAGATGATCGTCTTGTAAAGATATGGTCTATGGAAACTGCATTTTGCCTGGCCAGTTGTCGTGGGCATGAAGTTAGTTCTCTTGTTCTGTCATGGAATAAGCTCATGTTCTTTCTAATTTTTCTTGGGGATCCATTGAATCTCATTTTTATATGATAGGGCGATATTACTGATTTGGCTGTGAGTTCCAACAATTCCTTGGTGGCTTCAGCATCTAATGATTGTGTCATTCGAGTTGTAAGCTTATTGCATCAACCCATTACCAGTTTACTTCTTTGTACTTTTTCCTTTCTGGTGGATCTTTGAGCAACTTTCTGGATTTTGACAGTGGCGGCTACCAGATGGGCTGCCAATATCAGTTCTGCGTGGACACACTGGAGCTGTTACTGCTATTGCATTTAGTCCTCGGCCTGGTTCTGTATACCAGCTTCTGTCGTAAGGCTGAGAACAGTCTGTTCTCTTGCTTATTACACATTTCTATGAATGTTTTACAAATTTGAATTGATTGTTTCTCTTGTTTATAAAGTCTATTCTCTATCCATAAACTTTAGGGACAACTTTCATTTTCTCATTCTGTTGTGCCACCTGATGTGATTCTTTCCCATCGCATTGTCTCATTTGTTAACTATAAAATGTTTTGTTGCCAAATGGGATTTTCAAGGACCAGACATCCTGTGCATTTCTGGTACTTCATTCTACCCAGTTTAAGTTCAACTCATCTCACATAGCCAACTTCAGCCAGTCTGTGATTACAGATTGAGTTAAGTTGAGCTTTGGTCCTCAAGTCATGCATCTCTTAATTGATACAAGTGAATTAATGATTTTTGGTTTTCACTCTCAAGAATCACTTGGTTCAACTTCTATTCTTGTCTTTCATATCTGAGTATCTTTTAACATTCTACAAATTTAAAATTTTTGTTGCTTGGTTCACAAAATATTTTATCTTTGTTGATACTGTGATCATAATAGGTATAACTTTAGGATTACACCTTATATTTTGGGTTTTCCTTTTACTTTGCAGGTCTTCTGATGATGGAACATGTAGGATATGGGATGCTAGAACTTCAAATTTCAGGCCTCGGATATATGCTCCCAGACCTCCAGAGTGTGTGGCTGGTTAGTTATAGTTGTACAAAGTCATCATCTATGCAACCAATTTGTTTTTTCTTTTCTCTGTAGAACTGACAAAAGTAATGGGTTTGCTGCAGCAAAGAACAATGGTCCATCCACAAGCAATGCACTAAACCATCAAATCTTCTGTTGCGCATTCAATGCTAGTGGAACAGTATTTGTCGCTGGAAGCTCTGACAATCTGGCTAGGGTAAAATCATATGTCACTGAAAACTGATTTCCATTATTTTCCTAGTACTTGTCACAATCTTGTTGGTTATTTTTACCGTCAATCTGGAAGATGAGAGTAGTAATAGCTACTGATTTGCAGGTGTGGAATGCTTGTAAACCCAACACAGATGATTCTGACCTACCAAATTATGAAATTGACGTGTTATCTGGCCATGAGAATGATGTCAATTATGTTCAGTTTAGGTTGGTACCTCCTGTTTTCTATGAGGATCTCTGGCTGAATTTGAATGTTAATTTTGGTTTCAACTTATTTTGCAGTGGTTGTGCCACAGTATCTAGATTTTCTGCATCTGAGAGCCCAATGGAAGAGAGTATCCCAAAATTCAGAAATTCATGGTGTGTTAACTCTTTTCTTTCACTTGTTCTACACTTTGTATCTATGGTTAGTAGCATCAGTACCCTTATTGTAGTTCAGTAAATGTCTTGTAAGACATAATGCTTGATTTCATGTGCTTCAGGTTTTCTCATGACAACATTGTTACGTGCTCTCGTGATGGTAGTGCAATAATTTGGATCCCAAGATCACGTCGATCACATGTAAATATCTGTTATAACTCTGTGTTTTTATATAATATTCTTTATATCTTACACAAGCTTTACCTGTATGGAAGTCAAAAGTTCTCTGGAGCACTGTAATTTTTTTTATTATCATGTTCAACAAAAAGAATGCCCTTCTATCTTTATTAGGGAAAAGCTGGCCGTTGGACACGAGCTTATCATCTCAAAGTTCCTCCTCCACCAATGCCACCTCAACCTCCTCGGGGAGGTCCACGTCAGAGAATTCTTCCAACTCCCCGTGGTGTAAATATGATTGTTTGGAGCCTAGACAATCGTTTTGTCCTTGCTGCTATCATGGGTAACCTTGCTTTTGTTCTACATTAATATATATATCTTTTTGCAAATCTTGTGTACTTGTATCGTTGTTTATATACTCAAATAGGTGTATAAACTCATTTCCTTACAGCAATTTTATCATGCTGAGGAAAGATTGTTTTTGACCCATGATTAACACTCTTTTGGATTCTATGTAGCTTTAGTTTTGCTGATTCCCTGTCAGTTGCATTCTTCATTTTAAGACATTGGGTACTACTGCATCTATCTCAAAGCATATCTTGGTGAATTGAGATGTGAAACATTGAACTTGATTTTGTTATTTGGACTTTTACTACGAGCCTAAGTAATACATAGATTTTGATGTATGTGAACTTTTGAGGTCTGTTTTCCCTTCTTCTGTCTCAATTGTGGTAAGCAAAAGCTTAGAGAAGTTTACAGATTAGTACAGGAACTGATTAAAGAAAGGCTGAAACATTTTTTATCCTTAGCCTGCTTATTGTTTTAATGGAACTTGTGAGTTGGAGTGGCTTCACTCTAACAATGGCTGTTTCCAAGTATCTTGTTTGAACTGCTTGAAGTAACTCCAGTTTGGTACTGGAAGTATGTTATGCAACAGAGATTGTTTCTCTATTGTACAAATTTGAGCTACAAGTGGGAAATGTTTAAATATCATATCAAATTGAGCATTGCTTATGTATTCTATGGGAAATGGAAAAGGATTTTTACCATTCATTGAAAGGCAGTAATTTATAATTTACTTCCCTGTTTAATCACATGTTTATTCTTGTTGTTTATTCAGACAAAATAATGTGCAGTTCGATAATGTTAATTTATTATTTGTTTAATGTGCTTACATCATTATTGATAATGTTGAAAATTTTGTTGGAGAACCTAAGCTGTGTGCATGTAAGCTCTTGTTGGAATGTAAGTGGCTTGAACTATTTCCATGTTGCATATACTGTTTCAATGTGTAGCACAAATTTGTTTAAAATAAGGTTGTTGTGATGCAGATTGCAGAATATGTGTTTGGAATGCTGCTGATGGTAGTTTGGTACATTCATTGACTGGTCATACTGAATCAGTAAGTGGTTCTTTTCATTTTCCTTATTTTGTTGTTGGGGTAGTTACATCAATGTATAGATTGCAGATTGCAAGCAGACAGTGCTCATTTTTCACGGCAAATATAGATATTTTTTTGTATGAAACATATGTTTTGAGATTTTTTTGGTGGATTCTCAAACCCCTTCACGAATGACTTGTGTTCCTATTATATGATCTTTATTTTTGAACAGACATATGTTCTGGACGTTCATCCATTTAACCCCCGAATCGCTATGAGTGCTGGCTACGATGGAAGGACCATTGTGTGGGATGTGAGTTCTTCTTTGTTTGACCTTAGTTAGTTTCTGCTCTTGTTCCATTTGAATGGTTAGTGCAGTATACTTTTCTCCTTCAGATATGGGAGGGCATACCGATCCGTGTTTATGAAATTTCACGTTTCAAATTGGTTGATGGAAAGTTTTCGCCGTAAGTGTAAATGACATTGCTTATCATAGAATTCTTTCATAGCATTGATCTCATAGATGTTGCTCATCTGAAAATATTGTTCTTGAATTTATCCTATGGTTTTTGTTTATTTATGGTTTTATCTTCCAGAGTGCAAGCTTGGACATGCTACTGCATAAGTTTTTTTCTTTTGCATTTGACGCATTCTCCTGAATCAAAATTATGTTGTTCTGTTTGGTAGTTAGGCCAGCATTTAAGCTGTCTTTTCCTTTTTAAATAATTTGTTTCATAGTTTATTGCATTCGTGACTATCTGAGTTTTAGCATGCCTTAGATTTCTTTTGTTGGGAATTAGTTACTAACTAGAAGTGAAAGAAAAAATGGAAGTGTATGAAATGGGTAGGAGGGAAGACAATTTTAGGGGCCTTGAAAAGTATCTTCACAAACAAATCGGTGCATCAAGAATCTATGCAATGAATGATCCACATTTGTGAGATTAATGATACTGGAAACTAGTGCAAACGTTAGTGTAGCTTAAGCATCAGAATTATACTACAGCACTTTGTCTTCTCGTCATTGTGTGTCATTTCTTTGCGTTCACTGCTTCATTAAAGAGGATCATAAAATGTTTAGATCAGAATTGTTGCCTAAAAGTTACTTCAAGTAGCTAGATCAGGTATTTATGATAGCCTGAGTTAGTAGTTTCATGTATTATCTCTGAGACATAGATGTACGACAAAGCTTTTTAATGGACATAAGATTTCGTGTTGTGTGCTTGTGATAAAAGTAGTTTCCCCAATATTGCATTTGTCATAAGCTATTGTATTCTTCTTTTGGCATTAGGGATGGAACATCAATTATACTTTCAGATGATGTTGGCCAACTCTATATATTGAACACAGGCGAAGGGGAGTCACTAAGGGAAGCTAAATATGATCAGGTACCTTAACATTGCAGAAATCATTTTATCATTTTGGTGTATTCTTCTCTTAGTTAGGTTATTGGAAACACTTGAAGAAGATTGTTCATTGTGTTTTGGACATTTCAATCATGCTCTACTTTGTGCGCTTTTGCAGTTCTTCCTCGGTGATTATCGCCCCCTGATACAGGATACAAATGGAAATGTGCTTGACCAGGTTAGTTCATAGCTGTGTACTGGTGGTTTAAGTTTTCTTTTTCATTATTAAACTACACTTTGTAGAGGAGCCCATGTCTGTTTGACAGACTCCCTCTTTTAGGATCATATTCCATTGAGTTACCCAAAAGATAGAAACAACAACTGTTCTAGATGTAATGATCTGCTTCTTAACCTCGTTAACCAAATCAGGTTGTCAAAAAAACTTGCCATCATTATCAGACTGCGACCAGAGAATGGAAGACACATTAACATCTTATTTTGCTAAAGAGTATACTTTTTAGTTAGAAACCTCTAAGGTCTAATGTGCTTGATGATGACCTGAGAAAAGCCCTTGTACATTTGAAGGATAGCATTTCAATCTTCTCTAGGTCTTCATAGAACTTTTAAATGCCCTATCAATAACATTGGTTGAATCCAACTCTTTCACCATTCTGAATGGAGAATTTACTCTTTTTAACCCTGAATTTTCTGACGCCTTCCTGACTGATTTTAACTTTTGTTATTGACCCCAAGTGCGAGTTATGCTTGTTATACCCCTTGTTTCTCTATTTATCTCTGGTTCACTCTTCTTTGCCTGTCAAGGACAATATTTGAATGTTTAGCGCTTTAAATTTTTTAAAGTGTCTAGCTTTTTGACTTCTTTTAGTGACAGTAATTGTGCCAGTTTTGGTTGATAAAATGTAACTAAGCTTGTTATTTGTTGTATACTATACTTGGTTTTGTTCCCTCTTTCATTTCATACAAATGTCTGATTCAGGAAACTCAACTTGTACCCTACCGCCGAAATATGCAAGACCTCCTGTGTGACTCAGGTTTACTACTGAGCCTTGACAACTTTAAAATCTTTTGTGCAGATAATTGAGATTTAATTATTTCTTGTCTTGTGTAATACCAGGCATGATTCCTTATACGGAACCTTATCAGAGTATGTACCAGAAGAGGCGGTTAGGAGCTCTGGGTTTTGATTGGAGGCCACCTTCAATTAGACTTTCTGTTGGGCCTGACTTTAGCCTAGATCCTGAGTATCAGATACCACCTTTGGCTGATCTGGACGTATATCTTGAGCCACTTCCCGAGTTTGTTGATACCATGGATTGGGAACCAGAAAATGAATTGCAGAGTGATGACACTGATTCAGAGTACAATGTCACCGAAGAGTACTCTAGTGGGGGTGATCAAGGAAGTCTAGATTATGCTTCATCTGGTGACCCAGACTGTAGTGAAGAGAGTGAAGAAGAGGGCAAGGATGGGTTCCGTAGATCTAAACGGAAGAAACCAAAAACAGAAGTAAGTATTCACTGAATTTGATTTGAAGATACGCATTGTGGCATGTTCTTGACTTCGAATTCTTCCCTATCTCTAACAGATTGAGTTCCTGACTTCTTCTGGGAGACGTGTCAAAAGAAAAAATTTGGACGAATGTGATGACAATTTACTAAAAAATAACGGAACTAGAAAATCAAGGATGGGCAGGAAATTGTCAAAGAGGAAGTCTGCCACATCGAAGACTTTGAGACCTCAAAGAGCTGCTGCACGCAATGCCCTAACTTTGTTTACTAAACTAACTGGATCAGCTTCAGATGGAGAAGATGAAGATGACCTGGAGGGTGATTCATCAGAAAGCGAATCTATGCTGCAAGACTCGATTGTTGACAGTTCTGGGTCTGATAGATCTTTCCAGAATGAACAAATCAGGCATTGGAAAGGGAAAGAAGTTTCCCTGGATGATTCTGACAATTTTGTTTGGTCTCATGAACTTCCTGCAGCCCAAACGAGCGTTGGTGACAGGCAGAGATTGGTACTTAAACTGCCGATCAGGAATCCTAACAAGATGGCATCGCCAGACGGTGCACAACTTCATTATGAAAATCATGTCAATTTAACCGGACCATCATGTAAACCTCCAGTGGCAGCCGTTCAGGTGAATGGGAATCACAAAACTGCTCTGGATAAAGAGCCTTCTACAAAAGGAAATTGCACCCTAGCGGAAGGACAGGAGAGAGAGCAGATAAACAATTATTACCCGCATTTGTTTGATGGATACAGAAATGGGGATATCAAATGGGGAGGAGCCAAAGCCCGCAGTTCTAAGCGACAGAGAGTGCGAGAAGCCTCATCATCAGCTATACAAACCGGATGTGGAATGGGTCCTGGGAATGATAATGAAGAAGAGAATAATCTCAATGGGTACGTAAAACATTCCCAGGATAAGATGGGTGAAGACACACTGTTTAATGGTAAATTTGATAAGATTGACAACTATGAGGACATGAATTGTGTAGCCAACAGCAAGGATCGACCAGAATTTGATGTAGGTTTGGATTCTGATGAACTACGGAATATGGGTTGGATGGCTGATGGGAATAGGAGCCATCCAGGACTCAAAGATAGTGTTACTTCTGTCGCAACTACGCTAAGAATAAGGTCAAACACCACTGTACAAGAGTTAGTAGATAGTCAAGGAAACAATATATGTGCTCCACCACCAGATAATCTTGCAGAGACTAATCTGACGCCTGTTTTTGAAGTGCATGACCGTGATGGAACAGATAGTAACAGTCCAGATAATAAAGGCAGAAAAGTACACAATTCCGATGCGCAGATTGATGGAATTACCAGGTCCAATTTGGATGAGGCAATGGAGTCGCAGGTACATCCTAAAAAAAGATATGATGTTGTTTATAGAAGGTCGAAATCATGCAGGACTAAGACCGGCACAGAATGTGATGGTGGTGCAAGGGAAAGTGCTTTATATGCTAGCAATGGTGACGTTGAAACCATAAAAGACTGCAATGAAGGCACAAAAGTTACAGATGATAGACCACGTTCCACATGCATGAAGGAACATGTAGATGGGCACAATACTCTTAGCAATAATCCTAATTTGGATAAGGAGCATGAATTAGAAGATACAAAAATTAACTCCCATAGAAGTTCTCTTAGCAGATGTCAACTTCCAAGCGACGAGTGGGGATCAATCTCTAGGATGGCTGTTGGATTGAGATCTACTAGAAATAGGAGAACCAGTTATCATTTTCATGACACAAGTCCAGTTGATAGGAGGAAATCTTATCCCTCAGGTAAAAGAGGATCGTGGTTAATGTTATCAATGCATGAAGAGGGCTCTCGTTATATTCCCCAGCTTGGGGATGAAGTTGTGTATCTAAGACAGGTTAGCTGCAAGAATTCTGATGAAATGTTGTTTCTGACTCTTCAATTTTGATTTTATTACTGCTTGCATAGTTGCATACAGGCATCACAATTTTGATCTTGCAGCTTCTGTTGACTTAACAAGATTTCTTTGTGTGTCAGGGACATCAAGAATACATAGAATACAGTGGCTCAAGAGAGGCAGGCCCTTGGAAGTTATTTAAGGGAAAAATTAGAGCAGTTGAATTCTGTGATGTTGAAGACCTTGAGTATTCCACTCTAGCAGGATCTGGGGATAGTTGTTGTAAAATGAGACTCAGATTTATAGATCCTGATTCTAGTGCATTCCAGCAATCATTCAGATTAACTTTACCTGAAGTGACTGGTTTCCCTGATTTTCTTGTTGAAAGAACTCGGTTTGATGCTGCCATACAGAGAAATTGGACAACCAGGGATAAGTGTAGAGTCTGGTGGAAAAATGAGGGTGAAGAAGATGGTGGTTGGTGGGATGGCCGAGTTCTTTCTGTGCAACCCAAATCCTCAGAATTCCCTGACAGTCCATGGGAGAAATATACTATTAGATATAGGAGTGATCCCCGAGAAACACACCTACATAGTCCCTGGGAGCTTTTTGATGCTGATACTTTATGGGTGCAACCTCATTTAGACGATGAGACCAGAGATAAACTGCTGTCAGCGTTTGCAAAATTGGACCAATCAGCAAGAAAAGTCCAGGTAGCCTGCTGAAGCACTCAATTAAATTCAGTTTGGAACCATTCAAACATTTTGAAGATGTTTAAAGTTCTTTTGTTTTAACTTTTTCAGGATTATCATGGGGTTCAAAAGTTGAGGCAAGTTTCCCAGAAGTCTAATTTTACAAACAGGTAAACTCTCTCTCCCATTTCTCCACCATGAATCTTAGCTTGTGACTAACATGTCGATTCTATTTTCCTCAAGTCATCTTTTCTCAAATTGAATTCGATTGTTAACGTCTGATGGATTTGAACTGTCGTTTGTATCCGCAAAACTTTTAGGTTCCCAGTCCCATTGTCACTTGAAGTGATCCAGTCAAGGTTAGAAAACAACTACTACCGTACTCTGAAGGGAGTGACGCATGACATTAAAGTGATGCTGTCAAATGCGGAGTCATATTTTGGGAAGAACGTAGACATTTCTAACAAAATTAGGCGCTTATCGGACTGGTTCACACGGACATTATCATCCTTGTAGCGGTGTTGCAAAGATCTTTACCCTCCAGAGCCTATTTGGATTTCTACTCTTCTTTTAACTTGTAGATAAGTTATAGCTTAAATTGTATTTTTAGTTACCTCCTGCGTAAATTTTGGAAATTGAGGTTGATTTTTAGGTTCTTTTTTCCCCCCCACCCCCCTTTCATTTGCCTCGGCATTCCCCAGAGCTAGGAAGTCTTTAGGAAATATTTAGCTGATTGCAGTGGAAAATTCCCACTGGGAGATGCATTATTTGTATAGAGATGCTAAATCTTCATCCCATAATAATATCAAAGAGATATAGTAGTCTGCCTTCTCTTTTCGAGTTTTGAATTACATTCCGGTTTGATTGATTGAACTAAGGTCAATCAATGCAGGTTGTTTCTGAAATCTTAGTTCAGCTTCAGGCTACTTGAAGCTCAGTTTAGATCCACGTTCCTCAGCGTTGATACCTCAAACAAGGATCATTCCTTTTGGTACAGAAGAAGCCCGTGTTCTATTGGATAAGAAAGCAAGGCAAGAGGGTAAATCATTAGTTAAAAAACCTGAGATGAGAACATTTATATGTTTTTTTGTAATGCCATATCGTTTGTTGCATTTTGGTTCGAAGTGTGACATTTTAAGGCTCTACTTTTCCATTTTGTGTTCATCAAGAGTTAGTTTGATTCAAACCTAACGGATTAAATTTAATTTAATCAAGTTTAAACTCAAATTTAATGTCTAATAGAACTTAAATTTAACAAAATCTTTTGAATTTGATCAATTATGACAATTTTTGATCAAGATGGGATCAACTTGAAATTAATAAGTTAAATCAAATTTAATTAAATTCAAACTTGAACTAGAATTTGATCAAGCATTTCAATTTTTTGATCAAGATAGAATCAATTTTGTATTTAAGACTAATCAAACTCAAACTTGATAATATTTTTTGAACATGACTTAATAGGTCAAATTAAATTTGGCTACACTTTGAACTCGAGGTCAAGTTTGGACTATACTCAAATTTGGACTTGAGATTCGATATTCAGCCCAAAATTTTCACTCTCCGGCTCAAGCTAAAGCTAAAGCCTTAAGAGTCCATACCCGACAGCCAACCCTAACTCCATGTATCACTACAATTTCAACTTTAGGCTTAACCAATCCCTTTGAAAGATCATAAACAATCCTTCGAAAGATTGTAACTTTAAGAATGAAAAGTAAACTATAGAACAATTCTTGTACCCGAATGCATCATTTACGTTTAAATGTTTTGCAATATTGTCAGTCCCTCCATCGATAACCACAATTCGGGTTGCAGCAAACAAAGAACAGCGTCATGCCCTCCTCTCCTCTAGCAGTTGCCTGAAACATTTGGATAAAAAGCATCATCAGAGACCATTATTTGCAAAGTCTCAGGAGTCAGGAGGCATATCTCATATTATCCAATATACTCTAGAAAGAAAGAAACTTTTTGACCAATGGTCAATGCTCTAAGAAGCTGGCCATGGAGGGTCACCTCCGGATAGGTCCGTTAACGAAAATAACCAGACAAATGGCTCCAGCAGCTAAGAACCGCAATGCACCACCACCCATAGAGTCAAGAAAGTGCTCTCTGTCTGTCAACTCTTACTATGAAAGGACTGGCTTCAACTATTTGACAAATAACAAGCTAGACAACAATGACTAGCATACTACCCTGTGGGTATATTCGGACAACTGCTCTTGTCCTTACTTCCCTTCCTAGTAAGGGCTTAAAATTGACAACGTTTTTTTGGAGTTACTGAGATTAGCCTACAGCTAAAATGAAAAGCCTTGCCATGTCAGAAAGGGCATGCAGTTGTTCTGTGATAAGTGAGAAACCTAACTTTGGTAGAACTCCCCTGAAGCAAACAATTACTAACACATACGTTCTGTCGTAGTTCTTATTCCTCTCACTGTCACTGTAAGCCAAGAAAGTTGTAGACTACTGGCAATCCCAGGTAGCATACTAACATCTTTTCGTCTCACTACCATATGTATTCATTAGTTAAGATGCCAACCTGGAAAAAGACAGCCTCCGGGTGCTTGCACAGCATGCACTTGACAGACTTGGTGCGAGGAAGAGTAGGATCTGCAGCTACATCCTGTAATACCTGAGTGCGCTCTGCGGCAGAGTGGTGAACCTCATTTCGGTAGACACAGTTATTGTCAGCAACCTCCTGCATTGAAAAGGAAAGAAACACGATTCAGATACCCAAGAGATAAAAAAAATAACCATCGTGATATGGTGAAGCAGCGTTAGAATGAAACTAAATCTTGCATTAACACCACTAGTTTCAGTATTAACTAAATCTTCAAAAACTGTCTCATTTCCATCAATAGGCATAAGATATAGCACTAGATTATGGTTGAGATATTCTCATAGAATACATACAGAGTCAGCAAATATGATAGTACGCAATCACTTTGAGACAATTTTAAAAACAAGGAGAAAGTCAAAGAGGAATGCTATTCACCAAAAATGCCGGCACAAAAATAAAAAATTAGATATTTTTTATAATTATGATTACCGAAAAAGAATGATAGTTCCTCAATTTCCAAAGAAGTTGCTTAGGTCAAGGCCTCCCTAAGATTATTTCAACAAACTCGATATATAAATTTCGGTATGCGGATTACCACTCTTGTTTTCACTTCAATCAGCATAAAATTTAACGAATCATCCCACAAAACATACTATGCCGCTAGCAACTCCATATGATTTAAACCCACAAAGTTGATAAAAATGCATTAATGGGTCAGTGTAAACTAGAGGCTTTTCACAGCTGCAACAACTTCATATAACCACTGAAATGAGGAAGAGCAACCAACACAGAAGCAGAAACTAGGGTTTCTCTAGAATGGGTGTAAAGGTAATCACCAAAGTTCGAAGCTTTGGACTTAAAACGTCTAATTGGATTCAAAAATCCAAAAAACAAAGAAAAAAAGGAAAACCAGAGAGAAGCGTGTGAGATAGACCTGGTGATCACAGTTACGGCAAGCATAGAGGAGGATTTTCTGGGACTTGTCTTCCTTAGGATAGAGAATGTTGTTACTGTGAAATTAAACACAAAAACGCCTAGAAATCGTTAATTTCTTTGAAGACCCAAAAATACGAAGACCATAAATTTTATACCACAAAAAGTTGAATGTGAATGGCTTTGACTGTAATAAACAGAATCAGGTTTCTGCTTTACCATTCCCGACAAAACTTCATAGTACTCATTGTTTCCAACCTCCAAGAGAAAAATTAGTAGGACCCTTTGTCTCTGAGTGTGCTTCTGGGTTATTCACAAGGCGTTGGTACAGATGCTTGCTCTCTGGACTTGCGACTGCTCGGTGACTGAACTTAGTTTGCGCAATACAGAAGATCTCTTAGTTGAAAACTACGTCGGCTCATCCTGGGCTTTTAGTAGTTGTTGGGCCGATCAATGTATCAACCGGAGCTCGAGAAAGCCTGTAATTGATCAAAATTGCTCATTGAGTCCTATTGTCGCTTTGGGGTCCGGTCAGTTCAAAATCTAACTGAGGTCGAGTCACGTGGGTTCGAACGACGTTATTTTAATTTTAAAAACTAAAATAGTATTATTTAATAAGTTAAACTAAAATGACAAAATTAAATTTAATTAAAATATGTTGTTTTTTAAAAAATATTTAAAAAATAATAGCACATATATATGATGTATAAATCTTCTCTGAAATTTGGATAAATTAAACTTAATATAGATTAAAAATTAATTATAATTACTTTAAATTATTAATTTAAAATATATTTTCTTAATTTTAGCTAAATTTAAAAAATAAGTTAAGTTAATATATTAAAAATATTTAGTTATTATGTCTTGATATTAATATCATTTTCAAATCACTTTTATTTTATCATTATTTATGACGTAATTTTTCAACATTCTTAATTTTTTTTCAGTTTGTATTTATTTAATAAAATTCCATTTCAATCTCTCCGTCTTACCGAAGGTTGGGGCTGGGGATACACGCTTGCAGACACGAATAAAAAGGAAAGAAGTAGAGAGAGAGAGAGAGAGATCGAAGATTCTTCACTTCATTGGCGGTTAGGGTTTTCTGTTGATCCTCGAAAACCGCAAATCTTCTTCTTCGTGGTTTTGCTATATCCTGTCTCTTCTCCTTTCTCCTTAACAAAAACCCTAAATTTTACGTCGTTAGAGCTGATTTCATCTCCAATTCAATCTTTGGCGAGAATTTGAGTCGTATAGGGAGGAGAAACTATGGGCGCGCAAGAGAAATCGCATGCCAACTCCAATTCGATGCAGGTGAGTTCGTACAGCTTCTCGGTTTCTTTTTGCCCTAGAATTGGATGTGATGGGAGTTTTTGACGCTTAAGCGGTTGATCACTTATCAACTACGGTTCGTTTCTTCGGTAGCGTCTTTGAATTTGCCCTCTTCTGGACATTTTTTAGTTTTAATGTAATTGGTGTGGTTATTGGGTATTTTCTTGGTTCCTTTTGCTACTAGTTGGTTCATGTAATCTCCTACAGATAGCCCTCTAGCTTATAGGTTTGTAGTTCTCTAAATAGTTATGGGTTGAACTGTATGGTACAGTGGAAACTGGCTGTCTGCTGGAGCATTTGCCAGAAATGTTTGTGTTAATAGTAGAGAGGATATTCATGTGGAGACGCCAATAGATTAAGGGATGTCCATTGTTTATGGAATTTAACATTTGAGACAGGTAAATAGCGGATTGCATTAGTTGTTAGCGGATTCTATCAACCGTTAGCTCATAGTTGATTATGGTCCTATTTGGTAATCAGCTGATTGCATTTAGCTGTTAATTGATAGCTAATTATAGTAGTTGATTTGATCATCATATTATATTAGTTGCTTGTTAGAGATGTTTGGTAAAATTAGCTGTTTATGTGTAAAATGACTTATGAGGATATGAATTAAAAAAAAAAGATATGAATATTATATATTTTAGTATTTCGATGAATATTCTTATAAGAATTTAGATTTTAGATATTTAATTCTACAAAAATTAAGTTTATAACATGCAACTCACATTTATACACATCACAGCTTTGTACAATTATAAAAGTACTCATTTATGCACAAATGTGTATATAGATTATGTACAATGCATGCTCAGTGACAATTCTGGGTAAATATCCTTTATTCTCATCACATGATCATTCATGGATCAAAACTCATAGAAGTCTAGTTCGAACTTAGGTTTACACCTCAATAAAACAAAATTTATTATAAGTTCATAACTCAATCAATCATTCCAACTTTTTCTCAAAATAGATTTTTGGGTCAATTTTGCATGGTCATTAAGATAAAGAAAATGAAGTATTTTCCTTTCACCTTCTTCTAAACAAATGTTCCCATATGTCTTAAGTTTTTAATGACACCAAGTTCTCACAATTTGGTTCAGTATTCTGCAAGTTATACACAAAATACTTCAAACTGTACTCAAACTGTAACAATAATTAGTACTCAACTTCAAGCCAAATTTTGAAACTCTTAGAGACAGAATTAAATTCGATTCCTTCATGAAATTTGTAGCCATATGTCTTTAGTTTAATGTAAACTTAAAATCATCCCATTTGGATATGTACAGATCAAGTTATAGCTAAAATACAGATGCTTGTTTAGTGTAACCACTCCATCTAAGAAATTCCAGCTCACTTCATCATTTTCATCCTACTCTCATCAATCAATCATTATCAATCCTTTTCTAATGAATTCGGATGGCCATGAAATTTGTTGGAGAGGACAGACAATGTGTGAGGAGTTTGTAGTTCAAATTTCAAGTCAATCGGAGGTCCAAAGAAGAAGTTATGGTCAAAAGAGTGAAGGATGTTCAAAACTGTCGAAAATCTCTGAACTCTCACTATCACGATCGTGCACAATTGCTCACTGTCATTTCCGGTGACTAGCTAGTCACAGTGCACGCACGGTTTCCACCGTTGTTATTTCTTCTGTAGAACTTGCCAAAGAAGTGATGAAGAATCTTGACTCCATCTTTGCTACAAGGCCTCGTGTATTTTGTACCAATATTTTATCATATGGTTATAGAAACATAGCTTTTGCCCCATATGGAGAGTATTGGAGACAAATGAAGCTGCTTTATATTCTGGAGTTACTTAGCGGAAGACGTGTTCGGTTGTTCATATCAGTGAGGGAAGAAGAGATACTAAACTTAGTCAAAACCATTTCTTCCAAAGCAGAGTTGTCATCGATGATTAACCTGACTGAGATGGCAAATGACTTTAACACTTAACATCATTGCAAGGACAACCTTCGGTAAGATAAGAGAGAGGTAAGAAATTGTAAAGCTTGTTAAAGGTATAGTGGAGATGACAGAAGGTTCAGTTTTCTTGACATTTTTCCTTCAGTTAAGTCTTTGCATTTAATAACTAGAGAGAGGTCCAAACTCCTAAGAGTGCAACGAGAAATAGATACCACATTTGAAAAGGTCATCAATGAATGTAGAATGAGGAAGGATTCGTCTATGGGACCTGACAGAGATTGCATTATTGATGCACTTTTTGAGGTTGAAGACCAAGGACTTGATCTAGTTGTACCATGAGAACCAGGAAATGTAAGAGATGCAAGGAAAGGAAGAAGATTCTAAAGAAAACGAGAAATGAGATGGTCAAAGAGTAAAGTGTAAAGAGGGCAAAATCGACATTAAAATAAAAATTATCAACTGATTATGTTAAAACGCTCTTGTAGAGGAGCTTCTTCAAAATTAGCTGGTTGGGTTGAATCAGCCAACCCAACCAACTCATAACCAAACAACCCAAGCAACTTTTTTATAAAGTCAACCAGCTATTTTTTGGCTGATCAGTTAACAATCAAATAGGGCTTATATCAACTGATTTGACCAGCAAATATCATCAGCTATTTATTAAAGATGTTTGGTAAAATTAGTTGTTTAATATTAGATGTTGATGTGTAAAATGATTTATGAGGATATGATTTTTTTTTAAAATTATAAGGGCATGAATATTATATTTTTTAGTATTTCATTGAGTATTCTTATAAGAATTTAGAATTTAAATATTTAATTTTATAAAAATTAAGTTATAACTTTAATAAAAAACATCATCATCATCATAATAATAATAATAGTCTAACGTTAAATTCTCTATTAATATAGATGATGTAATTAGCTACATCATATTAGTATTTTTTCATATAATATATATCAATTTTATTATTTAATAAATTAAAAATATTTATAATTATAGTATGACAAAGATACGATATATAGTAGTTGTATACTAAAAATATTAATTTGATGTGACTCTTTATGTTCAAAAACTTAATATTATGGTATTTTAAAATGTAAACTAATATTATAAAATTAAATAAAGATTAAAAAGTTTAATTAACCCTTTTATTATATTCTTCTAAACTTCACGACATAATTGTACGATAAAAAAAAGCCAACTTTGAAAGCATACAGAGCAAAAGTAGATAGTAAAGTGGAAAGCAATATTGTCATTAGGCAAACAGCTAACCCCAAATGTTACACTTAAGGAGCTTTTAAAAAATTAGCTAGTTAGGTTGAATTAGCCAACTCAACCAGCTCATAACCAAATAGATAAATAGCTTTTTAACATGGGTCAAATAGCTTATTAGCTGTTTACCAAACACGCCCATCATGTTTTGTGGAGGGTCCATGTTAGTTTTGTTCTTTTTTTTCATTTTTGCATATAATTTTTAACATTGGAATTTGTGGATAAGCTAATGATGTACAGGGGATTTTTGGAACATAAGTTTCAAGAAAGTTTAGTTACCGTAATGTTGGCGCTTGGGCGTGTTAGATACAAATGATGGAATTGGAACATTCCATTGGTTGTGGCATGGGTTGGGTAGACGAGTTGATTATGGCATGCCGTTGATAGTGCATGTATACTTATGTTTGGAATTATATTGTTCCTTTTTTCTGGCTGGATGTTTAGGACCGCAGAATTCTTGTTTGTAATGTTGTTAGAATGAGGATATTTGGTCATTGTTGTCCTCATCTTGTTGCTGCAGGTTTGTTGGAACTTTTGAGTGTTTTTCCTGTAAAATGAGAGGATAGTGATATAGGCTTGGTGTGCTTACTTTCCTTTTAGGTAATATTGTATGCATTTATTCCATTTACCGTCCTTTTTTTATCAGGCCTTACAATTGCTAAACTCGATGGTCCACTTGATCAACTGATTTGTAATAACTTCTTGGGGCCAAGTAACTGCTGTTATTTTCAAGACTTAATGGCACGGAGTTGTGGATTGGTGTGATTAGTAATTCTCAATGTTGCTCTGGTTTACCGGTGTTCATGGACTGGAATAGAATTAATATTCACCTTTCATAGAACTATTCCAAATAATCTTTCGATTTTTTGAGCTTCTCTGATATATCATATACCTTATAAATATACTTGGGACCCTTTACCGTTCTCTTCCTCTTGAGTTTAATGCTCTAGTCAGCATTTTGCTTCCGTGGAACATTTATTTATCTATCTTTTAGGATTCCGTGCCTTCATGTTTAAATTTTTGTTTAAACTACAAATTGTACTGTGAACATTTTTAGATATCCATTACTTTTGGTTTCCTTTTTTTGGTTAGGAAATTAGAGGATTTGGGTTTCGAAGAGATAGAAAGAATTTACTAAAAGTACATAATTATATTATAGTCACGTTGAGGATTTTTAAGAATAATTTATAATGGTTATAACCTTATGTCATTTTATCTTATTTCACTGTCAAACCCCTTTTTGAGAATGATATACTATTTTTTGAATAACCTTGATTATAGAATTTATGCTTTTTTTAAGTTATGGCATTCTGACTTAGTGCATCTGCTGAATGATGATAAATATTATTAACTGAAATAGATATTAGCTCTAGAAGGTTAGCCACGTAGGGCTATTAATCAAAGGAATGGTGAAGCTATGAGTAAAGTTTGGGACCTTAAGGTTATAATTTAAGTTTAGGGAGTGACTACGCAGAGAAGTTTGAAGGAATGGATTAATTGCAAATTCAGTCTTTCTGGAATCCCACATTTTGCTAAAATCTATCTATTGCAATGGCCTATACTTAGCACATTAATTTTTTTTTTTTTGGGGATTTTTGGCTTTGTAACTATGCTGTAATTTTTTTTCTTTATTTTCAGAGCTTGCTCATGATATGTGATTGATGGGTTATATGCAGCTGTTGGTTGGATTTAATGGGCCCTTGAGCACAATCTTGGATACTTTTGTTCTTTATAAATTGTGTTGAGTTGGTTTTAAGATGTAGTTGTCATGAGTTTCTTTATTTTGTTGTGCCTATGACATTCACTACTTTTTGTTCCTCCAGCATTATATTCAATTCCTGTTACTTCTTTCTTTTGACTTTCCCAATCGGATGTGAAACTATTGACAAATTTGTGTGTACTCGTTATCCTGATTTTCGTGGAGTTAAGTTTTCTGAGCATGATGTGTAGCACTAATCAAGTTGTTTCTTCAAATTTAGCACTTCCAAAATTTTTTTGCTAAAACTTTCTGATGTTTTTCAACTTGCAGCGGGTGAAGGTCTACCGTCTGAATGATGATGGTAAATGGGATGACCAAGGGACTGGTCATGTTACAGTTGACTATTTGGAGGTTGCTTCTATTCATTGATTGAATTCTCTCTGTTCTTGGTGATGCAATACTTTTTGGGGTAATTTGTTCTTGTGAGTTATTCTAATAATTAGGTCTATTATGTTTTCAAATGCAAATTGTGTTGTACAGAAATCTGAAGAGCTGGGTTTATTTGTATTTGATGAGGAAGATAATGGGACGTTGCTTTTGCATCGTATTATGCCGGATGACATCTACAGAAAGCAAGAAGGTACTATAATATTTTTTTCTTCAAATCCCAAGCTATCATTAGGCAGTATATGTACAACACTTACGACTTAATGGTTTTCTCCATATTTGTGAGATGAGTGCTTATGAATTGTTCCATTTCCATGTATAATTTGCTTCCTATTCTTAGATACAATTATCTCATGGAGAGATCCAGAATATTCGACTGAGTTAGCCCTAAGCTTTCAGGAGACCACAGGGTGCTCTTACATATGGTATGATCATTAGGTCTCTTATGAATTTTCGTTTTTACTTTGAGATGTAATGCTACTAAAATTTATTGTTTTCCTCAGGGATCATATATGTAATGTGCAAAGGAGCTTGCAGTTTGGTCCTATGAACAGTAAGTACTTCTGATGTACAGTTAAATAATTTCTTGTCATGCAATTTTTTTTGCTAAACTATAAGTTTATTTCCTGATTGAAATTAAACTCTAACTAGACAGAGACTATTCTACCTAAACTACTAAATAAAATTAAGAAAAGAAATCTAAATAGTTAGTGGGAATTGATCTGTCCCATACTCTTCTCTCTGTCCTACATCAAATTGTTTGTTACCAAGGGACACGGTTATATTCAACTTTAAAACAGTTCTGTTTTTTGTATGTATGTTTATCTGCTGTAGATTGTTTGAAAATTTCTTTGGTTAGTTGTGGTGAGTATTGAACCTTTCTTTCTAAATTTTACAGATGAGACATTTCACAGCATGAACAGTGAGTTGAGGGAACTACCTGCAGTAGAACTTTCCACACTCCCTTTGATATTGAAGGTCTTGATTGACTGTTTTAGTTTTTCCTTTTAATTTTATTGTTATTTCTTCTGTACTTTTCCTTTCCTTTGTTCCTGATGTGGATTTTGTGTGCATTCAGATGCATTAACTGATAATTCAGTTACAGATTTTAACATTCCCTTTTTCCCCCATCTCCTTCTCTTTTACCTACAATGAGGGTTTTGGAACACTGAAACATGATTTTATTTTATTGCTTTGTATTGTGGTACTTTAGTTATTTTTTTCTTTGTGACGTAGGTGTTTTGTTGCCTGTACACCAGTATGCTGGATAGTAGGACAGGGACCTGTGTCTGGCCCATTGACTTTGGGCTGGACCGGAATTGCCAAACCTACTGGATAGATGTAGATTTTAGGTTGAAATTTAATTATTTGTGGAAAAATATTATGTTGGCCAAGGATCAGCTGTGTTTTTGGTTATTGCTTATTTGAAATTAAATGTCTTGGTGAATTCCTTAAATTGTATTCCTTAATAAGATATTCTGTCAAACTATTTAATCAAAAAGAAAAAGTTCTATAGCCAATTTCAAGTGGGGTTCCACTTGGCCAGAGTTAAAAATTCCCTTTTGCAAATCATTTTGCTGGAACAAAGGTTAAGTTATTCTCTGCTGCTGTTAATTCTAACGGTCAAGTTGATCACACGGGCGAAAGTGTTGAATTCAATCAGATGAGGCCAGGTTTTAAAATGCAATAACCAAATTCATCTCTGTCGACTGTTTCTTGGAGTGGGTATAGTTAAAAGCTGTTTAACTTCTTTGTAAGTTTTAAGATGAACATTCTCAGAGTCGTAGATCTTTTGATGGGTGTTGCTATTTCCTTATGAGTCGAGGCCATTTGCGGTTGGTACTTTTTTTCATTGTGCAGTCTTTCTTACTGACTGATTGCATTTGCTAATCTACGCACGCATTCAATGGAATCAGATGTCTTCTCTATTTCCTTTATGTTCGTGTGCCTTATAAATATTTGTCATTGCCCTTGTCATTTGTGAAATTCTTTGATTTTTGAATGGTTGTGCTGCAGACTGTATCTGAGAGTGGAATTGCAGATCAGATGAAGCTGACAGAACTTATATTGAATGATGTATGTTTTCTACACCGTAAATTTCGAAGTTTTTATTAGGTCTATGGTTCCTATTTAGGCTTAACTGACATTTAACCACAAGCTTTACCTACCTGTATAATTTTCTCCATATGTTCTATATTTTTTAAATTATGTCATTCATATTTTGAAATTGTGATTGTTTAAATTGTGAAAGAATTATTATTATAGATGCGTATATATATAACCATAAGATCTGGGTTTGTCTCCCTGCTCAAGTTAAGTTTAAAGATAATTCCATTATATATCAAAATTCAAGCTTTTGAATTAATTTCCTGTTCTTGTGATAAATTTTTCTGAAGAAACACTAGATGTTAATGAGAACTCATTGTTGTTTCGTAATCTTGATTTGTTAGATTGTTAAGTTAAACTTGAGCAACATAAATCAGATCAGACATGTCAAGGGTAGTTGCTTAGGAATCTATATCATAAGAAAATTTGTGCAGTTAGACCTTTCTAGCAGTTTCTGGATAGAGGTGGTGTGATGCACTTTTTGTTCATATTTGGTTCTAGTACTTCTTTCCATTTGTGTTGTACACTTCGCACAATCTTGGCTTTTTTCAACTTGGTAGAGTGTAGAGAATCCCGTAATAATAAATAGTCCTTTAATTAAGGGATTATCCTTAGCTGTAATATCTAGCTATGTTAGGGATATTTCCAAATAAGGAGTCTTCCTAATTAGGAAGACTCCCATAACTATGTACCTAGCTCTATATAAGAATAGTAGCATCTGTACATCTATTTTTATCAAAATAAAGAGAGAAGTTTTACATGGTATTAGAGCCTCACGCTCTTCCATGAATTACAAGGCTGCAATGGTGGGATCTCGATCTTCATCCCTCAAGACCACCAGCAGCTCTACCCTCTCTCTGGATCAGGAAATCAACCTGATTCAGTTAGCATACATCCAGAAAATTCCCTACACATTTCAATCCAGAATTTGAATGGAAGAAACTACCTAGAATGGTCCCAATCAGCCTGTCTAGTAATCACTGGAATAGGAAACATAGGATACATAACAGGAGCAATCCAAACTCCAAGACTAGAAGACCTCGATTTCGATCAGTGGAGCTTGGAGAATGCCACGGTTACAGCCTGGCTTAACACCATGGAACCAAGGGTTGGAAGACCCACTTTATTTTTCTCCCAACAGCCAAAGATGTATAGGAAACAGTCAAAGAAACATATTTAGACCTGGAAAACTATGCTCAACTGTTTGAACTCAACTCAAAAATATGGAAGATGCAGCAAGGTGAGCAAGATGTGACTGCATATTATAATGAGATGATTATAATATGGCAGGAGTTGGATCTATTTGAGGAAACAAAGTGGAAAGATCCAGAAGATGCAGCCCAATATAGAGAGAAAGTTGACAGGGGAAGAGTGTTTGTTTTTTTGGCTAGTTTGAAGGAAGAATTGGATGAATTTAGGGGACGGATTTTGGGAAGAAGGCCACTACCTTCAATCCGAGAAGTCTTCTCTGAAGTTAGAAGAGAGGAAGCTCAGAAAAGTGTCATGTTGGGAATAAAATGGAACTGTAGAATTCCAGAATGAAGGTTCAGCCTTGGTCTCAAAGAATAGTGACAGTGAGGGTGAAAAAGGTCAAAAAAAGTAGAAAACTTGGTGTGATTTTTGCAAAACCGTGGCATACAAGAGATACCTGCTGGAAGATACATGGTAAACCAACAAATTGGAAGAAAAAATGGACTAGTGGAGCAGGAGAAGGGAAGGCTTTGCAAATTGGGAATCAACCCAATCATGACCAGGACACTTCCAACTCAACCAGGACCTTTCCTTTTACAAAGGAACAGCTTGATCATCTGTACATCTTCCTTCCAGATGAGAATTAAAAAAAACCCTCTTGTTCTATAGTCCAATCAAGTATAATCCTTCCAAAAGCCTTTGTTCTATACCCTCCTAATCTTGGATAGTTGACTCTGGAGCCACTGATCACATGACTGGTAGCTCCAAATTTTTTTCCTCTTACTCACCGTGTGCAGGGAACCAGAAAATCTGAATTGCAAATGGTTCCCTAGCTTCAGTTGCAGGAAAAGGGACAGTCCCTATTTCAGAAACCTTAACACTAAAAAATGTTCTTCACATTCCAAATCTTTCATATAATTTTGTTTCTTTTAGCAAGCTGACCAAAGATATGAATTGCAAAGCTAATTTTTGGTCAACTCATTGTATGTTTTAGGATTTGGAATAGGGGAGGATGATTGGGGTTGCTAAGGTTATTGGAGACTTATATATTTTGCAAGAAGAAGGCAAGGAACATGGAGAAGGGAGCTGTCATATTACTGTCAACAAGAAGGAGGAAGAAATAATGATGTGGTATTATAGGATAGGACACCCTAGTTTACAATACCTAAAGTGTGTGATACCCATTTATCTATCAATAAAGGTGCTATTTTTCAATGTGAATGTTGTGAGTTAGCTAAACTTCACAGAAGTCATTACCCCATTCAAAATAGCCAATGTCCAGAGCCATTTATGTTAATACACAGTGATTTATGGGGTCCCTCTAGAACTCAAACACCTAATGGAAAGTGATGGTTCCTCACTTTTATTGATGATTGCTCTAAGGTCACATGGGTGTTTCTTTTGGGAGATAAATCGGAAGTTTGTGCCACAGTAGTATCCTACTATAACATGGTGAAAACTCAATTTCAAAAGGAGATTAGAATGTTAAGAAGTGATAATGAGAAGGAGTATGTGAACTTGGCTTTAAAAAATTTCCTAGATAGCAAAGGGATTATCCACCAAACCTCCTGCAATTACACCCCACTGCAAAATGGAATTTCTAAAAGAAAAAACAGACATCTTTTAGAGGTAGCTAGAGCCATTAGCTTTCAAACACATGTCCCGAAATACATATGGGGAGAAGCAGTTCTCACTGCCAACTTTTTGATCAATAGACTTCCCTCCAAAAGCTTAAAATTTCAAAACCCTTTACAAATTTTCTCTTCTTTCTTCCCTAATACAAAACCGAACCCACCTGTCCCTCTGAAAATATTTGGCAACACTGTGTTTGTTTATAACCATGATCCCAAGAAATCCAAACTAGATCCTAAAGCTATCAAGTGTATGTTTGTTGGATACTCTTGAACCCAAAAGGGGTATAGATGTTTTGATCCAATATTCCGAAAGTTTTTTACCTCTATGGATGCCACATTTTTTTAGGGTAGACCGTATGATAGCCACACTCATCTTCAAGGGGAGTATGTCAGTAAGGAAGATGAGAGGTTTAATGGAAAAAAACTGAGATGTTGAACCTAGAAGGATCAGCAGTAGAGAGGATTACTAGTCAGGGGGAGGAAACTGAAAATCAGGAAGAAGACAATGTTGAAAAGGAAGCTGAAAAACAAAAACACTCCACGGTGCAGTATATAGAGCAAGGGGAGCAAGGGAAGTAATCTTTGATACAACCCAATTATCATCTCAGAAT
Source organism: Erythroxylum reticulatum (assembly GCA_025504915.1). NCBI lineage: Eukaryota > Viridiplantae > Streptophyta > Magnoliopsida > Malpighiales > Erythroxylaceae > Erythroxylum > Erythroxylum reticulatum. Next base: position 58,444,098 of record JANSVA010000218.1, on the reverse strand, counting down.
CTAAGTCCTCATATCTCTCAATCCAAAACTGAAATCAATAGCACCCAATCAGGTAACTCGAATGTTCTTCCTGGTGATATTTTTCTTCCTATTGCAATGAGAAAAGGAAAAAGATCATGCACACAATGCCTTATTTCCAACTTTGTCTCTAATGCAAAATTGTCTCCAATTTTTTCTGCCTTCATTTCCACACTAACCAGTGCAGAAATTCCAAACAATATACATGATGCTTTAGCTGTTCCTGAGTTGAAGGAGGCGGTTTTGGAAGGGTTAAAGGCCTTGGAAAAGAATGGCTCATGGGAGAAAACAGATCTATCAAGAGGAAAGAAAATGGTTGGATGCCGGTGGATATTTACCATGAAACAATGCAAATGGGTCAATAGAAAGATTTAAAGCTTGGTTGGTGGCAAAGTGTTATACTTAAACATTTGGGGTGGACTACACTGAGACATTCTCTCCAGTGGCAAAGTTACTGTCAGGATCATATTATCAGTGGCTGCATTTTTAGACTTGCCTCTAATACAACTAGATGTAAAAAATGCCTTCTTGAATGGTGATTTTGAAGAGGAAGTGTACATGGAGCCACCTCCTGGGTTTGAGAAAAGCTTTGGAGACAAAGTTTGCAAACTTAGAAGGTCCCTATATGGACTAAAACAGTCTCGAGAGCCTGGTTTGACAGATTCACCAAATTTTTAACAAGGGGTATTCCCAAGGCCGATCAAATCATACCCTATTTACTAAAAAGAATAGGGAAGGTAAGATTGTTGTCCTAATAGTGTATGTGGATGGTATCATAATTACTGGAAGTGATCAGGTGGAGATAGAGAAATTACAAGCTCAGCTTGGGAAGGAATTTGAAGTAAAAAACTTAGATATTTCCTGGTATGGAAGTAGCTCGATCCAAGAAGGAAATTATGGTGACTCAAAGAAAGTATACTTTGGATTTATTAAAAGAGACAGGTTTAAGTGACTGTAAACAGTGTGATACACCAATGGAACAAGGGAAAAGACTTAGACAACCCAAAAATGGTACTCCAGTAAACAAGGAAAGGTACCAAAGACTTGTTGGGAAACTAATTTACTTATCTCACACCAGGCCAAATATAGCATTTGCAGTGAGCTTAGTAAGTCAATTTATGCACTCACCATATGAAGAATTGGGAGGTTATCAGAATTTTGAAGTATCTAAAGGGATGTCCTGGTAAGGGGTTGTTCTTTGAAAAGAAGGAAGAAAGAAGCACAGAAGTCTACACGGATGCAAACTATGCTGGCTCCATGACTGACAAAAGGTCAACATCAGGCTACTGCCCCTATCTATGGGGGAATATGGTCACATGGAGGAGTAAAAACCATAATGTAATAGCTAGAAATAGTGTAGAAGCTAAGTACAGGGCTATGGCTTAAGGCGTGTGTGTAAGTTTTATGGCTCCGAAGAGTTATGTCTGAGTTAAATTTGGAAGCTAAGCCTCCTATGAAGTTGTATTTTGACAATAAGGCAGCCATTAATATTGTACAATATCCAGTACTTCACGAAAGGACAAAGCATATAAAGGTTGATAAACACTTATAAGGGAAAAAATGGAAGATGGAAGCATATGTATCCCATTTGTTCCTACTAAAGAAAAAAGAGCAAATGTCTTTACAAAGGGGCTGTTCAGACAACCATTTGAAGAACAAATTAGCAAGTTGGGCACGATAGACATCTTTGCACCAACTTGAGGGGGAGTGTAGAGAATCCCGTAATAATAGATAGTCCCTTAATTAAGGGATTATCCTTATAGATTATCCTTAGTTGTAATATCTAGCTATATTAGGGATATTTCCAAATAAGGAGCCCATAACTATGTACCCTAGCTCTATATAAGAATAGCAGCATCTGTACATCTATTTTTATCAAAATAAAGAGAGAAGTTTTACATAGAGATTAAATGATCGATTTGAAATTTCCTGTTAAGTTTTTCCTCTGTTGATGCAGCAAGATTTTTTCCAGAAGCTGATGGACCTGTTTAAGATTTGTGAAGACCTAGAAAACATCGATGGCCTACACATGATATTCAAAATTGTCAGGGGGATCAGTCAGTACTATATTCTGATCTATATACTATTTTTTTGGCATGTTGTTCATCATTTGTGATTGAATTGTTCTGTTTACTGCAGTTTTGCTCAACAGTCCTCAAATTTTTGAAAAAATACTTGGGGATGAACTTATAATGGATATTATCGGCGCACTTGAGTGTAAGTTATCATCTTGTTTTTGGTTGCCTTTTAATAGAACAAAATTTCTTCCTCCATGTCTGTTTTACCTCACTCGACAAGTTAGGTGATTGCTCAGTGGTGTTATTGCATGATCCCATATTTTTATCTAAATCACTCTATTTTCATGTCAGATACCACTTCCCATTTGACATTCAAGTAATATAAAGCTCAACCATCAACATTTTTAAGTGGTTTAGATGTAGGTAGGAAACTCTGGTTCCTTGAATCTCATATCTATAAGACCCCGCAAAGAGATTATTGAAATATGTTTAGCGTGCATAGCTCATGTGATCTAGTGCCTTCTTGCAAGTAATGAGGGAGTGGTGTTTTGTTGGTTGAAGCTTTACACTTTTATATGACAATTAATTTTGCAAAGTGGGTAAGCTGGTAATTCTGCGGGAATGGATCAAGAAGTGATCTAGTGTCTTTCATTATGTCTGCATGAGGTATATCTTACCAACTTGTGTCTAATTGATGTTGTTTACATCAGCGAAGGTGATTGCCGTTTCTCAGACATTTCTATTCATGATTATTCTTCAACATCCAACCATGCTAATCTGGACATTTAGGACATTGCCTATTGTATGCACTGCTATAGATAGTAAGCTATATCACTACACATGCCCACAACAGGAAATATGTGATTGCTTTTGCACTTGGGTCTGATAATTGCTTCTTAACTGATTGACCGACACTAGATTCTGTATCATACTTTCAGATGATCCTGAGGTTCCTCATGTCCAGCATCATCGTAGTTTTCTAAAAGAGCATGTTGTTTTCAAGGAGGTAAAATGAACTTTGCAGTTCACTTTGGAGATGGCTACTCTTCAAGTCCTGAATTTATGTTATGAGGATCATCTATTGTTACTGACATGCTCTCGCTTTCTCTTGTTTGATGTTTTAAGGCCATACCAATCAAAGATCAGCTTGTCCTGTCGAAAATACACCAGACATATAGAGTCGGCTATATGAAGGTTGGATTCTGAGTACTGGAAGTTCTAATGTTTTAATCTCTTCTTTAGTTACTTGTGTAATGTTTATGCTTTTAGGATTTTGTATCACCGTCAATAGATTATATGCTTTCCCATGGATGTGCAAGTCCTCACCTGATTTCATCCCTTTCAGGATGTTGTTTTGGCTAGGGTATTGGATGAGGCCACAGTTGCAAACCTCAATTCCATTATTCATGCAAATAATGCCATTGTAAGGATTTAAATTAATCTATTCTTTCAAAATTTTCCTGTTTTGCTTGAGGATTGCATTATTTTCACTTCTGTTATTTTTCATGTAGGTTGTTTCTCTGTTGAAGGATGACAGTACTTTCATTCAGGAATTATTTGTTAGGTTGAGATCACCTGCCACATCGGCAGCATCAAAGAAAAATTTGGTAATCATTGCTTCTATTTTTTTTAATCATTTGTCTCCCTGAACAATTGCTACTCTGGAGTTGGAGTCTTTGTGTACCAGTAATTGCAAACCATAAATCAGTACTCTTAGTCAGTCGGCTGACTAGTTAGCTAAAGTTGTGGATATACAATCTGTTTAAACATTTTTCACAGTTTTTGAATTCCCATCCATGTTTATAGTCATACTTTCAATGAATTGAAGATGTGATCTAATTTTCCGATTAATGCTTAGCATTCATATTTAGTAGAGCATGTCATACTGACTAAGCGGGAAATAAATCTAGCTGTCCATATATTGCTGAAAAATAAACATGAAAATAGATAGGAAACATAATGCCTAACTAAATAAGACTCATGGACTGGATGCTCCTGAATTAACTTGTCTACTTTTTCTGTTTGTTTTTTAGTTTAGTTCTTCTGATGAATTTGTTTTGGATTACCATAGCTTTTGATTACTTAATAGCTGCGGCTTCCCTAATTATTTGTTGAACTTTTGTGATAATTTTACCTTGTTATCTCTCGGTGATTACTTGAGAAGGGAGGGTGGGGGTGGCAAAAAATTTAATTTGACTTCCCAGAGTTGTCAGATCTAAAGTTTTTTTGTATCTTTGATGTTTACGCACTTGTTCATTTTTGCAAGATGAGAAGCTTGAGCTGCATTGAACTGCGTAAAGTATTAGATAGATTAACAGGTTGAACTAAAACTGTCATATCCTGGCATGATATTTTGATAAGCAATGGTGCATTGTGTTAAATTTCTCAGTGCATCTAGAGCTTTTTCTTTTTTCTTTCCCTTGATATTGTATTTACTAGTATGTATAGTCATTGTTTTTCTAGCCAATTTTCCATGTCTTGCTGTGGTTGACTTTCTTTATGATCCAGGTATACTTTTTGCTTGAGTTTTGTAGCCTAAGTAAGAGCTTGCAGATGGTTCAGCAGCTCCGGTTGTACAGGTAAGTAACAACAGAAATTGCTTATTCAAAGATTAAATTGGGAACTTCTTTTCTGATATCCATTTATGAAATTTTAAGAGCTGAAAGCTCCTCTCATCTTGTAGGGATCTTATGAATGAAGGTATCTTTGACATTATTGGTGAAGCTTTGCAGAATGAAGACAAAAAACTTGTTTTGACTGGGTAATGTTGGCTTCCTGTGCGAATTGACTTTTAGTGACCATCATGCTGTTCTTTTCTTTCACATTGGTTGCTTAGCCTAACAGGATTTTATTCTAATGGATGCAGGACAGATATCCTTATTCATTTCATGAACCAGGATGCAAACCTTCTGCGTTCTTACGTTGTTCGACAGGAAGGGATCCCACTTCTAGGACTGTTGGTATGTGCTCAGTGATTTTTGGTACTGTATGCACTTTTGTGGAGATTCCTTGTATCACTTGCGGTTGTAATTCCACGAAAACCTAATTGCACCAAAACCAGTTTTCATTTGTGTTCTCTGACAACACTCTTTTTGTTGTGTTATGTCTGCAAAGTTGATGTGAAGTAGCTCAAACATGATCATGGAATAATGGTGGTTTTCTTGAAGTAAATTAGTTATAACCTATTTTCTTTTCCATAACAATCATAAGCTTTAAATAAAGCTGTTGCCTCGTGGCTATACTTTATTTAGGTGTTGAGTGGAGTGTATCCTTGTCTTAATTGCATCTTTGATTCATTATTGGTTGTCTCGTTTAGTTCTCAGCTAGGTAATCCCATTGAATTGTCACTGCAGGTGGCAAGGCTGTAAAAATTTTTTTGCTAATATTCCGCTAGGTTATCTTGGATCAAATGCTGTTGTTTTGGTGACATTATTCTGTTAGATCGTTGCTTTTGTATTGGTAACGATTGCCACGTTTTCTTTTCTGAGAACTAAGTGTTACCTCGCTTTGCAGGTTAAAGGAATGCTAACAGACTTTGGAGACGACATGCACTGCCAATTTCTTGAAATTCTACGTAGTTTACTGGATTCTTATACGTTGTCAGGGGCACAGGTGCCTGCCTTTATATTCATTCCATTATGCTTCCATTATAACTTGTCCATTAAGTTTGATTATTGGAATTCCAATATGTAAATTCTGTGTTGGTCTTTGACTTGCTTTTGATTTTAATGAATAAATTGTATTAACACTAGCCAAAGCTAGTTCAACATTACAACTTGCTTTTGATTGTTGCTTCAATGTCTGTACTAGGGCCTGTTTACTACTCTTTCCATGTTTATGTCCTTACTGAATGAGCTCTTTTTCACCTTCAAATAAAAGGCTAGTAAATCTCAACCTGATCTATAGCTGTAGAGTGTGTAGGGTTAACCAATATCATGGGAAGGGTTGGGTCTTCACAACTTAGCTCATTTTTAGGCTCTACTTCTGGCAAAAACTAAATGCAACAGATGAGAGTTTCTATATTGCAGTAGCTTTGCCAGGTAGCTCTTCAATAAATTATCTTGAGTCCCACTCATGGAAATGGAATTTGCTGAATGTAAGTCTTCGGCATGTTAATTCATATTATTGCTAAAGCTGCCTGTTGGAATTTTTATTGGGAATGTATTTCATTTTATATTTTCAGTTTGTCAGCTGTTCATTAAAGTCCACATCTTTTATGCAGAGAGACAATATAATAGAGATTTTTTATGAGAGGCACTTGGGCCATTTGATTGATATGATAACAGCTTCGTGTCCTACCGAAGGTGTGGCTGAATCAAGTGGTAGATCTTCAGAGTTCACTGAAAATCAGAATTGTGTGAAGCCAGAAATACTCTCAAACATATGTGAATTGCTATGTTTCTGTGTTCTGCACCATCCTTACAGAATAAAGTAAGTTTCTAGCATTTTCTTTCCCAGTGCACAGGCTTGATTTATTCATGAGAAAGTGCACAATATGAATGTCTTTTTATCTCCTTCATTTACAGGGGTAATTTTCTCCTCAATAATGTTATAGACAAAGTTTTGCTACTCACACGAAGAAGGGAAAAGTACCTTGTAGTCGCTGCAGTCCGATTTGTTCGCACTATTCTGTCCCGACCTGTAGGCTACTTCTCAACTATCAATACCTTTTCACTTGGGAAAATATTTGTTCGTGACTTACTTTTTGCATTTGCTTCATGTATTTTTAAGTTGGTTAATAATTGTGGTCTCACACAACTGCAGCATCTCATATTTGTAAGTTGGTCTAACGTAAATGGAATTTTTTGTGAGGGCATTTCTTGTCCAGTAAGGATATTCTACAAGAACCACCTATATACATTTGGGAATAGTTCATTCAATGTACTTAATATTAATTGTTGGCAATATTGATTTCGGTGTTAAATTTCTTGAGCTGTAAATCATCCATTTACTGTTTTGAGATTTAAGTTACTCTTGTGCAACATGATTATGGGAGTCGTAAGTGCATGCAGGATTGGTCAAACGTCTCTTTTGTAGGTTTGCTTTGTTCTTATGGTTGTTTTTGGATTCTAAAGTCGTTTTCTTGTGGCCAACCTTTTTTCATAGAGAACACCTTTAATTTTACTTTTTCATACTCCCTGACTTGTTATTGCTTTACTTGAGTGGTTATTCTCCAAAAATTCTAGGAAGGCATTATCATCATCTATTGCACTTTGCATTGTTGTTTCTCTTATGATTAGCTCAAATTAGCTTTTCATTGTGCGATTTGGTTCTGAAGTGTCAGGATGAGCATTTGATAAATCATTTTGTGAAGAACAATCTCCTCAAACCAATTATTGATGCTTTTATTAGCAATGGCAACCGTTATAACCTACTGAACTCTGCGGTATTGGAGCTTTTTGAATATATCCTCAAGGTTTGAATCTTAGTAAAATGCCTCCTGTTTGCACCAATGAAGCATACACAAGTTTCTGACATCTTGTTTACATGTAGGAAAATCTGAAATTACTGCTCAAGTACATAGTTGATACTTTCTGGAATGAATTGCTCAAGTTCGAGCATTTGACTTCAATAAAAGCTTTGAAAATCAAATATGAGCAGGTACTTTGCATTTGACTGTCTTCCTGATTTTCAAGTGAGATTGTGGTTTGCCAGTGCTAAGTAGTGCATTAATTCCAGTGCTTGGATAATTCTGGATCAAAGAACACTGTAACAACATCAGCCCCAAGAAGAAGAATCGATGAGCGTGCACTGGAAAAAGAAGAGGAAGAGTATTTCAACGAGGACAGGTATGTTGTTGCAAATACTTCCATTTGTTGATGCATTGTCCGTCCAAGTTGCTTAGTTTGAACGCATAAGCAGTGATGAAGAGGACACAGCATCTGCAGCACATTCTCAAAAAATACAAGTTCAACCTGTTTTATCCAATGGAGTTGCTACAAGGTATGACATTTTTTGCCCACATGTGAGACCTTACGAATTTAAAAATTTTTGGTACAAGCTTTTCATTTTCCCCATTGCTTTGTATTTCTAGATCTGGTGGACTGGTTGATTATGATGATGATGAGGACGACGAAGACTATAGACCACCACCGAAAAAACAGCCAGAAACTTCAGAAGAAGATGAGGGAGTTATGGAGTCGCTTAGATTGAAGCGCAACTTGCCTATGAAAGATAAGGAGTCCGAGTTAGCAAAAAAGCAGCGACTGGTGAAGAACTCTAAGTCGAGGGAGAGTGTTTTTGCGGCTCTGTGTTCATCACTGAGCGTATTACCTATTAAGAAAAATGCGAATACCACACAAATAGCTCCACACGTATCAGAGACAAACAAAGACTCAGACGAACAAAATTATCAAGAGAAGGAACCTGCCAACTCTATTGATAACAGCAGTAGTTCAGGTGAGGAAAATTGTGGGGAGAAGGAACCTTCCACATCTAGAAGTTGCTCCGATAGTGTGCACAACACCTCGGAAAGCAGACAGTTAAGCGGAGAGGATGGTTCTTTAATACCACCAAAATCCTCACCGGAAATGACTGTAAGTGGATCATAAGCCATCTGATAGATTAATGTTCGGAAAGGTGGCTTTTTTGTTTGACTTGAACAAATGTGACAATTCAGTGCCTTAGACCACTGGAAGAACGGCAAGAAAAAGGACCGGAGGGTGGTGGTGAGTGAGCGGTTTATGACCTTCCTGTTGTACTACTGTATAGCGCTGACTCCATGATCAAGAGGAAACACTCAGTGAGGTGGGCCAGTCTATGTACGGCTTTGGGCATTTGACTTTATACACCGTTCCTCAGCATTAAAATTTTCTTTTCAATGTCGTTTTGTTTCATTTTTTCTTCCTATTTTGTCAATTGTAAGCTTCAGTGGACAGATTGGTAGACAAAAGGGCATGAATACTATATGCTCCTTATAGGTTGCTTTGTTTTTTCTTTGATTACCAGTGGGTTGTAACGTAACAGAGGAAGGTTTTTGGCGATGTGGGTCAGAGACCAAATTTTCTCAACCGTACTAGCGAGATCTCATTCATAGAACATTGTAAATTACAGTATGTACTTATTATGTTTCAGGGACAGGCATTTCAAGTTTAATCTTTCGGTCTCGTCACATGTTGTCTCCAATTTGCCTTACTTTGACCGTGTATGATGCATTTGTCTGAAATTCATGCATACTTTGCTCTTGATGATGTTCTTTACAGATCATATGATTTTGAAAAACAACTTCTTATATAAATGCATTGACATGTTATTTAGTGTTTTGATTTTTAAGTCATTTTCCTTTTGAAAGGAGTCATTATGTTGTCACCATTTTCTCCTTTTTTTTAACAGAGGAAGGTCTCGTGTTGCAGACCATTTTGTACCAGTTTTTCTTCACGGCTCACTAAAATATTGTAATGGTAGAAGATATCCCTTGGCTTGTCATCTAAATTGGTATAGTCTTTTGAAACCTTTTTTGTATTCATTTACATATAACAACGACCACAACATTTAGCGATGCAACTTCACTTTCTTTCTTGGTAATGATTCTATGATGTTAACGACATTGAACACTTCCTTATGGTAATAATAATTATTACATCATTTATACAAAATTTTGAATATCAAAACAATAATTTTTTTGTTTTAAAAATATTGTGATTTGATTATATGTCCTTGTCTGGTAATTTTTTATTTTCATCCCAATTTTCTAAATTTGATTATTAATCTCTACTGCTGTGAAAAAAAATTATTATATTATTTGTACGTTATTAATACTCATTATTCTCGTACACTTTATACTTAAGAAGAAAATTTGTTGGATGGATTTTATGTATTATTTTTAAATTGCCTTCTAGTAATTAATAAAATCATTTGTCGTGTATGAACTTGTACAATATAAATATATAAACTATTTTCTTAAATATATCTAAAAATAAGAAATTAAAGATGTTGATTCCTTACTCATGGGCTTGACTGAGCCCAAACATGGATATTGTAACTTGGGCCTAGAACCATTGCTATCCATTAAATTTCTATAAATAAAAATCTTCAAATTCTCCTTTCCTCTCTCCAAGGAAGACGCGATTTTGAGGTATGAACATGGTTACCCTAATATATTTCGTTTCCGACCTCCACTTCAGATATTAGTTATTTGATCTCTATGATTTCCTATTTCTGATCATTGGTTGTTAGGAGGTTTTTAGTTTTTTGTTTAAATCCGTGCGATAATTGGAATTTGGGGGTAGAAAGCACAACGAAACTAAAAAAAAAATTCATGTTTTACGTAATTGGAGACCTAGGGTTTGAGAGTGATTTTTTAAGTGGCCGATGTTGAATGAAGGGTAATTAACGGTTGGAGTTGACTTTGTGTTGAATAAGGTTTTGGCATCATGATCTGGGGTTTTGACTACTGTGCTGCCTAGGGTTTATAGTTTGGCTTGGATTTTGAAGATTGTTTGAATTAGGGTTTGTAACTTGTGTGGGAATTTTGAAGATTGTGTCGATTTGGGGTTTTGTATTTGTTCTGGGGTTATTTGAAGATTTTGTTCATTAGGGTTTTTAAAAAAATTTTGTGGTGTAGGGTTTGTAATTTTTCTGGGGTTCTTGAAGATATTCTGGATTTGGGTTTCACAGGTGATGTCAAAGAAAGAAGAAAAAGGTCAGGCTGCAGCTGAGAGGATCAAAGCTGCAGCCTTGAGTGCTGCGAAAGGTCTCAGTCGTGCGCAGGCTGAAAGGGCAGCTGCTGCAGCTGCTCGTAATGTCAATGCTTATGGGCAGAAAGAGGAAGGGCCTAGCAGATGGCAAGAGAAAAGGGAAGCAAAACGGCAAATGTATTTGATGAGTACTGAAAAGCAAGTGAGATTGGGCGAAAGGAAAGACCTTAAAACAAGTATATCTGCAGTTGGTGGCACTGCCCAATGCCAGAAATGCTTCCAAACTGGTCACTGGACGTATGAGTGCAAGAATGAGAGAGTTTATATGGCACGACCTTCGCGAACCCAGCAGCTCAAGAACCCTAAATTGAGGATGAAGCTGTCTATTTCTTATGATTTGGATAATCCGGAGGCTGATAAAGAAGAGAAGAGCAAGGAGTCTAAGAAAAGCAAGAGGAAGCATAGATCAAACTCTGACTCTGGTAGTGATAGTGAGGCTTCAGTTTTTGAGACTGATAGTGGGTCATCATCTGTGACGGGGTCAGAATCTTCTTCTGGCGAGAGTAGCTCAGATTACAGCTCATCCACTGATTCTGAGGAAGAAAGAAGGAGGCGAAGGAGAAAAAAGCAAAAGAAGAAGGAGAGGCGAAGGAGGAGCAGTTCAACTTCTGAATCTTCTGATTCTGACACTGGTTCAGATTCTGATTCTGATGATAGGAGGAGCCGAAGGAAAAAAAGAAACAGCAGAAGGCGTTGATAAATGCACTTGACAGAGAGGAGCAGCCTACTGTGTCTCGGTTTTTTTGAATTTGGAATCCAGCTCTGGGTTTATCAGGTGAAAGGCTTGGGCGCATAACTGATTGTGCAAAAAATAAGGTTGCAATGGTGTGTTTTCCTTTTCTAGCTTACTTTTGTTGTTGCATTTTGATGCAGTAATCTGAAGTATTTACTAGAATGCTAAATTTGGTGCATGTAGACATGATCTTGAATTTCCTTTACATGGGTAGGATTTGATTGATGATGGAGATCCATCACTTATTATTGTAATCTTATCCTATACAATACATGCTCTGGTTCTCTTACCCACTGCTGCTATGATTGTTGATATCAACCTGGACAAAGCTTTTACTGGCAAGGGAATCATCACTTTGGATGCGAACTCTTTAGCTAAAGTAACATTTTATGTTGGTAGGAGTATAGCCTTGTATACATTTTTGTCTTTTATGGCTTAAAACGTGAAATATGCCATGAGCATCAAGGTGGCAGGCGGCCATTCAAGGCTCTTCATCAGAAGCCAGAAATGCGCTTCTCAATATTTCCAACGTCAATTTGTTTTGGTGATCCATTTACTTGCAGAGAAATAGAATAGATTACTTGCATAGTTATTCTCAACTGTCCTGACCACGAAAGTGCCTTTGAGAGATCTGAGACCTTTTGAAGCTTCCTTATATTTAGAGAATACTTACACGTTAAACTGATCCTGTCCTTAAGTATGAATAAGATAGTACAAAACACTAGTTCCTTATGGCACCTCTCCTCCCTTTTTGGCTCTCTACTCTAAGCTTTTAATCCCTGCTTGAAAAGACTATGACCATTGACCACTTGGGTTCCAATTCATCCCGTCAAAGCAAGTTTTAATGGAGGAACTATCACATTTTGTGAAAAAGAGTATTATCTGATAAACTTGGACAGTCTAAAACCTCGAGCAAAGAGGAGCCTCTTTATCCAAATATTGCAATACCCCAAAATTCCAAGTACACAATATGCTGAAGTTCGTTAATGGTTGGCTTGAAAAATAGAGAAATGGGAGCTACGAATGCAAATTGTTGGGGTATAAGTGCCTCTTTAATTTAACTTTTCGAAAGTAAAAAAAAATACTTTTTTTATTATAAAATTTTTTTAAAATGAGTGTTTAATTGTAAAAATAAAAAGTATTTTTCTAATAGATATAATTTTTTAGTTGACTAAAATATAATTTTTTTATAAATTCAAATTTAGAATTTCTTCAAAAAAATACTTTTCAAAATAGATTTTTTATATCAATTAATAAATATATTTTTAATTTCTTTTGTCCTCATATTTTATATATAATTCTTACAATACGCATAAATATATCTTCACATTTATTTTAAAAGTTATATAATATTATTTGACTTTTTATATGTTTTAATATTTATTTCTGATATTAATTTTACTTATTTTATAATCCATATAAAAGAATTGATTAAATATACTTTTATTTAAAATTATATAATAATTAATATATTATACTTTAAATATTATTT
>JANSVA010000218.1:58414965-58431041 GCA_025504915.1 Erythroxylum reticulatum | reverse complement strand
ATTAAAAATATTTTTTATTTTTATGTTACATGAAACTGTTAAAAAAATTCATTTTTAAATAACATTTCAACAACTAACTTCATAGAAAAGTTCTCCTTAAATAAGCCTGTCACTAAAATGAGAAATGGCTTTTTCATGACTCTTTAACTGAGTTCTCATTGTTATGGTCCTTCCACTTGCAAAACTAAAAACTTTGTAATTAAAACATGAGTCCTAAATTTTTCATAAAAGTTCACCAAATGTAACGATTCATAAATTAACTCTTACAGTTGAAACCTACATCTTAATATCGGGCACCTTAATCCTTCGTGAAAACCAAACTTTGAACAAACCAGTAGTTCTAGTTTCAGAACTACTAAGCCAATATAGTGTAATCACACGAAACGTTGCACATAGGAAATCACATTATGGAGCATAATCATTAGAATATGGAGGGTGCCTATCTGAATATTAAAAGCCAGACACACACAAAGAACATGAATTGCATATACAAAGGTCAAAACCTTCGATTCAATCAACCACAACCAAATTGGATTATAAGATCCAAGAAGCTGGCCATCCAATAATAATGGTCTCAAACAGAGATAACTGATAAAGGGAAATCAAGATAATAATAAAATGATTCATTTCATGATCTAAAGTTCAGAACTTGCTTCTAAGCAAGTGGATAAAGACGAAAATCAAACATTACACTATACTTCTGACAAAGATTACACGTCACATAAACTCTTAAGTTCTCAGAAACCCATATCAAGCAGGAAATACAGGTAGTTGGGTTTACTCTTCCTCTGTAGCTGCTTCACCGCTCTTCTTGTTGTGCTTCCTAGCATACCTCTGGTTCCTCAAGAACTTGGGGTCCATCTAACAACACCAAAGAAAAGAAGAAAAAAATCAAGATCCAAAAGGAAAAGATGAAATATAGGCCTTAAGATAAGCAACACAATATCAGCCAAACTTCCAAACTATACCCCTTTAGTAGAGGTGTGGCGTTGCTTCTTAGGCTTCTTGATTCCATTCTTGTGGGCCTTGTATGACTGGTTGTGAGCTGTATGATTCTTAGACTTCGCCATTTCTGCGAAAAGAAGAGTACAGTTTAAACAAAATCTCAGCCACCAAAACACAGAAAAGGGCTTTTGACCTATATAACGGCAGATCTTGCGTAATGGGTTAAGGAAAAAACGTGGTCTTTGTGAAGGCACATACCTTGAAGCTAAGCTTTAGAGAAGATGAAGAAGGCGTCGTCTGGAACCCTAATTTTGTGGTCTTTTGTTATTTATACAATACAATAGAATGTCACAATCACATTTGGGGCTTGGGCTAAATATGAGCTTGGATTGATATATTATTTTTTGGGCCTATTTTGCATTTATCATTTTATTACTTAATAAATTCTTATAAAAACATTTATTACATTTTATTTAATTACATTTATATATTTTAACGCATTATTTTTTAAAATTATACTTTTTGAGTGTAAATTATTATTTTTTAAATACATATAAATCGTTATTTTTTGAGTATATTTATTATGTTTCAAGTATAAATTGCTACATCTATACCCAATAGTCTCCATATTTGATATGAAAATCAAGTTGAGTATTAGGAATCAATCCTTTAGTGTTGTTGTTGTATTAAAAATCAATACTTTTTTTTTGAAGTAATCAATACTTAACTAAGAGGAAATTGGTATGATTGAATAATATTTTTAAAAAGTCCAAAATTCTACTATTTTCAACATATTTTGTGGATTAAACTAACTCTCAACCCTATGTCTAGGTCTATAATTTTGCAAAAAGGTAAAATATATCTAGAAGTTTTTTTAAATTTTAATATATTTTTTTAAATTACATTTTTTTTATGATAACTATAATAAAACAATTCTTTTTTTAATTTTTTTAAATTTTTAGGATACCATAAAGAAGTATATTTTCACTGAATTTTGTTTAAATATAATATATTATAAATTTATTTAAATTTTTAGTTCAAGTGGACATGTAATGTAAGTTCAATCTTACACCGGAAATTTTCATCTTTTATATTAACCCTCTCAGTTTTTCTTCTCTGCTGTGTCTTATTTACATATATAAATATAATACACTTCTCAACCCCACGATTTCAATTCTGGATCCATTTGTGGTCTCCAGCTTTCTTGAGATTTGGGATTCCGATCCTTAAACAACGTCATGTTTCTCTTTGATTGGTTCTATGGAATTCTCGCTTCTCTTGGTCTATGGCAGAAAGAGGCTAAGATTTTGTTTCTGGGTCTCGATAATGCCGGCAAAACAACCCTTCTTCACATGTTGAAAGATGAGGTCTTTATAAAGGGTTCCTCGTTGTCTTTGTGTTTCTGATGTGGGTTTTTGTTTTTGTCATGAGATCTGTTTGTTTGCAGAGACTAGTACAACACCAGCCGACACAACACCCTACATCTGAGGAGTTGAGCATAGGAAAAATCAAGTTCAAGGCTTTTGATTTAGGTGGTCATCAAATCGCTCGCAGGGTTTGGAAAGATTACTATGCTAAGGTAATCGTTCCTTCATTTCCTATTGCTTCTTGTGTGTTTTGATGTTGGAAATTACGTTTTATAGGAAAACTGGAGATTCTAAATCGATCGGAGTACAAGAGATTATTGCTTGTTTTACATGTTTATTTCCGAACCAGTTCATGGGTACTTTAGGTTCTCAAAGTGTTTTATCTTTGTTGTCTGTGATGGTTAGACTCCTTTGCTTCCTGCACATTCGCCTCATTGATATCTGATGGATTTCATTCCTGGCTAAATTGTCACAAGTTTCATATCTATGTGTCTTGTTATTTCCCTTGAAAGTCTTCGGTACAATAAAGATGAGGACGGTCCTCCCTCTATTCTGCAAGATTGTTTCTGCTTTTGTTCGTTTCCATGGACATAGCTTAATTCAAGAAGTTGTTGCGTCGAATGAAGGATTAAGGCATGCTGATTTTCCTTTTTCATATTACATTGTGCCTTCATAATCCCAGATGAGCTTTCCTTGTGTTTATCTGATTCATGGGAGGCCAATATTGATGATGGAAGTTTCGCTGATATTGCCTTGTAAATTTCCGTTGAGGTATATTGTAGTATCATTCCATACATTCACAGTTTATGCAACCATTTGCCCCCTTTCATAGAATGATTTTGGATAGTGTTAGTGCATCATTCCGTACATTCACAATTTATGCAACCATTTGCAGCCTTTCATAGAATGATTTTGGATAGTGTTAGTGCTTGTGAGATCACATATACTGGAAGGATTCTTTCTGTTCCAGCTGAAGTGTTCAAAATCAGATTGATTTGGTCATCGAGCTTCTCACACTTAGTCTGGTACTGGCATCATCTTTGGTGTGTCTGTATTGTAGTTTGTTGGTTGTCCAACTTACCTGCTGACTATCTAAGTTTTCTAAACACATCCTTGGTGTGTTTGTATGATCTAGAAAGAGTACGATACAGATAAATTATATCTATATGATCAGGTGGATGCAGTGGTTTACCTGGTGGATGCCTATGACAAGGAGAGGTTCGCAGAATCAAAGAAGGAGCTAGATGCCCTCCTATCTGATGAAGCCCTAGCTAATGTTCCTTTTCTCATTCTTGGTAACAAAATTGACATTCCCTATGCAGTTTCTGAGGATGAGCTTCGTTATCATCTTGGGCTCGCCAATTTCACTACTGGTAAGGGCAAGGTGAATCTTACAGACTCAAACGTTAGGCCTCTCGAGGTTTTCATGTGCAGTATTGTCCGCAAAATGGGATATGGTGATGGCTTCAAGTGGCTTTCCCAATACATCAAGTAGAGTTTTGAATTGCTATCTGGCGCTGTATTCTTTTTGAGTTGTTGGGTTAGTTTGCAGTCTCTCGCGATAATTAGTTGAAAAAATGGAATTCTTTGTTTGCCATTCCCAATTCTATTGGCTTAGCATTAACATTTGATTCATAACCTGGCCATTGTGAAACTGGCGTTATTGAAGGAACTTGTGTTCATCATCCCAATAGATCAACACATATTCTGGAACGAGGCGATGTTAAATTTAGTTCTGTTGCTACGTTATGAGGCCTTCTTTTCCATTTAACCATCTCTCCTTTTCTCCTATACAAGATTGAATTTGGCGTATCAAAGAGCTCAGCTCAATTATCTTCTCGTTCATTAGTCTTATTTTTCTCTCACAACAGCCCCCATTTTAAATGTCATCTTCTATAATAGTTTAGGAGATTGTTTAACAAGTCAGATTAAAAGTCCAGCATCTTAGTGGGCGTACAAATTTTAATCTTAGTTGTGGACGAGAGTCGAAACCTATAAAATGTTCTGAGAACTAAGATTAATCATCCGTAAAAATGTCTAGTTTCATTTCATAGTCATCCAGGTTACAGCAAGACCCCCTCTCAAAATCTTAAAAACAGATTGGAAGGGTATCAGATATACACTCAAGACTAAGCTACAAATTTATCAAATATGTACCATAGGGCAAATCCCTGCGTGAAACAACTATGCATGTGAACTGCATCAACAAGGGTCCGATCACCAGCCAAGAGATTATCCTTATCTTTCCATGTATGTATCAGGTTCGATAAGTTCTTGGTATTCCAGCTGCAGAACGAATAAAGTATATATATAGTCTGCAAGATCAAATTGAAAGACCATCATTTTGTAGGTAAATCACATACCTTTGCTACATTATGAGCCAATTTCATTCTCCGGTATTCCTCTTGTGCTTTCTTTGAACGAAACATGGCTTGAACCTGTACAACAGATCTCTCAATGCGCTCTTCCGCTTGATGTTGGCTGGCTTTATAGAAGTCCTCTTCTGTATCACTTTCTTGCTTTTGATCTGAAACTACCTCAACAGAATCAACACGAAGGCCACGAAAACCTCTCCTCTTTAAGCGCCATCGGAGAATTGCTTTCTCAAGTATTCCAACTGACCAGATAATCTTGCGGTATTGCCTCCTCACTTGGTAACCTCTGAAAGCAGCCTGCATTGGATTGATTTATCAATGTCGACTAATTTTAACTGGGCTATGTCAAAAGAACAGTTGTCCACAAAATACACTTTTAAAGCATGACACAATCAGAGCAGATTAGGACCGAAGTTAGTCAATTTCATGCTTCTGTGACATGTAATGTAGACATGGTCTTACACTTGTTCTTGTCCAACGTCACATACATAAATGAGAAGTCCTTCTGCCTCATTATTATTTCAGAAATTCACGCAGCACGGAAACAACCATATTCAGTTTTGAGGTTTCTTGTAATTTATGTCCATTTTAATACACCGTATTGACTGACAGCAGAACAAATTTCAACTACTGGTTCAAATTTGCAGCTACTTGTGCACAGTTAGGACACCTAAGCAACATTAAAGAACACTTACTTGAATTTTGATAGCAAGACGACGGGTATTAAGGAACTCCTTTCGGATTTTCCATGTACGGAACCTATGCTGAATGCGGGCAGCAGCAGCCATCTTTTTATGTGTCTCATAATTACGAAAGGCATGTTGTATTTTCATTGCTGCAATTATGGCCCGAGCCTCCGCCTCTGGATTGGCAGCCTCCACTGCTGTAGTTCTTACTTTCAAGGAGTGTTCTCTGAATGCAGCTTGTATCCGAGCTGCTGCATCAGCAGCTGTTCGATAAGCTGCCAAAGTGTCCTTCAGACAGAGCTCTTCCTCACTCAGATTCACAGCATTAGCTGTTTCAGTTGCAACAGTTTGCAGAGTGCCAGTAGCATTCCCTGCTACAGACATATCTTCAAAATGT
This sequence comes from Erythroxylum reticulatum, assembly GCA_025504915.1. NCBI lineage: Eukaryota > Viridiplantae > Streptophyta > Magnoliopsida > Malpighiales > Erythroxylaceae > Erythroxylum > Erythroxylum reticulatum. Next base: position 58,425,271 of record JANSVA010000218.1, on the reverse strand, counting down.
GCTATTAAAGCCTTTTCTGACAAATAAGCTGCCAATCCATCATAACCCTTTGCAGATGCAAGATCAGCAGTAGTGCATCCACCAGGTTTTTGTGAAGTAGGATCAGTAACCAAGTTTGGCTTTGCCCCAGCAGATAAGAGAACAGCAACCATTTTTTCCCTGAACATGGACATTTTCAGAGTTCAAGAACATTGAAAAGTTTTTCCAATCTTGGCAATGATTTCCAAAGCAAGAAATGCAGAGAGATATAAGCTTCCAATCTTAACAAGAAACCAAAATTTCCAGAAAATCTATTTGATTTTTGATTGGTGAGATCCAGAGGCATTTGTTTCAACAGTCTCATGAAATAAGTGGACAAGGAGATCACAGGACAAGTGAAAACATCAATAGGATCCTACATAATTAATTTTAAGAGCACTGAAACGAATGAGCATACTCAACAGCCATGACAGAGGATATGCTAATTAAGAAAATTGAAAATACCTTCCACAATATGCTGCCCAATGAAGAGCAGTCCATCCACGTTTATCACGAAAGTCCAAAGACAATCCTGACCACGAAAATAAATAGACCGCCCAAGTATACCCAAGAATAGCACATAAATGGATAACTCCTTGGCCATATCCATCATGTTCAGTGGCTTTGCAACCTTCAGCAACTCTTTCCAGAAGCCATTCCCGCAGAATGTTCTTCAAGGCAATTTCAAATAGGCCATCCTTTGCTTGAGCAAATGAAACCCTGTTCTCCTCAATCGACTTAATCAAATATTCCCAACTTCCAGAAACGTGAGAAGTTTTATGGGCAAACTTCTTAGCCTCCTTCAAGTTAACTGGAGACACCTTACCGGATAGGATGTTAAGGTTCTTGGATGTGGAGAAGAGTAAATGGACAAGTCTCATCTGGAGATGAAATTCTTCCCACTTGGACATGCTTTCTGAAGATACAGTGGGATCTTGGACTGAACAACTACGGTACTCAAAATTTAGGACCTGGCTGATAGGTTTACGACCATCCAAACTAAGACAAATACTTACTAACCCAGGGGAATGTGGTGAAATAAAACAGCGATATACTCCAGTTTGAACAGTTTCTAGAGGAAGACTTTCATCACCACAGATACAACGTAGATCACTGTTTGCGAGATCGTGGTATTGTTCAGGAAAATATCCAGTAATTAGAATCTGCAATTATAACTGAAGGTTAAGATCTTTCTATTGTGAAACTGAGAGTAATGCTTTCACTTGTAGAATGCTCTATAGAGCGGCTCTATGAGTCTCACCTCCCCACAATTACTCCATACTCATAAGCATTACACGTTATGTCCAAAAAGGCAAATAATGTTCATGTTAATACAGAAATCCAGCCTTCATTCAAGCACAAAACAATACTTCTTTTCTCAGGGATGTTCATACAGTCATCACCCCAATCATCACAACTTGATAATTGAGACAAAAATTATAGTGATTAATGATTTGAGCAATCTTAAAAAATTATCAAAATATAACTAATCCCAATAGCAACAGCTCCAAGGAGACAACTATACATGAGTTCACACAACTGTTTTAGCCAAGTAATCAATCAAATATTAACAGGCCCAAGGAGATATGAAACTTGTGGCAGATTCCTTGCTTAAGAAGGAACAAATTGTAAACTCTGGAGTCAAGACTGAAAATCTTTGGTTTAAGACAACACTTGCTTTTCAGAAATTTCAGAAATTTCAAAGATGCCTATAATCTATAATTAGACAAGGTCATTGGGAACCTTGTCTTTGGCTTAGCTAAGCATCTATTATCTATCTTCAAACAACACGTCAAGGTCCCATTGACTTCTTCAACCAACAACTCAAAGTCGACATCTCTTTAAAGTCAAGCCAACCATCAAACAATAAAAAGTCTAATAAATGCCAGAACATCATGATAAGCAGTTGTAGGAAAAGGACAAACCTTTGTTGTTTCACCCGAAAAAGCCCATGCAGGTGAGACATCAGTTATGAAGAATGTTTGTTCTGGAACGGAACTCTGATATTGATCAATGGGAGTTGAAGCAAATGAATGATGACTTGATGAAATTGAAGCATCTTGCACAGGATCATCAACTGAACCAGGAGAGTCCACTGTAAAAGAGTTCATCCACCTTCCAAAGCTATCCTGACTTAGCAAACCATCATTAACAAAAATGTCTGAAGCATCACCCTTTCTTAGGACATCAATATCCTTATTCTGCATATTTGAATTTACTTGGATCCCAGTTGTCTGAACATAAGCACCATCTGCTATATTGAAATGAGTGATATCACTCTTATCAATTGACTCGGGTAAGTTAACCAAAGGAGAAAGTTCTGGAGATGTATTATAACATGGAAAAGAACCGCCCTGCAAAGGTGAACAATAATTAGTAATACCATGTGCTAGTATCAGGAAAGTTACAAGAGAAAAGTGTACTTTAATGTCTATTTTACAAGGGTTGAAATATACAAACAAAAGAAGTCAGCAGAACAGTCATCATAATTTTAAGGGAGACATGCAAATTAGTAACTATAAAGTTCTTGTCCTAGGTAAATTCAAATATCACATCTGTGATGACCAAAATCCATATTCAGATGGAAGCTTGAAGCAAAGAATTTTCCTTTTTACTATATAAGACAAAGATTATGCAGCTTAAGTAAGAAAATTTAGGAATAAAATGAACTGAAAAACAGAAATTTCAAAGTGCGGACAGATGGCCCCACTTACATCATTTGGGGACCCCTTCAGTGCAACTTGATTTGATTGGTTAAAGCATGATATCTTACCTGTCAAATTTAAAACAAACCATAATAAATCACACTAGAAAATAATCTCTAACGCACTGCCTTGCCAAGAGTAACTGCTGGCCTATTACCTCCCTTAGAAACAGCTACATTTTTGGCATCAGTTGCCACCAGCTCATCCCATTCAAGTGTATTAATCTCATGAAGCCTCATTTCGTGATTTCTAACGGTTAAATTGTCACCAGCCTCTGTTGACTTGCCAAAAGAGTGATGACTCAGAACAAATTCCCAACTATACAATTGTCCAACAATTGACAAACTTTCATTGGTCATTTAGCATATGTATCAGTGGTTTAACAGAATAAAGAATAACTTCAAAACATTTTCCTAAGCCTTGCCCCCTTAATAATCAATATGGTAAAAATTGGTCCCATGATCACTTAGAGGTGCTTCCTCACCAGCATGATATGCCTGACCAGCTCCAGAATCAAATTCTTCAGATAAACTCCAAGGAGCAGCCTGGTCTGAGACTGAACTAGAATTTGAGTTCACAATAGAGGCCTGAGAACCCTGTGATTGCAATATAAGTCAAGTAGAATCAAAGGTACAAGAACATAGATTTAACAACAGTACATAAGCTTTATGAAACAAACCTCCCTGGTTTCCCGGTAGTGCACAAGAACTATCTGTTCTAGAGTCCTGAAACAAAATCTTATGGTTAAAATCCTTAACAGATTGTCAAGAAATGGAAAAGGATGGTTCGTAAAGAGAAAAGGATGGTTCGTAAAGAGAACAATCAAGTGGACACAAGCTATTACATACTTATCAAGTAGCCAATAACACCTGCGAACAAAGGTTGGATTATCCTCGCCATGTGCATAGTAAACATGAATCCTTTCTTCATTACCAACCTGTAGCAACACCCAAAATAGTAAGCCACACCAAAGCGCAATGCATTTTTACTGATAAAGATAATTTTACAGGAATTAAGAAATCTTTCAACATAAATAAAAAAGATAAGCAGCAAAGATGAAACTAGGTAATGCACTTTTTGATTTGTAAAATATAATCCAAAGGAGACACACATGTAAAATCACAATTGCTTTCAATTTTTCTTTCCGTGGACAGGAGAAAAACAATTAGGAAACTATTTACATCTTGAAGTATACTGTTAAAAAGATCACCAAATTGAAGTTCACAATAAATCATAATTGCATCAACTACCATCCTGAAGTACCTAGGTGATGTTAAGTGATCAAAGGAGAAAAGCAGAAAAGAAGGACTAAAGAGAAGGTGTTGAAAAGAGCATAGAGTAATTGCACTAGCAGCTAACAATCCCTGCACAAAAAATTGGAAAAACACTAACACAATTGTAAAGCAATTTCTTAATCTGTGGTTTATCAGTATTGCTTTCGTATTTACAATGTTGTAACATGAGGCAAACCAGAAGCTCATTACAATCCTAAAAATAGGTAGATAAATCAACATCCTTTTACCTTTAGTAAATAAATATGAATATGGAGACCATAATCATGGGCAGACAAAATCACCTCATAAAACATTTTCCTCAAATGTATCATCAATTTGTTAAAAACTAGGAATCTTGATTTGCTACAAATATATCCAATAATGAACAATGTTAACTGGTCCGGATAAGTGTAGGTCACCGTTTACTTCATTAGGAAATTTTAAAAAAAACTCACTTTTAGGTGTTCATGAGCTTCTTTAACAGTCTTTCCATCGTTTTTCTTCTTCCAGTTATGCCCATCTTTACGGAAGTTCCTAAGTTTCTTGCGGTCAAACAACACAATTGTGCCACCTGGTACACAACCACAGAAAAGTTGCTTGATCTATACATGCATACATATATACATACATACATACACACACACACATATGTATATATATTAGTTGGATAGCGAAGACTTGAAAAATCATGCAACAAAACAATCCACTCTTTACTTATTTACCAAACAGCAATTATCACGCACAGTAATCAATTTTTAGCTAAATAGAAGGCATTAAAGCTGCAATAGGTCAAGAGAGTTAATGTTGGTAGAAGCTAACATTTAAAAAATTACATTATAGAAAAGCAGTATTAAGAAAATACCAAAGATACAATACCATTACAAAAGAAGGTGACAGATAATGTGAAATGACAATGAAAACGTATGAGATTCAGCAAGGATACAGGTCCAACTTATCATGATTAGCAAGGTTTGCTAAAATTCAGGAAAACATTTGAAAAGACTAGCTCATATAGATAAGAACTGTGGGTCAAAACTCACAATAATCTCCTGCCGAAGGCAAGATCACAGATCCCATTAATGGTATGAATAATAGGAACACATACTTACTTTTAGGTAAATGCATTGGCTTGACATTAATGGGGAAATTTTTATAATTAGATAGTATTGCCTTAATCTCATTGGGACGTAGCCATCTTTTTTGGGCTTCTTCCCTTATATTTGCAACATCCAAATCTGTGCATGTAAGAAAAGCATCAGTTTCATATGATGTCAAGTACTTAGATGACGGGATCATAAGTTAGGCATTGAAATGCATAGTATACGAAAAAAATTGAGTGTTTTACTAATCAATCTCATATTTGCAGTAAATTAATAAAGTATAACAAAACTAGTTGCCAACAATGTTGCCCTAACACACTCTGGGACAGCAGGATTTAGGTTTTGTCATTCCTTTCTCCACATTCATTTTATTTTTCCCTTTATGCATTACTACAGTCGATCTAAAATCGTTATTTCCCCATTTTAAAATATTGAAACTTTACTAGGGATTACTCAAGTAAGTTCCATGAACCTAAGTCACCCTAATACTATCAAAATCCAAGCACAGCATCCCACCAACCCACCACTTCCTAAGCCAAGAAAGTTTAAACCTCACTCTAACAACTGGTTGTGCATTTCCATTCAAAACAGAAAATCTTTAATTTTTCAATTATACAAGCATCAATATTCACAACAATCACTAACCCAAAAAGAACGAGAACAAGAAGAAATCCGGAAAAAAAACATATTAAAATTCACAACAATCACCAACCCATAAGATAAGAACGAGAAACCAAAAAGAAAACCCAAAGAAAAGGCTGAAGAATACCTTCTAACGTATGAAACCCATGAATATCCGAGCCAACGAGAAGCTTCGACCCACCAGCACTCATCCTCAAGTTATGGAACCAAACAATAATAATAAAAAGAAACCCTACAAAAAGAGTCAACCAAAGATCAGAATGAGGCAATTAAATAAGAGAGAAATGAAAAACAACTGGGGAGGTTTAGAGACAGACACAGAGAAATAGTGAAAATGGCGTGATTAGAGAGATGCAAAGAAGAAGAAAATTCATGATTGGCGACTTCTTTTATAGATATATTATTATATTAGAAGAATGTAGAGGAAGTTCTAGCCGGGGTGACGCCGGTCTAATTAATTTAAATAGATCAATTTAAAATTAAAATATTATTTTAATTTAAATTGTAAATAATATTACATTATTTAAAATAATTAAAAGTGTATAAATTGCTTAAATTAAATTGGATTAGATTTAATAATAGATTAGGTCTAGGACTTTAATCTAGTCTAAAATTTAGGTTTAAGTCTAAATCTAATCGAAACGTACTAAATTATTTCACCTAAACGAGTCGATGATCTTTTGAAGATTCTCGCAAAATAAGAAATTTTGTATATTATTTATGTTAAATTTGATATTTTTAGGTGAAATCTAATTTAAATGTTTTAACCCTAAAAATTGATGTTGAAAAAAAATTAATTTTGAATTCAATTTAATTAAATTAAATATAATCTAACTTGTTAATTTTAAAATGATCAGAATAAATTTTTCATAATTAAATGAGGTTGAAAAAGAATATGTTGGTCTAATTTGACTATTTCTATTTATACTTTTTTTGTTTTACTTTGAAATCAAAATCAATGTTGATGCCTAAAATGAAATTAGGCATGATAAGGGTGAGATCAGGTTATATTCATATTTGACAAAATAATATTATTGTAATTTTAAATTTCTTAAATTTATAAATTAAAATAACATTGATTATATTATTTTAAAGAAAAAATTGATGGGTGTTTTGGTTTCATTTTTTTTAGTTTTTGGTTGTCGTTTAAAAAAAAAAAGAAACACTCTCTTAAAACTTGTTTGGTCGAAGATATTGGTAATTTTTCGTTTTGAAAAACAAGAAAACTGCAACCACTTTGCGAAAACCAAAAAATAACGATTTCATATGCTTTTAAAACAAGTTTTTGTGGATTATTAAAATAGGATTTCATAGCTAGTTTGCCTGTTAAAAGGTCTTGTAGACTGACTAGCCACTTTTGCAGTCAATTTTAATCTAGGAGTTACCTTCTTTGTTAATGTGCCCTTCGAGTATCTTTCGATCCTCCTAGAGAGGATATGACGGGGTCTCGACACCCATACAACATTACGTAACTATTTATTCTATTTTCCCTTCAATTAAAAAAAAAAAAGATCTGCATATAGAAACAACGAAACTGTATCTTCTGCTTGCATATAGAAATCAACGAAACTGCGTCTTCTGCTATCACGCAATTTCCAAGTTTGTTTTCGTAAGTGGTTATTTGTGTTTTCTCACCTGTTGCTTGACAAATATTACTATTATTTGTGTTGAACATATACACTTCCGTCACCTTCTCTTCTTCTAATTTATACAAGAAAACACACGTCCATCGCCTAGCTTTTTTCTGCTTACTGCATAACTTATAAACGTAACAGTAGTGTAGAGAATTATGTTAGTTAAACTGAAATGGGTATTAGTTATGGATAAGTTTTGGCAACCACTACTGTTTATAGGTCTTGTAGGCTGTAGGCTGTAGGTTTGTTCAGTTTTTTGTGTGTTGCGGTGCCTTGGAATTGAAAAGGCAGCTACTTTATTCTGGCTTGATCTCTTGTGGGTATTCACTGTTGGTGGTTGGGATTTGAAAACTAACAACAGTCTTTGAAATTTAAAATTAGTGAGTTTGAAGTAGAGAAGCTACTTGGTTTAAAATTAGTTTCCGCTCTTCTTGTTGTGCTTCCTAGCATACCTCTGGTTCCTCAAGAACTTGGGGTCCATCCTTTTAGTAGAGGTGTGGCGTTGCTTCTTAGGCTTCTTAATTCCATTCTTATGGGCCTTGTATGATTGGTTGGTCTTCTTCTTGGAACATCCTTTACCGCAGCTTGCCACTTCCTTCTCACGAGGGTTGTCCCTGGAAGTGACGCTTGTGCAAGTAGGATAAGCGCACTGAAGTGTGTAGAGGTTGTGGACACTGGTTTTCTCTGAACATCGAAGCTATCTAGGAGAGAACTGGAGTTAAAGATATAATCTTTCAGGCAGTTGAAGGCACATGAAGCAGCAGATTTGGATGATGAAATGGCACAATGAAGTACATAAGTTTTGTAACTGTCACTGAAAGACACTGCGGTGGCCTGCCCCGTCAACAACCCCATCACCACCACACCAACCAACATTGGAGCTCTCACTCTTTCTCCTTCCATTTTCGTGTTTTGTGGCGTTTTTTATTGAATGAAAAGCCTGGATTCATCTTTAAAATAAAAAATTGGTCTTGCATTTAATGTTTTAAATGCAACTTTTGAAACATTAAATGCGTTACATGCCTTTCATGCAAGCGTTCAGCCTTCACGTGTATTCATTTAGCCTTCACGTATTCATGCATTAAATGCAACGTTGAAACATTAAATGCATTTAGGTGCCTTTCATGCAAGTCTATATTTATATTCCTATTTTTATTATTGTCTTGATGTAATACCTTTTGCTATTATCAAGAACCGATTTTTTTTTAAATGTGGATTACAATACATTGTCACATGTTTATTTTAAAATATATTTAGCATTTAATACTTTATAAGTATCATTATGATTGATGTCACTTATATGTTATTACATTTAGTTATGGAAGGCTTGAACAATATGAATGATGACAATGATTGTATAGAAATAAATGAAAAAGATGAGGTATCAAATGATACGATAGAGATGTACTTAATCTCCTTAATGGTTGAAGAAGTGAAGAAGGGAAATCAAACAACTACTACCTTTTATAAATCTGGTTGGAAGAATATTAAAGAAGGGCTTCAAACAAAGTTCAATAAGGAGTATACTGGTATTCAATTGAAGAACAAATATAATGGACTAAGGGTTAGATTGAAGAATTTCAAGATCTTACTCAAAGAAACAGGAATCGGTTACAACTCTTGTACTGGTGAAGTTAATGCTACAAATGAATGTTGGGAAAATCTATTTAAGATAAACTATATCTTTTGTTTTGTTAGTATATCATATTATATACTATTCATTCTCATTTATCTTTTTCATCATTATAGCTGCACAAAATGGCTCACAGGTTCAAGAAAAAAGGATGTAAAGAATTTTTAGACTTGTGTTATATTTTTGGAGATACTACTGCAACTGGTGTGCATGCACATCTATCAACTAAATCTCCATCGAATAGTAAAGAAGAGGAACATGGAAATGATATTGATGAAGATTACTCGTATAATGGAAAAGACAATCAAGATAAAAGTTCTCCATCTACGAGAAAGAAGTCTCCTAAAAACAAGAAGGCAAAGAAGACACATTCTAATATTGTAGAAGAAGCCTTACTTATATTTAGTGAACAATCAAAAAGGAAAAATGATTTACTTGAGAAAAATTGAAAGAAACATCATCCACCGCAGAGAGTAGATCTCAAGAGTCTAACATAACGATGAAATGTCTGAATTCTTTAGATGAATTGGGCGTTGACAATGTGCAATATGGAAAAATTGTGAAGACTTTACATAATTCTCCACTTTATAGGGATATTTGTTTGAAGATGACACAAACAAGGAAGTTGGATTGGATTATGTCGCTTTAGTTATATTTTCATGTTATTGCGTATCAAATGTTTATTGATTTGATACTTTTATATTAAGCACTATTCTATATTTTGAACATTTTTAGTCTGTGCTTTGTATGAATAGCTGACTTAATTTTAACTTTATATTTTGTATTAATATTTTTCTATATTTAATTAAATATACTTGATTGAATATTTTATTAATTATTTAATATTGACATTGTAGATACATGGATTTCTTATCAGATTTCGAATCAAATTCTGATGTTGAATTGAAGAAGGTAATCATTATTGCTATAGTTGCAGGAGAGAACAAATGTTTTCATTTACAAAAGCAACCATGTAGAACTTCTGCTCTACCAGGTCATGATTGGATATTAAAACTTTTGAATGGAAATCTTACAAGAATTTATGAAAACTTAAGAATGAGAAAGACATTCTTCTTGAGCTTACGTGATGAGTTGAAGAGTTTAGGAGACTTAAAGGCAACAAATCATTTGACTGTGAAGGAACAAGCGACAATTTTTTTGATGACTATAAGGCATGGTGAGACAACTAGAGTCAATGCAAAACGCTTTCAACATTCAACCTAGACAATTTCGAAGTACTTTCGAAAAGTCTTATATGCAGTTAATCGTCTTGCAAAAAGAGTCATTACTCCACCATCTT
>JANSVA010000218.1:58380183-58391720 GCA_025504915.1 Erythroxylum reticulatum | reverse complement strand
AGGGATGTGATTTATTTTAATCATGTATATGTATACATTAAATAAATGAAAGACCCTTCGTTCGTTTTAATTTTTTTTGTTATTATCTTTTATTTTTAATCAAAGTGATATAATATATTAAAATTTTAGTAAATTATGATAAAATAAAAATATCATAAAATAAGAGTCAATTGAAATTTTTATTTAATGACATTTAATTCAAAGTAAGAGATTTGTTAATGAGGCCTAATTGAAGGACGACCCAACAATGAATTTGGCAATGACCATGAAACTAGGCCTACACCTCCAAGCCCCGGTAGTCTTTTGGTCTGAATCATTGGTTTAACGAACCGTCGGCGCCGTTTTGCTTCCTGCGTCTCTGCAGGGGTGACATGAGATTGAGAGCTCTTCCTTTAGCTTCAAGGGCATTATCTCCTGTGCTCACGAGCCTCTCTTCTCATCAGGAGAGCTTAGCGACTTTTCAACGTTGCTGTGAAAATCCCACAAAGACCAGAGCTGGGTGGGTCAGTGTCAACAACGTTGGAGCTTCTTCAAGTAGTCGTACTCTTCGTCCCAACTCAGATCATTCTCCAAGAAGTGATTGTTATGGTAATAGATGCATTCATCCGATTGATCATGATTACTTTTCCAGGGTTCTACTAAGAAAGGACTGGTTTTTATTGCTAAACCAAGAGTTGAGGGCAAAAAGGATAGTTTTGAATTCTCAGTTTGTAGTTAGTGTTTTGCAAAATCTGGAAAACCCATTACACCCTTTGAAGTTTTATGTCTGGGTTTCGAATATTGACTCCTTATTGGCAAGGGATCAGTCAGTCAAGGGTGCTTTGGCCAATTCTCTTTACCGGAAAGGTCCTGTTGTTTTGTCTGTTGAATTGCTCAGAGAGATTATAGACTCAGGTGGTCGAGTAACTGAGGAATTGCTTTGCATTTTGATTGGCAGTTGGGGCAGATTGGGATTGGCAAATTATTGCATTGAGATATTTGGGCAAATATCATTTTTGGGTCTTCGTCATAGTACGAGATTATATAATGCAGTTATTGACGCTCTTGTGAAATCCAATTCTCTAGACGCAGCTTATTTGAAATTTCAACAGATGAAAGCAGATAGTTGCACACCTGACAGGTTTACTTACAATATACTTATCCATGGAGTTTGTCGGATGGGTGTGGTGGATGAGGCAATTCGACTGGTTAAACAAATGGAGGGTTTGGGATATGCATCTAACGTTTTTACTTACACTATCTTAATTGACGGGTTCTGTAATGCGAAGAGGGTTGATGAAGCCTTTAAGGTTATAGAGACAATGAAGGCAAGAAATGTGAGGACTAATGAAGCTACAATTAGATCATTGGTTCACGGGGTGTTTCGTTGTGTCACCCCAGGTGAAGCATTTGAACTGATAATAGGATTTATTGAAAGAGAGCCTACCTTGGGGAGATTAGCCTGTGATGCTCTACTTTGTTGCCTGTCAAATAACTATATGCCAAGGGAGGCTGGTGCATTGCTGAGAAAACTTGGTGAACTCGGGTATTTGCCTAACAGTGAAACATTCAACATCACGATAACGTGTCTGCTGAAGGGTTTAGTTCTACACGAGACCTGTGAGATGTTGGACAGATTTATTGAGAGAGGCATGAAGTTAGGATTTAGCACATATATGATGTTGCTTGAAGCTTTGTACAAAGCTGGAAAATGTAGAGACGGTGATCGATATTACAGGCAGATGGTTAAGGGGGGGCTCATTTCAAATGTTTTTTCGTATAATATGGTAATTGACTGCTTCTGCAAAGCCAGTATGATGGACAAAGCATCAGAAGCTTTCAAAGAGTTGAAACATAGAGGTATAACTCCTAACCTAGTTACTTTTAATACCCTTATGAATGGGTATTGCAAGGATGGAGAGGTGCGTAAAGTACGTGATCTGTTAGAGATGCTTTTGGAGCATGGGTTCACACCTGATGTCTTCACTTTTAGTTCAATAATTGATGGTCTTTGCCGAGCAAAACAGTTCGAAGATGCTTTAAGTTGTCTTTCTGAGATGATTGAGTGGGGTGTCTCTCCTAGTGTTGTTACATATAACATAATGATCCATTCTTTGTGTTCCATAGGTGATGTCACTAGGTCATTGAAACTCGTTAGGAAGATGCAAAGGGATGGAGTGAGCCCTGATATCTTTTCTTTCAATGCTCTCATTCAAAGCTTTTGTAGGCTAGGAAAGATTAAGAAAGCTGAGAGACTTTTTGTTTCCATGTTGACATCGGGCTTAGCTCCAGATAGTTATACTTATAGTGCATTTATTAAGGCATTAGGTGAATTAGGGAGATATGATGAAGCTAAGAAGTTATTTTTCTCCATGGAACAGAATGGCTGTGTTCCAGATTCTTTTACATGCAATCTAATTTTTGACATTCTAATGAAGCAAGGTCAAGTTCAAGAGGCTGAAAAATTGACAAAAGCATGTCGTGACAGGGGAATCATTGTAAAATCTTGTCAGACTTTCTCTGGCTCATAAGACAATGCTGTTTTATCAGATTAAACGTGAGGTCTACTTGCAGTTGCAGAATCACGTGCATTTGATATAATACATCTACTATCCAATTGCGATAAAATGACATAATGCGAGTATGCTCTCTAAGAAAAATTGTTCCTATCCTTGTTTTGAGGACTTTTAAGTGGGGTATCGGCTTGTGTCCAAGGATATGCTTACTGATTTAGTACAGTCAGATCAAAGGAAACTATCCTTGAGGCTTGACAGTATAAATCTCTTGATAGCCTCCAGTGTTAGATATGTGCGTCTCTTTGCATTTTCTCGCCAATTCCCTGGGATTTGCTAGCATTGAATGGAGACAAGTGGTTGCTAAAATTGTGAGAAATGGCATGTTGCCGTGTGAATATTTTGGATGAATTTGGCACTTAAGGAGCAAATTAAGGTGGCCATTTTCAGAAGGGTTCAGTGCTCACAGTTGGACGTCTCATTGCTGATTGACCCGAGTTGTGTTCGCAATTTTTCAACACATACTGCAAACCGATATGCTCTTTTTCTTTTGCTTTGCTACAGGGATAAAAGTGGAAGGCATCTAAGGTTGTTCTTCCGGGGATGGAATTGAAACTTCCCATTCAGAGCATTACCTCCGACTTTGCATACGCATTACGTATGCCTGGCAGGATCATATTATCCGCTGGTTTCAGGAAAAATTACTGAATCTTAAGAATTGTTTTATGGTGCTAGCCATTGTGTTCTTATTTGACACCTCAGATCATGTTCACTATGCTTTTGAAGTTCCAGGCAAGGAACAATTTGTATACTTATGTATGAGAAATGTCTTCAATTGATAGTCCTTGTTCTACTTCATTCAAGACTGTCTTGCATCCTTGCACCTTCATTCCTTCTTCCATAGCGTTGTTCTCTTAGTATCTTCTTTTATTTTAATTCTCCAGCATTACTTATAGAAAATTGAGCCCGGGATGGCTTTTCACCAACATTTTCCACACATTACGAAATGATTTTCTCCCTGGATGGTGGCTGTTAATCTCTATTTTGAACCGATATGTCTCGTATTTTTCGAAAAAGCGATGAATGAATTGCTAGGAGCCCGTATGACTTCGACATGTCTAAAACATAATTTGGTTTCAAAATGCGTAAACTCTTAAAGAAAAAGTTACCTGAATCATACAGGTTGACCATTATTTTCTCAATTTCTGCTCCGAACTATTACCAGCCCTTCACGTACCCTTTGCTAACGCTTTGCTTGCATCGATTGCTTGGCTCATGAACCAAAGACTAATTCTTGACAATGAAACTGAGAAGCAACCTTACTTGTAGCAAAGGTTGAAAACGATTTTAGGTGTGAATTTAAGTGCTCTTAGAGAAATTCTAATTAGCAAGTGAAAGTTTGGTGACTTCCATCCAACTGCTTTCCCTCTTGCTTCACTCCATTTCACCCGACTGCTCTCATATGGAAGCAGAGATGACAATTTGCTTATCTTTTCTCTTGATCAAATTCAGCAAATCTTCTATCAGTAGTTTAAGGAAAATCACACAGTTTTCATCATTGGCCAATGGGGCTAACGTACTAGCACCTCACAATTGTTAAATTATTCACATGGAATAAGTGAGTTGGTTAATAACAGTCAACCTTGGACATAGAATATGGTTATATTAAGCAACTAACTCATGAGATTTTCAATAAATTGGTGGCACCACGTTCTATATAACTTGCCTGAACTCATCCCTTTTCCCTTCATGAATTCTGTTACCTGCTAGCTTCAATAATGGAAAATTTCCTCACCATTAGAATCTTTGTTTTGGCTGTAGCTATTGTTTCTTTCTCACTTTACTGCAGCAACTTAGGTGAGTGAAAGAGGAAGGTTTCCTGGAAAATTTTAACTCTTTCTTGTTTGTCACCATTGCTTACTGTTTTTCATCCTCGACAGGGAACGCAGATGAGTCTGCGGTTGATGGGTATGTCCCTTACACAAGGAAAGGTATTGACAATGCACAAAACGGTACAGTTGATGAAGAAGGGTCTCATTCCGGTGCTGGTGTCGATCCAGCCGAAATTGTTGCCAAAGCAGTACTATGTTTCAATAATAGAAGTGTAAGTTCGGATCTTAATTATGAGCAAGTTACATTAAACTCTTGTGAATCTTAAAATTCTTTGCTTTACATGGAACTTTTATTAGCTGGCTTTGCATTGCTTAACATGCTAGTTTTTTCACCCTGCATATCTCAGATATATAGTAGCTGCGAAGAAGCCTACAGGCTGACCGAGAGTGGAAACATCGATGTGCCTTATGAATATGTCGATCAATACTGCAGCGGACCGTGCCTCTCGGAGACGCATTTAGTTCTGAACTGTATAGAAAACATTATGACAAACTTTGAGTTTTACAATAAAGCTACTATAGTTGACATTAGAGACACAATCAAAGCAGGATGTGGTTCTGGAACTGAAAGAGGTACTACTTCTTCAGATGTTTATCAAGGCATTGTCTTACTTTAGGCTATTTACCTGTGGATGTTGGTCTCCTGCAGGCAATTTCAACGTAACTGAGCACATTGCCGATGAAACAAACAGTGGAGCTGGACACACGTGCGGGAAGCGGATTCTATTCGGATTCGGCGTAATGATGGCAGGACAAGCTTTGTCGATTTGACAATTCTGATGATGTCAAAGTCAAGTTATCAGCTAGCAGTGCGAGTTAAAGTTCTTGGTTAAAACTTAAAAGATGGAGTACTTGAAGTTGAAATACTTGGACATGTTAGAATACGTCTCAGTTCTTTATGTGAAAGATAGAACAATGAAGTTGATGCACACCCTTTTGTTGTATTTGTTATGCCTGCAAATTAATAGTATCTGTTCTGATATAAAGAGTTCTTGGAAGAAGAAAAAGTACTTTTATTTTTGACCGGTCCTAAAGGTACCATAGAGTGGATTAATATAAGAAATAAATGGGAATTCGGAAAACAGAAACAGAAAAACAAACTATTCTTCGCTCCAAAACATCAAAGTCTCTCCTCTCTAGTTTACAGAAAAACCAGAACATAAATCACCTTAAATGAGAACCTTTCGATGGCATCTTTCAGAAACCATGCAAGTTCTTTCATGAGCATCTCAAAGACCCTTTCTTGTTCTCTCCTGTCAAGATCAAGATCCAATCTTGTAGCCATTTCTCTTGTTGTAATCTCAATACTTTTCCTGTCCACTACAGTAACCAACCATCACTTTCCATCGTTGACAGTTTCTGCAGTCGCTTATCGCCTCCTCTTCGTAGCCAACTATATCTCTCCTTTCTCTTCAATCACACCTTCAGATACATGCGTCGTGTCAGATTTGAGCGATAACTGCACACTCTCAACAATTGCTGCAATAGAAAGAACAAGAAAGAACTCAAGAAAAGAGGGACCTGATGTGGATGTGGCTGTTGCTGAGCTTAGTTCTTGCAATATCTTCCATGGAAATTGGGTTTATGATGATTCTGAACCCATTTACCAACCTGGGTCGTGCCCATATATCGATGATTCCTTTGATTGTTTCAAGAATGGGAGGCCTGATTCTGATTACCTGAGATATCGTTGGAAGCCACATGACTGCAACCTTCCAAGGTCTAAAATTATCGACACCTTGCATGGTGCCGGCACCATTTACAGAAGTTTGTTCTTAAGTTTTATTTTTTGTTTGAATCGGTGCAGGTTTGATGGAAGAAAGATGCTGGAGATGTTGAGAGGGAAGAGACTGGTGTTTGTGGGGGATTCATTGAACAGGAACATGTGGGAATCATTGGTGTGTGTACTGAGAGAATCTGTAGAAAACAAAAGTAGAATTATAGAAGTTGCAGGGAGGCGCGAGTTCAGGACTCAGGGCTTTTACTCCTTCAAATTCCTCGTGAGTTCATACTCACCATTTCAATGTCCGTTGATGAAACACCTTTTCAGTTCAGTGTTCGTTGTTCTTCACAAATGTAATTTTCCTTTTTAACGATATAGGACTATAGATGCTTGATAGACTTCATCAAATCACCATTCCTTGTTCAAGAATGGAGGATCTCAGGATCTAGAAGAGAGACACTGAGACTCGACATGATCCAAGACACCTCTTCCAAGTACAATGATGCTGATATAATCATCTTCAACTCGGGTCATTGGTGGACTCACCAGAAAACCTACAAAAAGTATAGACTCTTAATTGTTGGATTCACTATCAAATCAAATCTACTCAATTTGATAATCCCGTTTCTTTTTCACAGCAAGCGTTACTTTCAGGAAGGAACTCGTGTTTACAAGAAAATGGAAGTGACAGAAGCTTACAGAAAAGCTTTGTGGACTTGGGCACGATGGATTGATTCTAACATTAACATCAACCGAACCAGGGTCTTCTTTCGAGGATACTCAGCTTCTCATTTCAGGTATGAAAAAAACTTGAGCACATCTCCTGATTGTCGAGTGATAAGGTTGCATGATATTTCATAGTGTATGATTTATGAGTACCTAATTCTAGCCTTAAACTGAATTGAGTTTAGATTTGGAAAATTTGGTATAATTTAGACAATCCGAATAGGCCCGAACAAGTTAGATCGAATTTTAACCAGGAAGTGCAATACATCTTAAATGGACTAATTCTTAGTGCAGGAAAGGGAAATGGAACTCAGGAGGTCACTGCAATGGAGAGAGGAGACCTGTAACCAATGAAACAAAGCTTGGACCCTATCCATGGATGATGAAGATTCTTGAATCAGTGATTTCAGAAATGGAAACACCAGTCTTCTATCTCAACATCAGCAGGATGACAGAGTACAGGAAAGATGGACACCCTTCAATTTACAGGATTCCCGAAAACCTGAGGACTCCTGATATGATCCAGGATTGCAGCCATTGGTGTCTTCCTGGAGTTCCAGACTCCTGGAATGATCTTCTCTATGCTACACTTTTACTTTCATCCAACAACTACTTGTAGGTTATCACCATGAGTGACCAACCTCTTGTTGTTGTTGTTTTTTGTTACCAAATTTTATTCTCAAGGATTATAAAATGAGATTCGTGAAAATTAATACACTTCAAAAGTTTCTCAAATTTATGTTAAATGTGAAATGTTAAAAAAGAAATTTATTTTAACTTTTTATAAAATTATTACTAATAAAATAATTTAGTTTAATCTTTAAATTTTAAAACTAATTAAATCTTGCTTAAAATAATAATTTACCATAATTAAGCTTCAAAGCCTATGACAGTAAAGTTACATACGATCAGATTTTCTTAAACTTTACCTTTTTTTTTCATAAAAAGGAAGGTAAAGACAAGTTACATGTCATATCGTAGGTGACAGACTCTCGACTCATCCTCTATTAGGAGAGGGATGCAACCTCTGGGTGGGTGCTCAAAAATAGTAATATCTAACGAGAACTGTCCTGCAAGATTTGCGAGCCAGTCTGCACTACGATTACTCTCGCGATAAATATGCCTGATTAAAACAACTCAATTGCAGAGAAGCAGTTTGTGAATGCCTAGCACAAGAAGATTGAAAAAATTAGCCCTCGCTTGTGAAAAAGAGAACAGATCAGTCACAGTGCGTAAATCCACTTCGAAGATGATGTAACAATAGCCTAGAGACTAAGCTAGTTGAAGGCCCAACAGCACCTCCAAAATTCTGCATTCAACGGAGAACACCCGCCAATATTTTGGGTAAATCCTCTCAACTAGGTGTCAGAGCTGTCACGCAATAGCCCTATTGCTGGGGCAAAGTTACTGAATCCTTTGAATGCATCATTAGTATTGAGTTTTACCCATCTTAGAGCAAATTTGCTCTATCATAATTTACTTTATTGCAAGACTTTATATTGAGAGTAACGATCAAAACCACCGAATGCTTCAAAGCACAAAATACCAACTTACCAAATTGACACTATGCCTGAATAAACTAATCATCGCGGCGACACCGTATTGAATGAACCGTGTCAAAATCAGTAACTGTCCCGGGTAACTCAACATGTCGACATTGTTTACGGCCAAACGCTCCCAAATTTTTCTTTTCTTCTTCTTTTTCTCTTTCCTTAGCTCGCACGTTGAGTACATTGATACAATCACATAGAGACACTCTTTACTGGTTTCATTCCATTGAATCCACTGGACTGGCGAAGGGAAATTTATCGGTGGAGGAAAGATGAAGATCAATGTAAACCAAGTCGCTCGAAAAGTGGAGGTCGATAATCGGATCCCTCTCCGCTACTACTATCGGATAGCCGATAACCTTCTCCGACAGGTTCTTTTCTTTTCATTTCTGTTTTTAGGTTAATTTCACTGTTTTTATTCGTAATTTGAATTTTTGATTATGTTTTTTTTTGGCCTCTAATGTGTAATTTGAGGTTTAATTGTGATGTTTTAAGCATTAACAGTTGCTCTTTGAACATAAAAATACAAAGAGCGTATTGGTTTATAGAAAAATGATAACTCCGTGATTTGAAGTTCGTAACTTTTGATGGTATATTTAGTTTTTGTGTTGTTTTGGTACAGGCAAGCATACACAGGGAGGAAAGAAATATTATAGATTTGTATATTATACTTCTTAGGTTTTCGAGGTAATGAGACTGTTATGGTTGCGTCTTTTTGACATATGCTGTGAATTTTAGCTGCCGAGTTTGAATTTGATATTGTTTTTGTTGTTGTCTCTCTCTTTTAAATCTTAGTTTGGTGTCTGAAACTATCCCATTTCATCGAGATTACCAGGCTTTGCTTCCAAAGGAAAGAACAAGTTATAGAAAGGTCTGGATTGCAACTATTGAACTGCTGATTTATTTATTATTACAAAAAGAAGAGAACTTGATAGTTATATGGTATAATTAATAATATGGAGGTTACTTTGTGGCATACAGCGATTGTTAGCTGTATTGGATGAGCTTGAATCTTTGAAGCCTGAGTTTCAGCGGCGAGTGGCAAAGCTTGATCAAGAATATTCATCTGCGCAATTGCGAGAACTTGATGGTTCAGAAAGTATTTCTTTTGGTTCTGATGGGTTTTCTCTAGAATTGACCGGCTCTAATCGAAGTTCTTACTCAAACACGGATGTAAAGCGGGTATCAGTTTATGCCGTAGCTTTTAGTTTGACTTTTATGACCTTTCTTTTCACTGGGATGGCTGATAAAGAGTTTAATTTGTGCTTTCCTATTTTGTTTTTCTGTTCTCACGGAAGTTTTCATTATATTTCTGTGGTGTAGGCTACAAGTGTAAAACCTCAATCATCATGGAAGTATGATAATAATCATTCACAAGTTTTATTCTCAAACTCTTTGCCAATTGACAAACAATTTAATAAGCTGTAAGTACATTTTGTTCACTGACATAATACAATTGAATGATATAACCTTTGTAATTGCTAATGATTTATGGGACATTTGAGGAAGGTGAATCATACACGACAAGATGCCTAAACCATAGTTTAGGTTCTGTTGGACTGATATGTAAGTTTCTGAATATGCACAGATCTATTAGTCTACCTCTTCCTAAACAAGAGACGCTATCTAGACACTCTTTCTTAGGACCAAGTGGCTTTCGGGGCCAATGGCAAGGACCCAGTGCTGGAAAAAAGGTATGTTTGTTGGTTCATTCTCTTTTTTTGGTTTAGATCATTTGAGTGATAACCTGAGCCTGTGAATTGATCAAATCCTTGTGTAATTCAGGTTCAATATCCAAGTAGCGTGGACTTGATCCCTGCCGAATGTTCATCGTGAGAACCGATATTTTATTCTATATTTTCTCTTCTTCTTCTGGAATATTACATAGTTCCTTCCCTATGGAATGAATGTAATTTATGGGATGCATTCCTTGTTATTTTTAAATGTCTCTCCCTACATTGCTGCTTCTTATAATGCCATCTTTTTTATGATAGCTTGAATCAGGATGGACGTGATATTATGGCAGTAAAAGGGGATGATTCTCAGGAGAACGCCTCTACAATGGATTCCATCCTCTCCTTAGATGATGGTAGATGGTCGCGACCAGCTGAGGAGCCATGCCCTGTGCTAATTAATGAAGTACGGGAAGATCCTTTCCAATTTGTTGCTCTCAAGCAGCCTTCTCCACCTCCGGTTCTTGCTAAAGTGCAGCAGGAGTACACTCCTATCCCTCCATCAAAAGTTGCTGATCCAAGACCTGGACCAGCAAAACCTTCTGAGGATGGGATGTCTACCTCGAACTCATATCAACATGTTCATGTGGTAAGTGTTTTACACCTTTGTATCTTTCCTGTTATAACTTTGAATACAAGAAACTTGAGGACCAATCCCCTTGTTTTTCTTTGGATGATATGATTTCTGTGACACTCTTTCCTTCAATTTAATAGTCAAAAGCTTCTAACTATTGACTGTTTCAATGTCAGCTTCTTCTAATATCTTTTGACTGTATGCAGCCGGTGACTTTGATGGACAGTTTTCTGAGATTGGCTCGTGCAAATACACAGAAGAATTTGGAAACATGTGGTATTCTTGCTGGATTACTGGTAAGGCATATTAAATTCTGAAGAGACAAATGTTATCTTGTTAGAAGCTTTTGTCCACATTCCTGACAGTTTCCAAATGCTGTGGCCAGAAAAACAGAACTTTTCAAATAACTACCCTTATAATCCCAAAGCAGGAGTCAACTTCAGATTCCGTAAGTTGTAATTTCACCTTAATATGATTTTCCTGTTCTGTTTAGTCATAAGTTCGATGCAATGTTTTATTGTCATGTGTTTAGGCTGTTTGCTTCAGTACTTGGATAGGTGTACAGTTGAAAGGAAATTGAGGATGAGTGAACTGTGAAAAAAAATAACTAATAAATAATTTTTCTCCAATATCTAGATATAGGAATCTGTTTACTTTTTGGGCTATGATGTCAATACTATTGTCTTCAAACTTTTCTTATTGTCCAGTGTCAGACGTTGAATGAAGAAGAGATATTTGAAGTTCAAGACAAACTATCTCTTTTTCCTCTCGGATGGATTCATGTAAGTATATCAGCACCCAGGCAGTACCTAGTTCTTTAATTCTTTCTGCTGATATATAAAACTAT
>JANSVA010000218.1:58333082-58345329 GCA_025504915.1 Erythroxylum reticulatum | reverse complement strand
TCTTTAAAAATAATGATTGGGTCAGGCCGGTCAGCCGATAATTGAGCTGGACTAATTGACATCTCTAATAAAATCAAATCTGTGATCTTATTAATTTTAATCCGAATAGTTGTAAACAAGTTTTTTTTTCTCTTTTTTATGCAAACTTGGTTAATATTTCATATCATATAATTGATGAAATGTTAACCTGTGTTCCATAGCTTTACAAAATTCAATAAAAAGAATAATTGATATATTTTTCCAAGCCTAAATCTGCTTTGTTAGCTATATAATATTTATCATCATCATCATCATCACTCAGTCTGAAGTCTCGCAATGAAGCGGAATTTAAAGAGGTCTAATAGTACTTAGTCTTATCTCTACATAATAAAGAGATTGTTTTTGATAGACCAGTATATAAACGAGACAATATAAAAATAATGCAAGTTTGAAAAAGAAAAGGCAAATTAGCATGAAATAAATATGTAGAAAGAAAGAAAAAAAGTAATTCAAGTTAAACCTTTTAAATAATAATAATAATAAACACGGGATGTTTATGAAATATTCAGTTTTTTGGAACTTATGACCCTTAAAAACTCCAAAAAACAGCATCCCTCGTACGGCGAACATAGTAAACAACGTACAAATAGTGCTCTTATCTTAGGTGATGCCTATTGAAAAGTACTTATTCGTTAGCTTGTCCAATTAGCACTTTCATTTTTAACAATTGCAAATTGCTAAGAATTCATATACAATATTTCTTTTACGATTTTTAATAAATTATTAACTCAATTAGCAAATTTTAGCATGATTTCAATTTAAATAATAATTAGAGTTTTAATTCTTTACTTCTAGTTCTCAATTATTTTAAGAAAAAAAAAAGAGTTCTCTCTTTCATATTAAAAAATTAAGATTGGATACATAAATTAAAAATCTTAATTGCATAAAATTAAAAAATTCCAATACTTACAAAAAGGTAACATCCCAATCTAATGTCACTAAATTAGGCTTGGTAGGTTCCACAATGAATCGACAATTCAAAGGCATATTCATTATTCTCCAACTTGTTTTATATGAAACAAAAAATATAATTAATTTTAAAATGTTCTATTTTTAAAATTTTGAAATTTAGTACTTAAAATTTTAAAATTTTGATGTGTAATTAATAAATAGACATATATGTAGTATTTATTTAAAATATTATATTATAAAAATAAAATTTAAATTAAATTATTAATATTGTAAAAATTGATCACCCAATTAAAATCTTGACAAATTAAAAAGATATTTTAAAAGTTTTAAATATTTCATAAAAAAGCATTCTAATAAATAATAATTTATACAACGACGATTATTAGGGATGTGATCCTCTATCCTTATTTTTGTATTCCTACTCTGTTCTATTGAATCCAAGTCATTCATTTATATCAAACTCGTATAAATAAATAATTTAAATCTAATAAAACAAAATAGGTACATAAAAATCAAGAGAGGATTTCCGGGCCGATCATGGTGTGATTAAAAACGACGGCATCTAGAATTTGCGAAGTCTGTAGTCCAATAAGATGTTGACACCTACACCTCAATGAACATCAGTGGGTCCGGCAACTAGTACGTGGACCTCGAAGATAAGTGGACACTTGGCGTTCTTTTAGTGGTTGACTATGGTATTACTTTTGTCTCGTTTGTATGCAAGTAAACTCCCGCTTCCAAATTCCAACTTACGAATTCAAAGTGGAAAGATGGTGAGAATCAACGGTCACTGAAGCAAGTATTTTTTAAAAAGTTAAAAATTTTAATTTTGCCTTAATTTATCCCTTTTAAAATTAAAGTTGGTATTTAAAATTTTTATTAAATAATTTCAAAATTCATTTAGTAAATTATAATTATTAAATTATTTTATTTTATTTAAATAACCTTTATATTATTAATTTAAGATAAGATTATGTATTTGTTTTGATTTCGCTTTATGCTTAATCATCTAACTACTAATTTCTATGCAATATCATGCTTAATTTAAGAGTTTGTTATTAGAGTTTTTAATGAAATTTCTAATATATTAAATTTAACCATCAAAAATTAAAATTAAGATGAATTCCAATCCCAAGAATTTTGGAAACTGTACTCATAAGAACAAGTTCAGAGTATCTTTCGTTTTGAGTTTGTGTCTGGAAAAACAGCTCTTATGAAGCTGTCCTAACTGAATATCTTCCACAATTCTCTTATTTGAAGTTACACCAAAACTCAAATTACTACAAAAACCACTTGGAACTTGGAAGCCTCAAACCCTTTCGAGTTCAGTTCTGGTTTTGACATCATTTGACCAGAAAAGCCTCTCTTCTGTCTCTGTCTCTAAGCCGCGAACGACCAAGTTGATGGCTTTTTACGGGAAACTCGTATCTCTGTCCATATTTGTTTTGTTGAGGGGCTGTTTCTCTCAACCCGAAGACGCTCCGGCGCCGGCGGGAAGGGACTGTAATGGGGTGTTCTTGTCTTACCAGTACGACGGCGGGTCACAGTTAATGCCCACGAATCCCAAACGACAAGCCTATAGGTTCGAGTCTACACTCACTGTGCGGAACAATGGTGTCGATGAGCTTAAGTCTTGGAAAGCTTTTGTGGGTTTTAAGCAAGATGAGATTTTGGTGTCTGCTTCTAATGCGGTTCTCATTGATGGATCTGGTTTTCCTGCTAATGTGGGGAATGGAACTGTTTTTGCTGGGTATCCGGTGACTGATCTCAAAACTCCGATTGAAACCGCAGGTGATTCGAGTCAGACCACCGTTCAGATTAAGATGGTCGGGACTCAGTTTGGTGTGTCGTTAGACTCTGTGCCTTTTCCGGGGAACATCTCGTTGGCTAATGATGGATTCTCTTGTCCGAGGGCGGTCACCGAAGGTAAGTTTAGACGAGTCTATGAGTTGAGCAAGCTGATTGACTTATGTCTATGCGTTTTCGTTTTATCTTTTAATCTGGTTTAGCAATGCATTCATACCATCCGTGGAAACGGGAGAAAGAGCAGCAGCTCGTGCTGTTTCTACACTTGAGAATCAACTGTAGCATATTGGTTTATTTATGGTATAGCAGGTCCTAATCTGCTACTTAGATCACATGAACTTGCTTGCAATCTTGAAGATTGTTTGTGTTGGTTGTTGATTTTTGGCATGTTGGTTTTGGCAGGCAGTTTAATGTATGTTTGTTGCATTAAAGACCCAACGTTTAGATCAAACATCACTGTAGAGGGAGAGTTTCTGCCTCGCCAGAATGGGGATCTTACGATCATATACGACGTCGTCAAAACTTACGAGTCTTCCTACTGGGCACAAGTTACCATTGCAAACCATCATCCCCTTGGTCGTCTTGATAACTGGAAATTGAGCTGGGACTGGATGAATGATGAATTCATATATAGTATGAAAGGAGCTTATCCCTATGTTGTTGATTCATCCGATTGTGTATTCGGGCCTCAGAGTACGTATTACCAGGATCTGGATTTTGCAAATGTATTGAACTGCCAAAGAAGGCCAACGATTGTTGACCTGCCTCCGACGAAATACAATGACACAAACTTGGGTCTGATCCCTTCGTGTTGCAGAAACGGTACAATCTTGCCAAGATCGATGGATCCGAGTAAGTCGACCTCAGTTTTCCTGATGCAGGTTTATAAGATGCCTCCGAATCTCAATAGGTCTGAACTTACACCACCGCAAAACTGGAAGATTAACGGCACAGTCAACCCAGACTATCAATGTGGCCCTCCAGTAAGGGTAAGCCCCAGCCAATTTCGTGATCCAAGTGGTCTGCCATCAAACTCCACTGCATTTGCAAGTTGGCAGGTTGTGTGCAATATCACACAGCACAGGGGAGGAAGACCTAAATGCTGTGTTTCATTTTCTGCATACTATAATGCTTCTGTTATTCCATGCAACACTTGTGCATGTGGGTGCCCCAGTAATACAGCACATACCTGTAGTTCCACTTCTCCGGCCGTTTTCCTACCACCTGAGGCACTTCTTGTTCCTTTTGAGAACCGTACGAAGATGGCTATAGCATGGTCTACACTAAAACATCGACCATTGCCCAACCCAATGCCATGTGGAGATAACTGTGGAGTCAGTATCAACTGGCATGTTAATACAGATAACAAGGGTGGATGGAGTGCAAGGATCACTGTCTTCAACTGGGAAGATACTGCATTTCCTGATTGGTTTACTGCTGTGCAACTTGATAAAGCAGCTCCTGGTTTTGAATCAGCTTACTCCTTCAATGGAAGTCTGTTGAACGATGTCAACAACACCATATTCATGCAGGGCCTTCCAGGGTTGAACTATCTTGTGGGAGAAACAGATGGAGCCAAACCAGCTAAGGATCCTAGAGTCCCTGGAAAACAACAGTCTGTGATCTCATTTAAAAAGAAAATGACACCGGGAATTAAGGTGGTTGATGGAGATGGTTTTCCGTCTAAAGTATTCTTCAATGGGGAAGAATGCTCACTTCCTTCGATTTACCCATCAAATGACAGTACCAGGACTGGATCAAGTATAGTTTTATCAATCTTGGCAATTCTGGTTTTTGCGTTGGTTCGATCATAGAACCAAAATACTACCTGTTCTTGCATTCTTTCATTGTTTTGGTGTCTTCATGCTTAACCAGGAGGTTTGACTACGGAGTTGCTGATCAATGTCAACATCAAAATTGGTAAATATACTCTCAAAGGTTAGAAATGGGGGTTCTATACAAAAAGCTGTCGTAGTATTTCCATAGGACTAATTGTACAATTTGAGGTTTAATCAGGCATTATTGAACTGCACTTCACGTCCATTTCCCAGTGCTGTGAAGTTGTCTTTTCTTGTGCAAGATTAGCTTAGCATATTCATATATATTAAGAGTCTGCAGTTTTCTGTATCAGCTCTATTTGGTTTTCAGGTTACGTCTACGGCTTAATAGTTCTGTTTCCACCGTTTTTAAACTCGAGCTCGATCGTTCCTATAGCAATAGCGATAAAACTTATTGCAGACGCCAACTCTCTGTCTTGTTGCAGAGACTAGTGTCATGAGTAATGAGCTTTATTATAAGAATGTCGTCGATGAAGATGATAAATGAACAGAAGTACAAGAAAACACCAAGATGGAAGTGAAGTACGTGGACTTGTGCGAAGAGCAATCAAATTTGGATATATACATCAGGGTCATTCTAAGAGATGAAAATTAAAAACATCAGTGATAAAGAGAATCAAACTTAAATCTGTCATTTAAGTTAGAAAATGTATCCTACAATCTGCAGGTATCTAAGTAATTACCACCAACTAACATCCTCGCAAGCACTCTCAAATTAGTTGCTCCTCCTGCTAGATTTTCCAACCAAGTGCAGCCAAAAATGATGCACATATATGCCTTCGCATATAATGCAGCAATATCTTACAAACTTCACAAGTATCTTCGAATAGGATTTGTCTGATGTCCTTGCTCCATTTAAACCAGCAGAACCTGATACTCACACGGCAAATGTGGCTGACTGAATCAAGCAATCCTGACTACTGAACAGAACACGTAGATTGTCATACTCTGCTTCCTGGAAGATCAATTGAATTCATATCTAACAGCCAGTATGTACAGCTGGAACTGTAATGGAGAAGAGATTTAGATTTGGATCATGTCTTAAACTGGAATGTTATCCATGGCATAGCCATCAAAGTCAAATTCATTTTCAGATGATCCAATGCCTCCCTGCTGCTGCAAAATTGAAGTTCACACAATGTTTTAGTATTTTGTTTCCTGAATTTAGTTATGAATGCCAGAATACAAGCATCTGACATACTATAGGAAACAAACTAACCTGTTTGAGAAGTGCACTCATGAGATCATCCTGACCAAACTGTTCATTGAAGACTGTAGTCTGAGAACATGCGTCAGGAATTCCCTCAGTCTTAACTCTCACCATATTCTCTGTGAAAAAGGTACCGAGTTCTTGTCCAACACCAGGTGTATTACCATGTTCAGTTGTAGCTAAGAAAATTGGCTTTGCTGCAGCAGATACATTCCTGTTCTGTCCATTTCTTTGGCTAGAAGGGTAGCGTTGAGCTAAAACTGATTGCCCCACATCAAGGTTGCTTTGCAAAGCGCTGGGTTGCTGAGAGGCATTGAAAGTCAACCCTACATGCTGTACTTCCCAATCATTGGATTTATGCTGATGCAAATCATTAAAAATGTCATAACTTGACATGTATCCTGCCCCAGAAACTTTCATTTCTGAGTTAACCTCCTCCTGATACGGCCCTTTAGATGAGAGATTGGGTATCCCTGGAGTGCTTCCAAGCGGAAAGCTGTTGCCTGGAAGTTCTGGTGAGTTGCTCAAGGGGATATTCAACATAGAAGCAGATTGTGAAACTTGATTATATACGGCCCCTCTCCCATTTTCAGTCAACCCATTCCTAGCCAAGACCCCATTAGCACCAGTGATTGGATTTGATAGAATAGACTGCCCCATGGAAGATGAAAGTCTGGAGACATTACTGGCATTTTCATTTAGCACTTGACTTCTCGACTGCGATTGAGACATCTGCATCAACAAAGAGTTACTCTGAACACCCTGCTCTTGTTGACCACTCATTTGTACGTTGATGCTCCCAAGGGATTGGGGTGAATGGTGTAAACTGGTTAGCTGCTTTGGCTCCATGGTTGTAGGGATTCCATGGAGTAAGTTCATCTGCCTGTTGCTGCCCAAATGTTGTTGCTGTTGCCCATCCCCATATCTCAGTTTCGGGTTTTCGAAGCTGAAAAGGTTCCTTTGATCCACAATGGACATGGGCATCCGAGGTTTTGGAGTTGGATGACCAAGTACTGCCGCTTGCAGTGTTGCAAGACTTTGTGTTGGAAGTTGCCCGGTGGCGGCAAGTGTTTGAAGGTCAAGTCCATTTAGTGAGGATAATGCCCCATAAGCTGGATCCTGTGGACTTATAAAGGAGTTGCTCAAATTGCTTTGATGCTGTGAGACCCCGCTTAATCTTCTAAGGTACAAGCGATATTTCTGTTCCACAGAGTAAGGGACACTGGAAAACTCAGTCTCCGCTCAAGGAAATGTTTCGAGATTTGCAGGTAGTTACATATCTCGATTGGCAATAAAGTAATATTATGCTGGTGAACCTACAATCTTAATTCTTTCATGTTATGTTTGGGATTATCATACCTGAAGATGACTGGCAACATTTTCTCTAGTGAGCCCATGAACATTCATCAACTCAAGAATTTTCTTTGGAACAGCCTCTGATTATGGACAAAAAGAAAGGAATGTAAGAGGCAACAATAATTGCTAGGACGGAACCGATAGTAGTGGAAGTAAAATTCGGATGTTGAGCCATGGATTACCGTGATCTAGTCAAAACTATGAGCTGCACAGACCACTGAACAAAATACGAATCATAGTATCTACATTTCACGCTCTTATTGCCTCATTTATTTTTCTCAAAAAGTCCAATGAACTTATATTTCAGCTTAAGCTCATTCAATTGTTAATTTCATTGTTAAACTGGGAAAGTATCAGATCCTTGAACAAAAGGTTTCATCGGTACATACTGTCAATGCCGAGTTGATTAACAGCTGCAACAAACTGTTGATGAAGCTCAACCGACCAAACTACGCGAGGCTTCTTTAGTGTGGATGTATCATCCCTATCTTCATTGTCTTCTTCTTCATCCTTTCGCTTCTTTGAGTTCCTCCAACTGCCTTCATTTGCGGATGATGAGTAATCTAGCTCTTCACATTGCTTCTGCTGCCTATCTCCCTCTTCTGCACTTCCTGATTGCTCCATTTCCCTCCGCTCATTCTTTCTCTTCCGAACCACATGTTGCCATATATTTTTCAGGGCCTCGATCCGCACCGGTTTAATCAGGTAATCACAAGCACCATGAGTGACACCCTTCATGACAACATGTTTCCCATCATCGGCAGACATCACTGTTTCGCATATAGATTACGTGTTAAGACGCAACTGCAATCTAAACTATATGGGACCAGAAGTCAGATCAAATCAAATGAAGCCATCGCAGTTGAATACTTACTGATTACTGGCAGATCCATCTCCAACCCAATGTGCTCGAGTAGTTTGAAGCCATCCATGTCAGGCATGTGCACATCACTGATCACAATATCATACCCATTTTTGTTCTCTCGAAGCAAGCACAAGGCAGTCTCTGCTCGATTGCACTTTGTTACTGAAAAATTGCCAAAAGAACTGAATCAACTACTCAATCAATACTAACATCAGTCCTCTCAGCTCTCTTTCACAAACATCCAATTGACAGGATTCCCTTATAACTTCACATACTGATAACATCAAATTACTTCTGTGAAATTACCAGGACTCTTTTGAAAATTAGCTAAACCTAACCGAAACAGAGCTTGACCATAACCCACAGTTCCATTTAGATCATTACAAAGATAACTAAAAGTTTCTGATATAAAAAAGCTCAAAAACATGCCCAAATTATTCTTCAGGCACCAAAGGTATCAACAACAAAGACCATCGAAGAACACAAAAATGATCCTTTTAAACGTTGTAACCTTTAAAATCGTCCGACAAAGCCAGAATGAAACAAAATCGCAAATTTGCAGCACAAAAAATGGAACGAAAAATAGAAAAAATTCACAGGACCGGTATTTGGAAGAGAAACTAGACTTCACAGAAACCTCTAACATACCTTCATAAAGACATGTCTTGAGCATCTTCTCCAGGATCATGAGACATGTTGGATCGTCATCAACCACCAGAACCCGTAGACCGGCCGGAAACTGATCGGAGACCACGTCTCCAGATTTCCAAGCAGCACTAGCAACACTAGAACTAGCTGTTGACATAGATCTCTTACCGTTGCTCAGATTCATAGCTCAAGAACTTGGATCCACGGTAGCAAGACAAAAGAGATAAAAGCACAAAAAAGACACAAAATTCACATACTTAGACTTGAACTTAGCATCAAAAGTTTGATACCCAGTTCGAAACTGAGAGAACCCAGTTGAGATATTGAAAGAAATTGAGGGAGAGAAGGAAACTTTGGAATTATTAGGAGAGGAAAATGGTAAAGAACATATCTTTTTTATATGAAGGGATTGAAAGTTAAGAAGGACATGGCTTGCATCAGCTTGAAGCTCCAATTTTTGCAGTGTTTCTTGAGAGAAAAAACCATTGCTTTTTAATTCCCAATTTTTGTAGACTATTTTATTCAAAAGTGGGTCAGACCTTGAAGAGTGGATCCAGCTCACACATGAAAGTTAACTAACTCCACCGCATCTCTAAAATCTACTCTCAACAGCCCACCCCCAACCCTCTCCCCCGTTCTCTCTCTCTCTCTCTCTCTCTCTCTCTCCCCCTCTCACTAACACCAACGTTAAAGTCTGTTTCTAATTTCACTGTTCTTTTAGTACTTTTGTCTTCGCTTTTACCCTCAACTCTTGTTCACTTACCAGAATATTTGATTGGTCGGTCTATTCTCATTGCAATATTTTCTACTTAGTCCTCCTATCTTTAAGCTCCCTCCAACTGTTCTTTTTCACTGGAGACTCGGGAATTTAGCTTCTTGAAGGGTCAATATTCCTTCAAAAACTTTCCTTTTTTTCCTCACTACTGAACGTGAAATCGTTCTTATCTTTAGAATATCAGAAGTTTGGTCTCCTACAGTTATATAAGAGTCTTTAACACTAACGTTTCTATCCAGTTCTAATCTGATAAGGTGCCATGGCACTTTGATGTACTCCTCTCTCTGTCTCTCTATATGTATGATGATTCCGTCAGAACGCAACTTATGTTTTGATGATCATATAATTCAAGAAATGATGATAAACCCATCAAAGTTTACATCTTTATGTACCAAAAAAAGACGTAAAGTTCAATTCTTCGAAACAATTAACCGACTCTAAGTTGGTAAATTTAATAAAAGAAAGAAAAAGGGTCAATCTTTCTTTGATTCAACTTTAATAATTTGCTGTAAAAATGATTTGATACCTCTTCCTTTTCCAAATGTTCTTGAGCAATCCTTATTTTGGCATTCTTTATTGGTCATAAAAGATAAGAAAAACCAAAACCAAATCCAAACCAGTCCTCAGTTACGGATTCCTCGTGAAATCCCCCAACAAACGGAACTCAAAAATGGGTAATTCACATTCAAAGATCCTTTCTTTTTTGGTTCCAATTTTAAAGCTCTTCTTTTTAAGTCTCTCAAGTCCCAACCTTTGATGGTAACTCCATCAGTTCTCATTTTTACCTCTCACCGTCTCACTCTACTCATCTCTATCTGTAACTATCTCTACCTATCCCCTCCCAACTTGCCCCCAAGTGACACGTGTCCTTAGTAGCCTCTTGTAAGGTAGATAAGGTTTCTTTGGCTTGTATTGATTTGCTTTTATACCCATCATTTTACCTTTCTTGTTTTGTCCTTTTTCTCAATTGTTTTGTATTTTTAAAAAATATCAAAAAAACATAGTTATGAATTATAAATGCAAAAAGTTAGAAGAATAAATTTTTAAGTAATAGATTTTATAGTATTTAAAAATATAATATTGAAATCAATTTTAATTGGATTTTAATCATAATAAATATATAATTTCTTATTGTATACAAGTTCAATAACTATTTTTAATTTTTTTAAAATTATATTCCAATACTTACTCCAATTAGATAATTAATATATACTTTTTAATTTTCACGAATTGTTTAAAATTATATTTCAATATCAATACCTACTACAATTAGCATTCTTACCATAAAAATAGATTATAGCTATGAAACTAACTTAATCAAAACTCATTAAACCAAAATCATATAGAACATGATCTCTTTCCTTTTTAATACAATTTCTTCTTCGTCATGACACATGACGAAGAACCCTTTTTGTTTATTTATTCTCAAGTTGGGTTTTAATAATCTTTGCAAGAAAAGCTGTGAACTTGGTAAAGTAAAAACGTATATTCCCCGCGACCTCTTGTCTCTTACGAAGAATATATGTACTTTGAGCTCCCATACCCAATAGGAAATATAGAAAATTTTATAATATAAAATGATAAAAAAGAGGTATTTAATTTTATAAAAAATAAATAGTTAAAGATTAAATCATCATTATTAAATATTTTTTTACTTAATTAAGGAATAATATATTTAAAAGTACCCAATTTTTAAAATTTTTAATTTAATAACTAATATTTTAAAATTAGTATAATCAACTATTTAACTTAATTTATTCAAGTTTCACAAAATTAATTAATAAATTAAAAATTATTTATTCATTAATCAATTTCTTTAATCAACTTCTAATTAGATCAAAATTTTAATTTAATTTATTCATTTCGTAGCAAACAAAATCCAATTTTTCATTTTTAATAACTAATATTTCAAAATTAGTATAATCACATTTCCTTTTCATTAAATTCTTGTAATTTAATGTTGTTATAAAGACTTTTATTTTATTAAATAAACACATTTCCTTTTCATTGAATTTTTATGTAAATTATTTCACTTTTGAATAAAACAAAATTATCTATAAGTTTAAATATATTAAGTACGAATTCACACAAAAATTTATTTTTTAATATTTAAAAACACGAAAAACTTATTTTTAAAAATACCATTAATAAAAGTTTGTTATTGACAAAATATGCAAATAAGTCGTTAATTATTATTATCAACTACAACACTCAGTATAAATTTTATTAATATATGAAATCTGGATCGTATCTAGTGATATAAGGCTTTTCATTCAAACGAGGGTTATAATATTCGCAACTTTCAGATCATCTGCTTGTAGATGCTGTCCGCTTTGAACCTCGATCTCTTGAACCTCACGTCTTAACGATTTTGTTCCTTCCCTAATTTTACTCTAGATTTTCACAGAAAAATACACCTATAAGGGAAAAGTTTTCACATCTTTATAAAATATGCTTTATTCTCCTATCCAGCCGATAGGAGATACTCCTAAATATCTATCTCCTTAAATGATCCAATGTTCGCACTTAAGGACAAAGCCATTTGGGATCTAGTCGTACAGTAAGCCCCTCAAATTTTAAAAAAATTAAATATTTTTAATTTTTAATATATATATATAAAGACGTAGTTATTTAGGATTTAGTAATATATTAGGCTAAAATTTGAAAAAATTAAATATTTAAAGACTCCGTCACTGTTCGGTCGAAGACTAGCTGAGAAACCAATAAATTATTTCTGCAATATATCACGCGTTGAGTAGGAAGGCTTCTTAGGCCCACTCCGATGAGCGGAGCCGACT
>JANSVA010000218.1:58320221-58332911 GCA_025504915.1 Erythroxylum reticulatum | reverse complement strand
AAACAACAACAACATTCGATATTATTAATATACGAGATATAGATCAACGTATTTAATGATGTAAATCTTTTTATTTTAGAGAGGGTAACAATGACTGCAACCTTCTCTTTATATTTTTACAAAGAAATTATTTCTGCAATATATCACGTGATGAGTAGTAAGCTTTCTTGGGCCCACTCCGATGAGCGGAGCCGACTAGCCGACTAGCCGACTACTTGAAAGTGGGGCCAACACTAACCCAACATCAAACGGGTCCCACGACGTCAATCAGAGAAGTGATCGGACGGACACGTGGTGTTGTCCTCATAGAGATGGGTCCCATATTTGAAGTTGGGCCGGGCCCACCTTCTAAACCATAATCGGTGAAAAGAGATGTGGGGCCCCACTTGCCCTGTGCAATGCAGTACATATCTCTTCTGGAAACAACTAAGAGGGGGGGGAGCGGCTGCTATAAACTATTGCATAAAATTATAAGCTATCATCCTATATAGCTGGGTAGACCCTAATTGGGTTTTTTCTTAAATTGATATATATTATTATTTTTAAAATTTTTAATTTAGTAATTAATTTTTAATTTTTTATTAAAATAAAAATTATTCAAATTAGTTACTTAAATGTAATATTTAATAAATATGTCATATTGGCACCTGACATGTGCATTTATAAGAATTAGTTTTTTTTATCACGTAAGGATAAAGTTATATATTATCGAATCTCCTTAAATCGTTCATCTCAAGAGGGTTTTAATTGAGTGTTGATGATGATGTCGTATTAGTAAAACATTGACTGCAATAATATTTTAAATTTTATTATTCGAACATTTTGATTGTATAAACCTTATTTATCTTATAACGGACGGTTGCCTAAACCCTAAATAGATTTTAAATTTTATTTTCATATAATGGGTACTTTATTTTCAAATTTCCAATTATTTTTATTATGGTTTGGTGTAACTAAATGCAAGTATGGTCAAAAGGATGGAGAGAAGAGTTTTATATTATTTAACATAGAACTTTTGATGAAGTTGAGATTGATGGAGTATAGAAGCAAGTAAATAATCCTCGTGTTTCATGGGAATTCAAGTCTTTACAAAACCTCCTTTTTTTCAAAGCAACTTTTTTGTTGAAATGCTTAAGATTGAAATAGGTAAAAATGATAGTCAAGTGGGAAGATTGACGATATTACGAGAAGACACTTTTAAACCATCCAAATTCAGACTAATTATCGCTCGAGTCGGGTAGGTTTTTTGTCGGAGACAAAACTTTGATATCAAATTTTAAAAGACTGCATACATGAAAGCAGATTTGAACCTGCGATCTCACTTAAGCCAGAAGAACTCCTTATCAACTCACCATTTTTTTAAATTTAAAATTGAAAAATCCGTAGTCGCTATCATTTAAATGTGTACTGAATAAACCTCTAAATTAATACAATAACTTGCAAATTATACTAATCGAATATTTGATATGTTCTGTACGATAGGATCGGTCGAAAGAGCATAAATAGGGAGAATTAAACACAACACCTTTTAATCTTATGCCTCTCTATTCTATCAACTCAACTACTTGAACCCCGCAATATGTGCTATTTATGGTTTTGAAACTTGGACCGGACCGGCCTGTTTGACCGGTGACCGGTAGGCTATCCGGTCCAAGTGAATCCTAAAAACCAGTCCTTAATTGAACCAATGCAAACCGGTGAGAACCAGTCAATTGACCGGTTAAATCGGGACTAGTCGAACCGGTTGGCCACTAATTTAATAATTTTTTTTTGCTTTTTTTCTTTCTAAAACGCTAATGCATTTTTTGATGTTTTTCAAAAGTAAAACCCACCTTTTCTCCAAAAATTTAACAGAAGTATAGAATCCAAAAGACCCAACTGATTATTTATATTATTTGGTATATTTTTCTATTATTTTTTTATATTACTAATATTATATATAATTAAATATAATTATTGTGTAATTATGACGTCACACCGGATCAACCGATGTTAAAATCGATCGAACTAGTAACTAATAAGACCTTCAATTCGACGTCCAGTCCGAGTTTCAAAACCTTGGTGCTCTTACTAAGTTCACGGTCAAATTGAGTGTATTCTTTTTTATTTTTTTGGGGGTTGGTGGGAGAATAATAATTGAAGTGAAAACAGCTAATAAGAGTACCATCATCTGAATTAAATTCATATCCACATTGTACACAATTTTTGTCAGGCTTGCAAGCAAGTAGGTCCTATTGCTCTCATTGTACCATACTCACTCTTAATGTCATCAACTTCAAAAGTTAAAAATCTTTATAACTTTAGATTTTACCTTCTAATCTAATGATGCCTACCATTTATTATCTGAATTATGTCTCTCAAAAAAAAAAGAAAAATTTAAAACACGTATGAATAAAATTGTGTTGTAATTAAATAATATTATAATAAGACAAATAATAGTTTTTAAAGAAAAATTAAAAATTATATAGAGTTGATTATGTGATATTTAGTATATATAATCCCATAATGTATTGTAATTTGACCTTGAGATGAATTCAAATGTAACACTTTGTTCTCTCTTTTGAATGTAAAGGTGACAAAATTGGGAAATCATGGTTCTGAAACTTGCATGCATGTGAAGACCATGGATTTGCAAATTCTCCTTTGCATGTGGAGTGGAAGATACTTGTGTTTATATACATATAGATATGGAAAAGATTTGGAACTCTCACGTGCCATGTGTAATGATGATGCACTTTGACTCTTTTTAACTTCATCATATTTATGAACTTCAACAATTTGGATTTTTGTTGGTTAATGGCCACCATATGATATGATCACTCATGCAATAAAAGTTGGTTACATCTGGTCTTTGCTTGTCATGATTAAATATGAAATCCTCAACTATGCATCACTTCTAAGCTATTTTGCATTTATAGTTTCAGACAAAGAGATTGGATCCTTTACCTCTGTGTGCAATCATTTTATGGTAACTAAACATGCAAGCACTATGTTACCAACTTGGTCACCACAAACTAAAGCTGCCTCACTATTGCTTTACATAACATGGGAAATCCCTTTTTTTAAACATTAATATTAGTTAAGCTCCTGTATTTTTTTTATAAATTATATATTACATATTATTTCATAGTTAAGTGATAATTTCAACTTAATTGTTATTTATAATTCAAGCGTGATCGATTGTATTTGAACTGACAAATTGAGATTAAGACATTAAACTGATTTTTAAGAATCAGATTGAAAGTTAAACTAATAAGATAAGAGATTTAAGGTTTAAAAGGTTCAAGAGGTATTAGACATCATAAAATTGGTTAAAGATTGAATAAAATTTAAAATTATGATTAAAGAATAACGCCCTTAACTTAAAGTTTAATTAAAAAAAGAGACCGTTAATTAATCGGTTCAGTTGAATCAGTTTAGTTTTAATCATGACATTAAACTATAGATGTATGTTGGTTGGAATGGTACATAACCTCAATTCCCTCATGTAATAGTTTATGTGAAACAACAAAGATGAGAAGAGGGTAAGAGCAGCAGATTTTGACCCTTTCCATATCTTCCTCTCAAGTCAATAGATTGTTGGCATCTACCCATGTATGTGACCCTTTAGGCTTATAGGCATGAACATGATGATCACGATTAAGTCAACGTGCACCGTTGGATGGAGCAGCTGGTAGTTTGAATAAACTACGTGATGACCCCAATCTTAGGAAGTTGCAGTCTATACGACTCTTAACTCTTTCATCGAGCCTCTCTATAATATTATAGAGTTCTAGTCAAGTGGAGTATCGAGTAGTTCTTTCCAAGTGAGCCCATTTGGCTGTTTTAAGATCCATCTCACAATTGAGATAGTCCAATTCAACCTAAAACCCAAGTTTAAGTTTAATAGGGCCTGATTGGAAATTATAAACTTTAGGCCCATTCGATGCCCTTTTCTAAGAAAAAGCCCATCTTATTCCAGTGTCACACTGAGTCCATTGCCTAATTCCCTAATTTAACAAAATTAAGAGCCCTTATTTGCAAAAACCGAAAAAGTTAAATTCATGAGAAGGGTACTACACTAAGTCTCCCTCTTTCCCTCAATCTCTATCTCTTCAGTCTCTCAAATCCAGTCTCTCCTCTTTGCCTGATCTTCCAAATTTCTGGGGTTTGACCCAATTCCTAATTCATTGTGCGCTATCAGCCCTTCTTATCCGTTGCACGATATAACATATTACATGTTCTTCAAATTCCTCTAATTTACTAGGAATTTTCGGGCAAATTATTTATTTTTGGGACAGAGAATGGCTTCTGATTCGTGGGGTTCTCTTTTCTCGACTTCTTCGAGGCGTTATAATCTATCTCGATCAGGTTTGTTCCAAAGTTTGTTTATTTTCTGGTAAAGAACCAACCTTTTTTTTCATTTTACGCGCATAAGGTATTGGGTTTTTGTTGGTTTCTTGGTTTTCAGGTTTGTAAAGTTTTTTTTTTTGTGTGGGTTTGACGATTTTAGATCTGTTTGATGAGGCTGAAGCGGAAGAGGATTTGAGAGCGGAGTTCTTGTGCCCATTTTGCGCTGAGAATTTTGATGTCGTTGGACTTTGTTGTCACATCGATGAGGAGCACCCAGTTGAAGCCAAGAATGGGGTATTAATTTCCTTTTCTGTATGTTTTAGACTCTAATATGTTACTTTCTTCTTGTTTCTATTAATTCTTCTTTAAATTTCAGTTTTTTGGTCCTTCAAGTTGAGAAATTTTGGAAAAAGTTTGAGTTCTTTGATTTGAT
Organism: Erythroxylum reticulatum; assembly: GCA_025504915.1. NCBI lineage: Eukaryota > Viridiplantae > Streptophyta > Magnoliopsida > Malpighiales > Erythroxylaceae > Erythroxylum > Erythroxylum reticulatum. The sequence goes on along the minus strand of JANSVA010000218.1, from coordinate 58,328,146 downwards.
GACAATTTATTGATTTAGTTTTCTTTGGAAATTGTTATAAAGTGTGTGTTTAAAGGATGTCTTTTGAGGGTTTTGGACTAAATATAGAAGTTTTATGATGGTTTATAGACATGAGTTTATACTTGGTACTGAGCGAAAGTAAGTGTTAATGTACTCTTTAGCTTTTTAGCTTCTAAGTTGGCTCTAGTCCGAGGTTCTTGATTGCAATGATTTTACTAGGATTGTACATTTTGGAGGTAGATCATAGGTTGGAATGTGAATTTGATTCTCTGTTGAGTGTTATTTATCAGGTAAAGGTTGCGTACTACTGGATCTTTCCAGACCCCGCCTATCAGTCGAAATTTTTTACTGAGTTTTTGTTGTTTTGAGTGTTATTTAATTGCAGGAGTATTAGAAACTGGATCACAAACACTTGTGCTTCATTTCTTATGCTCTAATCTGATTTTGCTATGATTGCAGTTTTAAGATGCCTTAATGCTGTGAGCGTTGTGTATGATACTGACTGTACGTTTGAATTGTCTGTTCTAGGTATGCCCAGTTTGTTCCAAGAGGGTTGGGATGGATATTGTTGGCCACATTACCGTGCAACATGGGAACTTTTTAAAGATATCCTTGATCTGATAGTTAAGTTTAATCTTTCCTCAAATTTCTTGAGATTCGACTCATTTCGTTTGTGTTAACTAGATTTGCTTTTTCTTTCTGATGGAACCTCTGTGTGTGTTTTATCGTTTTGTGCTCAACAGCTTATTGTATCTCTCAGTTTCAAATTGCTCTTCTTTTTCATTTTCCTGTTTCAACACAATCCTTCATCTGATAGTTAAGTTTAATCTTTCCTCAAATTTCTTGAGATTCGACTCATTTCGTTTGTGTTAACTAGATTTGCTTTTTCTTTCTGATGGAACCTCTGTGTGTGTTTTATCGTTTTGTGCTCAACAGCTTATTGTATCTCTCAGTTTCAAATTGCTCTTCTTTTTCATTTTCCTGTTTCATCACAATCCTTCAAGACTCCTTGGTATTCCTTAACTTGGAATTACGTGCAACGAAAAAGAAGGTTGCGCAGGATGGGTTCTAGCTCTGCATTTTCTATGTTGAGAAGGGAACTTCGAGAAGGAAGCTTGCAATCCCTGCTTGGAGGATCTTCGAGTTTTATTCCTTCCTCTAATACAGAGCCTGATCCGTTGTTGTCATCCTTTATACTTAATCCACCTGTTCCGGAGGAAACTATCAATATCCAGCCTCTTTCACCTGTTGATGGAAGCTCGGGTAAGAGCAACAACACTGAGGATTTTCAAGAAAGGTATGGGTCATTTAGTTCTTTTTCCCTGTTAAATTTTTTGACTAGATGTAGGAGTATAGAACTTTATCCTATCAGGGTTAACTAGGTTGGACTTTGTTTGACTTAGATACTCTTGATTTTAAATTTTCATGTGCAGTGATTGGTCAGCTATTCTTTTCAAAATTCTTATACCCAAGTGTGTCAGGGAACGAACTTAGTGAAATCCATTTAAGATTCTTGGTATTCCCTTGTAAGGGTCATAAATTGAAAATTTTGGGTTTCTACGAAAGGATATCATGGCTTTCGTAAACACAATTATCATTTTGATTATGCCATTGAGGTTGCATTCAAACTAGAACTTGAACAGAACAGAACTATAATCACCTGGTGAACCTTGGCAAAATACTAAGTTGCACTAGTATCTGAACTTGGTATTGCCTGTGTTTTTTCTCCTATTGGCTACGTTCACGAAAACCGTGATTTCAAATTGACAGGAATGTGGAACGTCCAGCTCTATCTAACAAAGAACAAGAGGAGAAGATGCAGAAGGCTGAGTTTGTCCGGGGATTGCTGCTATCCACAATTCTTGATGGCACATTATGAGCCAAAGAGGGGATTGGTGTGAGAGGAGAGAGATATTGCGTGTCCTGTATAAATATCTATGCAAGTGAAGAGGGAAGAACTCGTGCGAGATTAAGAGGGAAGGCTTCAGCTCATAAGTTGTATTAGTTAGGCACGATGAACTATGTACTAGTGACCTATTCCAGGTTATATATATATATATATATAATGGGATGATGGAATAACTTATCCCTGAAGGCTATGATTTTAGAGTGAAATAAAACTCGTGTGAATCAAAATAACGGCAGCATCACTTTGCTTGAATATCAACAGATCTTATAGCAGGGAAATTATCAAGAATCATGATTGCAGTGTACACCCGAATTGTGGGGCTTTCACTCGGTGTACATCTGATGAGTCTGTTTACGTCGGTGGACATCCGAAGACTGATGACTGCGAACTCTATCACACAGACATCAATTAAACATAGTCTGACCCTTCTCATTAGACCTCTTGAGAGGAACAGTTTTAACTTGAATTGATTGACCCTTCTTTACAGGATGACAAAATTGAGTAGGTCAGGTATTTACAAATCTTAAGAACTAGCGTAGATTATTAACAGATACATACAAGAAGTTGCAAGTACAAAATGAACATTCAATGATCAAAAGAGATTATATACAAATCTATATAACTTTTCATCATTATCATCATGATTGTCATATCAAAGCCTTATTCAGGAGGCCGCACCAAAACGGGATGGTGAAATAACAACCAGAAGGTCCCTCCAAAAGCCTCTAAACAAGCATTTACTAAATAAAAGCCAAAACTAGACCTCTCTTCTGTCCTTATCCAAGAGAGATGGTCATAAAGCCAATATAAAGACTTGGTATCACCTCCAGCTAGAGTTGTGCCTTGCGAAAAAACTGTAATCAGGATGATTGACTTGTAAAAGCCTAAGCCAGTCATCCGCAGCTCGCAGTAGTGAACTGGCCTTTTGACATTCGTATGCTTTATTAGAATTCCGAAAGGACACCTTGAACTTGTGGGAAGCAAGGCCAAAAGTTGGCAAAGGTAGCTTAAAGGGTGCACCAAATGGGACATCCCTAGTGGTAGAACCACGAAGATGCATTCCATCGACGTTTAAGCCTGTTCCAAAGAGGAATATAATGAACCATATGTAAGCCCATGATTGCAGGATAACATAAGCAAGCAACCATGCTAAGATAATAGTTCTACATGATCAATGCAAAATAGAATGTATAGAGAGAGAGTACTTTGGAAAAGTGTTGAGAGTGAATGAAAAGTCAGGAAGCAGGCGTCAAGATTCTGTAATGTCTGACCCACAGGGATCCTATAAATCGGATACCAATGCACAGAGACCCAGCTTGAAGGTGACAGGTCCAAACTTTTATATGTCTTCAGTTCTGGAAATTGTGAGGCAAGAAAAGAGATCTATATAATATTGTGTTAGTAACTAAAAATTATAACAAAAGAGTAGAATCTGCAAAAATTAAAAGTTTGACGAACTCACCTTATCAGCTAAAGGTTCTCGCATAAATGGTGGATCATATTCCATATATTCAAAAACAAGCTGACCTAGAGGGTTGGAAAATTCACATTCATCACTTGATGAACCCTTCAGAGGTTTATTTCCAAGAGGCACTCCATTCAAACTCTTCTCAATTCCACCATCACTGCCACCGTCACTACTTGTTTCCCTAGATGAATCATTATCACTCTCTTCATCATGTCTCCTGTAAGAAGATGAAAGCAATAAATTAATCAAAGAAAGGGACTGGCTAATCAGAGGACTTGTGAAAAGATGATAAAATAAAATTAATAATAAGCAAAGATGCACATAAACACACATGCCACTCTAAATTCTAATATTTATTCCTCAAAGGAACACCACAACTTATGCTGACCAGAATTGATACCAGAATGACATATCAATTTGAAGGCAAGGACGCAAACATGAAAAGAACCACAGATCCTCCTGCCACTACAGTTCTTCATAAAAGGACTTCTGCAACAATATTCTTGGCTGAAGTTTTAACAAGTGGTGCGTTGTACGACTGAGGTACATTCCATCATATTCACTTCTAAAAGGTTCACACTCTTCTCATTAGTTCTTCATGTAGATTCTCTTTATGCTTTAAATAAGTGCCCATTTACGTCAGCAAACCCTTCAAATGGAGTTAATCACTACAACACCTTGCACATACAAAATTTGTAATTGGGGAAATATCACCACTCCAAGTCTTCATAAAGGGTGGCCTTTTTAGACTTTTTCCTCTCCTTCTTGTACCACTTCCATATACTCTTCATTAGATGTAATCAGTATGACTGAGCCATTAAGACAAAAACTAAGCTACTCCAACACCATGAAACAAATTCACGGCTAGAATATGAGACAAAGTATTGGCCCAAAATTTCTCCTGGCACATTTTCCATCAAGAAACATCTCGCTGCAATAAGATTATTATGTGAAGCTCATGCAAGACACCACAATATAGGATACAGGCATTCTATCATGGAAGGTTCAAGTTTCACACCATAAAACACTTGAATCTAGTTGAAAATTATGAGCTAACAAGCTGCAAAAGATCTACTAAATTTTCAAGATTCCTTTTCACTTTAAAAAGTCCGACTGTTCATAACTGAAGCTCATATTTCCTGCAAGTGTTAACTGCCCTTACAGCTTGCTAACCATGTAGATTAGATCTTTCATCCATATATAGTTTGTACCGATACAAAGCAGAATAAAGAATAGTGTTAATGAACAGAACTAAGGAGAAAACCAACCTAAAACAACCTAAAAGAAAGAACTCTAAAGCAGTATAATAACCCACAGGTACTGAGAAGCTACATTTTGGTTATACAAACTCATCTCGGAGATCTTTATGAATTACAATAAATTCATAGCTAAGTTGATACGTCCAAGCCTCATAACAGAAGTTATCCACGTCACGACATGATAATTACGTGGCTCCAGAACAGGAAACATAGAACTATGGATATTAAGAAATGATAAACACGTGGAACCAGAACAGATAAAGTTCAAATACAGCATATGCTTCTCTTCAGAGCACAAAAATTTAAGTCATTGTGATCATTCAAAATTATTAGAAGATTTAGAAATATAAGTAACAATTGATTGCAGATAAATATCAGAAGATGTCTACAACTTACCTTAACCGCAGAAATGGTCTGGATGGGTCCACATATAACTGAATGCCAGACAAGGAGGGACAATAGTACTGCATAACAACTTCACCATCATCCAATAAAAGGGGAACTCCAGCTCCATATGCACTCCACTCCCTAAACGATTCCCAGAGATCCTCAAGCACGAAGTATGGGTGACACTCTGGTTCATGAGTTCTCCATCCCCTTACACTGGTCTACAAACCCATAAATGCAACCGTATTAGACCTCATTCATTGTTAGAAACAGAGAACTGCAACCATTTCAGATGAAACCCCACACAATAACATTTGTTCAAGAAATTCAAGTTCCAAACCCTAATTTCTCATATTGACACATTAATTCCATCTTTTACCGACAAATTCCGAAACCCATATAAGAAAACCACCCAAGATTCAAACTTCCATCGTAAAGTACAGCAAACCAACGATGAAACAATCGAAGATTCAAACTTTAACAAAACCCTATTTATCATCCATAATCTACAATCAATCACTACCTTAGGCAAAAACTGGGCAGGAACAATCGGGGCAGTGTACTCCAAGAACCGATCCAAATTAGTCAAGATATCCTCACCGGCAGTCCGCCCCGAAACAGAACAGCTAGAGGACAACGACGAGTTTGACCCGCATTGATCAGAATCCGACTTCTTCACCATCTCCGACCCAGAATTCTTCAAGCCCACCACCGTTTTTTGCTGCTGCTTTTGTTTCTGCTGTTGTTCCTTTTGCTTTCGCATCGCCGGAGACACATAGAACCGATTCTCTCCACGGTTTCGGGTCATCGGGTCCCCTTCGGATCTTGGCATTGTACAACCGAGTGCACCACAGATGGCTACAGAGCGAAAGCAAGGTTTTAAGTGGTTCAGAGTCAATGGATACAAAAGGGGTTTTAGCTATTTTACGAGATTAAACGATCAAATCAAGTATGCACACACCAAAATGCAACAGAACAGAACAAGAGTTGAAAAAACAGAACCAAACCCAGATAAATGTACCTCTGTTTTCGTGAAAATATATAACAAAAAAGTCGTCTTTTGTGTTGTGGCTGTGTCGTTGTATTGTGTCACTTGTCGTCTAAACCATTATATGCACGTATTTCTTACTTCTTCGAGTCAGAATATCTTTTGTAGCTAAGTACAGCGTGTGAGAAATCACAAGTGCGACGAGAAGTCTCTAGAAAGTTTTTTTCTTTTTAGAAATTAAAAATTAATTAATGAAATCAGAAGAGTACATAACTACTTAAAAACGATCTCGTTTGAGCTTAGCAACTAATCAAAGTATAAAAACGACATATGTTAGCTTGCCCATCCTAAATTTGAAATCGAGACTACCACCATCCTCTAAGCTTCCCGAAATGTTTCAAATTAAGGTTGGAGCTTCTGTTAATTCGCGATACAAATCGTGACAATTCGGTAAGTACTTCATTGTCATCGTGTCTAAACTTCTTCCAATGATGATTTTCTTACCTAATCTCACTTATAATTGCTGAAGGTGGAGATTGTGCCCCGTGGAGATGCGACAGGGTCCCCTTAAGACTCGCAAAACCTGGCTTCCTCAAGTAAGTTCTTATTTCCAATCCTTGTCTATCGATTTTTCTCCATTTTCTAGCATGTATATTGCTCTCTCTTTTTGTGTGACAATTTGTAGCACTAAATCAATTGAACGTTCCTTGTTTTGGAACTTTCTCTTATTCATTTCTTCCCATATCTCTTTGGTAGATATGGCGAGAGATAGAACCTTCCTCTTTCATAGTGGAAAAGAGATTTGCGCTTCTGTTAGAGTCTTAGATGAGGGAATTAATTATCCCATACCAAGAGAGGCTATTACTAATTCTGCTCCAGATTAAACTAGAAAAAGGGCATAGGAAGAAAAGGTGGGCCCTAGTTTTAACATCTCTTCTGCACAGACAACAATTTTGGTCCAAATTCTAGATAAATTATAGTTTGTCCGATGTTGCTCCCCTATTCCTTACCACCAAGCATAGTAGAAAAGCAAAACTTGGCCTGAGAGTATTATACCAAATAACTTTAGACCATGGGCCGTCTTGATAAGAGTGATAGAATCATTTTCTGTAGATTTTGCTAGAAAATAGTTCAATAGATTCTTTCCATAGAAAACAATCCTGTAAGTTAGGATCAGGAAGGTATGTAGGTTTCAGATATCTGATTGTATCAGGAAATTGTATCTATTTATTATGATTTATAAGGCTAGCCACCCTAGCTTTGTGGTCACGATCTAAAAAAGCAGTGACAACAATAGGATTTGATTATAGGGTACCATAGTCGGTCCAATTATCGTGCCATGGGAAAGCAGTTTGGCCATTGCCAACTTTACAGAAGATATCATCTGCTACTTTGTTTTTTCATAAGATCTTATTAAGGAACTAAGAGTGAGATGGCCTAATAGGAAGAGACCATATACTATTCCCTTTCAGAAAGTAGCTATGAAGCCACTTCATCCATAATGAATGCTTGTCCTAGATCATTCTCCGTAACCTTTTAATATAAAAAAAACATTATTAGCAACTTTTACCGAGATGACCCCTAGCCCACCCTTCTCCTTTGGTTTATAAAGATCAACTCATTTAACCTTAGGAATCCCTGAACCTATATTTGCTTTCCCCCATAAAAAATCTCTCATCATCTTCTCCACAGTTTTTACTAGCTTTTATGACAAAGGAAAGTGAGTACTCCTGTAACACCCACATAATAACCCCCTGGAGGATATGTGGATGCTACAGAAGACAGTACAAACAAACTAAAATATTTCCCATATGCATTTCATAATTTCAAATCAACCATACAGTACTTAACATATCATTCATACTGTGCCTATCATATTACATACCATAAATTCAAAGACCAACATGTATTAAG
>JANSVA010000218.1:58275926-58302757 GCA_025504915.1 Erythroxylum reticulatum | reverse complement strand
AAGAATTGCATCGTAAGTTTTCGGCTTATATTATGCTAGTCGATACACAAGCCCTTCTTCTCCTTAAGGGCGACAATTCTCAAAGTCTGAGACATAGAAATCTAAACTAACCAATCTTTTGTTTGGTATAACTTAGACCTCAAAGATGATATACTCACCAAAAGAAAATTCTCTTTAACTAACTTAAAATGGCAACCAACCTAAGGTCTCTTAAATTACAAGTTTGATTGGATCTAGATCAGAACTTAGGCGCCAGCTTCTTTAGACTTGGAACATATCCCAAAAATTCTTGTTAAGTTACTAGAGTCTCTCTCCCTCTCTCTCTCTTTTTACCTTAAGATTTGACAATTACTCCACCAAGAATCTTCCTCTTTCTGTGTCTTATCACAAGGGAAAGAAGATTCCTTTTGCTTTTGCCTTTCATATATTCTTCCTCCATGCACAAAACAAATGTCACCTTACCTGTACATTGACTCTTCACTTGTACTCTTTCCACCAAACATCCCTTTCATCTCTCATATTAATTGTTCCTTCAATCTCTGTCTCTTCCTCTCTCCGTTCCCTAATGGCTCAAGAATTAGAGGTATGTTCTTTGCATTCCAATACCTGGTGAGACCAGATATATAAATACATACTTTTTGCAGAAATGAACCTTAACATGGCATGACTTAGTTTGAGTATCGGAGTTGAGTTTGTTTCTATAACCATTCATGAGTGGTTTTCCTTCTCAAATTGCAGAAACCTCAAGTCACCGAGATAGGAGTCCGCATGGACTGCAACGGGTGTGTGCAGAAGATCAAGAAGGCACTGCATGGCGTTGATGGTAAGAGGGTAATATGTCTGACAAATTCTTGTTAGTGTTGTTCTTCAAGAATCATCATCATCATCATCCAGGGATTCACCATTTCTGATATAGATTAATGTTGCAAGTTGCTCAGGTATATCTCATATATATGTTGATCTTCCCCAACAAAAGTTGACAATAACCGGATGGGCAGATCCAGAGAAAATTGTCAGAGCCATTAGGAAAACTAGGAAGATGGCGATTATCTGTTCTCACTCAGAATCAACAGAGCCTCCTGCCGCTCAGCCATCGGAACAATGTCAACAACAACCTGAAGGTGGTTCTTCGCCACCATCAGCCTCTGATACTGCTAATCCTCCTCCAGCAGAAGCACCAGCCGCTGAACCGCCAGCAGCACCGCCAAAAGATCCACCATCGGAAGAGAAACCATCACCAACACCTCCTACGCAAGATACGAATGCAAGCCAACCTAATCCACAAGCGTCTGTACCCAGAGATGAAGGAGAAGTTCATACCATATACCACCACCCTCCGGCACCAGATTATGACAACTATAGACATGGACCCAAAGATCAAGGAGAAGTTCACATCAAACACCAACACCCTCCGGCAACAGGTTATGACAACCATAGATATGGCTATGGAGATAATTACACAGGTCACCGGAATAGATATGGCAGTAATGGACCAAGATTTTCACCAGAGCCAATACAGCCAATCCACGTCACACAAAGCTACAACACATATCGGCCATCTCCATATGTTACTAGTTACGAGTATATACAGTCGCCACCGCCACGACCAACTTTCTACAGCAGCAGGATGGACCATTACAATGATGAGTATCAAGAGAATAATCAAAATGGAAACATCACATCTATGTTCAGTGATGAAAATCCGAATGCATGCAGGATAGTGTAAAAAGGGTCAGGCAGGGAGAACATGATGAGAGGAGGGATCGTTGTTTCATGTCAAGGAAATACAGAAATCAATTAATTGTCAAACAGAAGAATAACAGAATTCTCATGGCTGCAATATTTCCTAACAAGCATGTGGAAACGTTGATCCACGATAGAACTAGATTCTAAACTTGTATGGGCAGTAAGAATCAATTCCCTGCATTCCCTTTCCAAGTCACTGCTCCTCTAGACTTCCTTTTTGTTATATGAATTTTGTAGAAGAATCCTATAAAGAACTAAGGTGTGCTACGAATGGATGCATTTAAAACCGTGTCAACAAATAGGACTTAATTTATTATCAAAATTTTGTTGGTTCTCTGTCAAAACCAACTTTGCTAGTAGCCTAACTAAAGATGAAGCCTCTTAAATATAATTTAGAATAATTCATAGGTGAACTCAAAAAGGACAAGTAATATTACAGATTTTCATAAAAGAATTACCAAGACAATGGTCAAACAAATCACTTAGATCAGTCCTCTTTACACTGTATACTTAAATTCTCAATGTGAACATATAATGGTAGGATTTCAAACTATAGACTTCCAAAAAGTGCTACAGGGAGGGATTCTTTTGATAACTTTAAAACCAACTATTAGTGTTAGGACAAAGGTGATGTAGGACAAATAGAAGAATTATGAACTATTAGTTAAAAGCACAAAATTAGGAAGTGTGGATGGTATTAGGCTACTGGAATATTAGGTTTCAAGGTTGAATTTTGGCTAGGAATGCAGAATTTTCAGATTTTGTAAAGCTGGAAATTTAAGGATTGATTGCTGGAATTTTAGGGTTTAGGATGGTTGGAACATAGGTATGAGAGGGCTGGAATTTAGGTTAGGGTTGCTGGAATTTGGTGAAGAACACAAAGAATGGATAGTAGGAAACTAGGAATCACTGTTAGGAGAAAGCATCACACCTAATAGAAAACTCAAGTTTGTAGAAAAATTCCAGATTGCTTCTTATTAATGAAAGACCAAGTACATATAGATAGTGTTCTTAGAATCCTTATTCTAGTAGGAAAAGGATTTCTAATTTAAATCCTAATATGATAGAAATTCTATAAGTCCTATTCAACTAGGATAACATATCTAAAATAGAATAACATAATACTACTACTTCCTATGTAATAAGGAATCCTAATGCAATATGAATTTCAGCCTTTATCTTCAATTCAATTCAATTCTCAATCTTCATCCGATCAAAAGGTTTTCTGATAGCAACTACATTTCAGATGGGAAGATGCTAACTACTGCAGAAGCACAGCTCAAGGTTTTCAGTTGTCATGTTACCCAAAAGATACAGAAATTTACCAACTACAAAATGTTGCCGTGCCCAATCACTACAATTGCCAAGCAATACCCATTTCATATGACTAACATTACAGATTTACAGAGTAAAAATGCAAATAAAACGAAGGTTGGTATTTTTAGGACATGATCAGGATAATTTGCATAGGTGCTTGTAAACTAGCAGTCAAATAGTATTGTCTGAAAAAGAGATGCCATTGAGTCAAAGCTTCCACCAATCAATAGAAATCAAAGATCAGAAATACTGATTCATTGTTTAAGTTGGAGTTCATTACTTGGATTTAAACAGAATGAAGTCATAACCATTCAAAGAAAATGGCTTAAATACCAAAAACGCTAAATGCAAAATTGAGAGAGAACTCAAAACAGTACTATCAATTCACTACCCTAGCTGTCAATATCACTACTTAACTCAGATTCATCGTCTTCTTCCCCATAACGACACTCATCAATGTCTTCATCATCATCCTCGTCATCATCCATCTGGTGACTAGGTGATGACATATCAGTTTTTCTCATAGCAGCTTTGTCAATCTGTCAAAAGGATTAAAAAAATTAATCAAATACCATTAAAACAACATGAAACAATCAATCAAAGCAATGATGGGAACTAACCTGCGCTTTTACAAGCTGCAATCGACCAGATAGTTGAAATAAAGGTCGAGTAGCCATCTCCCTGGATTTGGTGATCTAGAAAAAGAGACATTGTAAAATATGAAAGCATTTATTTCCAATTGAGGTGAGGTAAGATACTAGCACAGAAAGAGCAACAAAAAAAAAACAAAAACCTTCTTATAGTCAATTTCTACCTTCAATAAGGAATCAAGAATCTGGGCTTCATCTTCAGCTGCGATATGATGGCCATAATTGACCAATATACAGTAGATCCATGGTAGAACTAACTTTCCCTTATGTGTTCTGATGTAGACAAAGAATCTTAGTTAACAGCCGTAACAGTGTTTTAGTCTGATGATACAAGAAGATTTGCAGAACTTTGTGAAAGAGATGCCCAAGTCAAAGCAAACACTCCGCATAACAAATTAAAGCAGAAAGGGAAAGGCCAAAATAGTTTTGTAAATGGCAGACTCCTATGCTGAAGAATCTCAAATATTAAATTTGATATTAGAGAATAACAAAAACAAACCTAGACTGCCATACGATCATCAAGATTTCCAGTAACTTGATAGCATTGCTTGGACCCATAGACAATACAGCTGCTCTCATCTGGTAGAAAACAACCAATAAAACCCAATAAAATGAGTGAAGCTTATACCGATTCATTCATATTGATGTTGACTTCCATTTTACTCTTTTAATCTTATTTTATTCGGTGGCAGAGGAGAAATATTGACCCTTGTCGTATTCATAATGACAATAACCAAAAACAACAACAACACCTAATAGAAATTCCATTGACATAATGATAATAACCAAAATAATTACAAAACAGACCAGGTTCACTTAAGCAAACAACAGACCTTCTTTTGCGGGATATCAGCTTCAAGATCAATACCCATACGCATTGCAGAGTCAATTGCCTTATCATCTTCATGAGTAAGTAAATTTAATTGTCTCAGCTGCTTCTCCAAGCAGATTGATGGTACGTCAATCATTTCATCTGAACATTCCCACAACATTAGCCATTAGTCCAAGCAGAAAGAGAATAGCATAATTCTAGACATTTCAAGAAGCTAAAACCTAAATACTGAATGGCAGTTGGCAAGCAAAAGATGTCGCTATGATGCTTCCTTATCTTAGTCTTGTCAAGTACAGGAGCAGACAAGCGCAAGCACAAGTCCTAACAAAACACACTTATTGGCTATCATCAAAATATATTTGACTTTTATGCATTATGTTCATAATCTTTCTTGGCTTTCCTTTCTTTCCTTAGCTCTCACTTTAATTTCCATTTTATTTCACGTCCTCGTCTACTTTATCCAACTAAAATACCAAGGCATCTAGCAGTCTTTTACCAAATTCCAGCAGTGTCAGTCCTAGCAATCTGGAAGCATGGAGAAAATGTTCCAAACATGAGGTATCAAGAAATGTATCTTCAAAGTGACTCCAAGCTCTAAAATTATGGCCTTCTCTACCTTCAGGGATGACAATCAAACTTACAAAAGGACTATATATTTCAATTTAAAAAATGCAATCACCAGTCCCCAACAAATAAATTGATGTACTCTTTTCCACTTTTTCATTGTTTTCAATGAAAGAACACCTACAATTATAAGTGAGAAGTGAAGACATCAAGTTTTGGCTAGGATCAGAAAATGTAGTGGAACAGTTTAATGTTTATCGATGATCTGAAATAATAAAAACATGGATTAATTATGTTCACATGTACTGTATATATTTCTATAAGATCGCAATTTCACCTTTCTTCTCCACAAGCTCAGCTTGATCATCATTCTCCATCAGACCAGCAATAGCTGCTGCATTGCTCTTCTTTTTATGTTTAACCTTTTTCTGATAAATATCAGAAACTCTTGGAATAGGAAGCAACGCATCCTCCACATTTGCACGGTCTAATGCAGTAACTGTTGAATTACTTGAAAATTGATTAGGGAGCAGGCGGAAAACTAAAACGCAGAAAACTACCACCAAATAAGGGTAATTAATACAGGGAAGAACCCCAGAGAGATCCTAGTGCACAGGGAATCTATTAAGTTTGTCAATCAGTGTCACATCAACAAAACACAAAATAATCGGGTAGTAACTGGCAGCTTTAGGACTAAGGTCCACTGCAAATCTCAGATAGTTACCTGCATTTTGTGCCCCCATTCGTTTCTTAGGTTTAGTGACAGACTGAGGGACTGGAAGCAGAATACCATCATGAGAGCTATTAAGCCTGATGTCTGTTCCAGAATGCACCAATACTTTCTGGAACATGGGCTTTACCAGTAAACCATAGGCAATGAACACTTGTGCAACACTGGATCCAGAAATGCCTTGAATTTTTGCAGCAAATATTGCGGGTACTGGACCCTTATAGGGTTTAGAAACAGATTCATCAGAAGACACTAAAACTTTTGTGGGCTTGGCATTGCGTAACTCCTCCACATTCTGTCCACACCATGTATAACACACACCAGCTTCTGAAATGGCCAACACATAAAGGCCCACATCGTCAACTCCATCAGATCTAAAACATTTGCAGTCAAGGTACACAGCAGGGTGCTCCATTGCAAGAACACAGCTTGCTGATTGCCTTTTGCTTCCATCAATTCTCCATATTGCAACATATCTTTCACCAACAGCAGATGAGAGAATATAGTTTCCATCTTCAGTAAAAATCATGAAACGAATGGTTCCCTGTTGATTATGAGAAAGAACATTTTCTTACTAAAAGCAGATATTACAAAAGCATATGCAAAAACAATCTAATGCATAATAAATGTTGGGGAAGGGAATTTAAGAAAACCAGCGGATGGAAATCAACACTCACAGGATGACCAGAAAATTTCTGTATCTTCTTGTGATCAGAACAACTGAAAACCTTCAATTGTCCAGCTGCAGTAGCTAACATCTTCCCATCTGATGTCCATAGATATCCAACCAAGTAAACATAATGAAAAAAACCAAGTATACATTTCCCTAGTATATATCCCTAGTTAATTCAAATGTGTTTGGTAAAATCAACACCATAAGCCAGTATATGTTTACACCCTCTAAATAAATTCTAAAATTTCCAGGAAAAACTAATTCATAGAATGGTCAAGAACGGTTGTAAACGGAACAAAAAGCTAGAACACTGAAAGTGTACACAACGAACATACCTGAAGAAACAGAGTTGGAGGATATAGCTTTTGTAGAAGCTCTAAACTTCCCTGACATGTTTCCTGTTAGTGGATCAATTATGCAAATCATTCCATCAGCACCTGCAGTGTAGATACACAAATCCTGTGTTGAAAATGAAATGGCATTAACCCCCCTGCACATTAACAACAAACAAGATCTGAGCTAATAGCAAATCAGAATTGAAGTCACTTATAGTTGATACAGAGCGCCACCCAATAAAGGATAGTAGCTTCAATACAACAATAAACTTTTCACTCTTCCTCTCAAACATCTATCTACATAGCAGTTAAGAAACTTCTAATACAGGGTCAACTTACTGATCAAAACAACCATGACTGAGAATATCAAGAGAAGAAAATGGAAAGCAAGGGGTGACAAGAGAAGGAACAGGGAAAACAAGTTTTAAATTCTTGATAGAACATAAGGAAACTACAAAAGAAACCAAAAGACATGGTAAAAGAGCAGTATCAAGGCCCGTATCTTGACACTTCACCATGAAGGCTAGAAGTTGAAAGACATCTTAAGTTGTAATACTCAAACAACACTGGTGTTGACAACACAAATTTGCAAGACATAACATCTCTGGGCACAAATCATGCGTAATTGTTTAATAAATTCAAGTTAAAAGACTCCAGTTACAGATTAAACCAGCAAAGGCGTCAGATTAAATATTCAGCTATCACCATTCAGTCCCTGCCATTGGCCTTCCTTTTTGTCATTATTTCTCAACAATAGTACCAGAAGGGAACAATTAACCACAATTGAAAATACAATGTAATACAAATAAGGCATAAGATCAAGTTTTCCACAAAAAAGGAAAAACACAGAAATAGAATGACTGGAGTAGGAACAACCAAGAAAGTGATCAATCGGATGGAAAACTAAACCAAAAACTAAGAGAACTCCAAACTCAACCTAGCAGATTTATGGGTAAGATTATCCATAGTGAAAATCAATTTTTATAACTAACAGTGACTTGGTGAATTCAGAGAAAAAGAAAATCATTTTCACTCAAATATGATAAATTAGCACAGTATGCAGCAAGTAACTCACCCAGGATGGCAATCATTAAGAGACCACTTCAATTGACCAGAAGACACATCGAGTGCCAAGACATCCCCACTGCCAGTTCCTAAAACTAGCAATGAACTTCGTAGTTTCCTTTTCTTCTGCAATGATACGCGGCATTGAGACACATCATTAAGAACGATTGCAGAATAACTTTGAATAAGTTCAAAAAGAAATTGCAAACCTTCCGATCAAGAGACAACCATTTCATACACTTGTAATCAACTGACAGATGTCCTCTTTCAGTAGTGTATAAATCCGCATCAATAGATGCTATGTCCGTAAACTCAGTTTGCAGTTGACCACTTAAACTGTCCCAAACCTGAGAAGAACAAAGCACATTCATTACATTGTTTCCAAGCGAGCCATGAGAATTAACAAAAGATATTAATATGCAAACTTTTCACTCATATAAAGCATGGTCAGTTTTAACATCCCCAACTTTAGTAGAATCGAAAGAGTTGTTCAGATCACCTTTATTCGACCATCCCCAGAATTAATTGCGAAGTAATCCAACGAAGGACTAAAGGTAGTCAAGATGTCCCTGATATTAGTTGTGACCATGATCCTGAAAATCCAAGCAGCAAATCAAACATCAAAAGTATTTCTCATGGTGCACAAAACACATTCCAAAACCAACTCTCAAGCATTCAAAAGCAAACAAAATCATATCTTCCACACACTCACGCACACAAACAAGAGAAAAAAGGGGGTCCAACTTCTGAAACCAAGCAAAGTGTATTCAGGAATAACCCTCTTAGCCTTATCAATAATACCCTTCACATATTCTATCCCACAAAGTACTAGTTCCATGTAAAACCCTCCTAAAACCCCTAACCAGAGAAGACCCAGAAAAGGGAATATCTTTTTGCTTAGATATTTATTGAAAAATAATAATACCTCTTTATGATTGTGTAGCTATCTGAACGTTCTTCCTCTTCCACTCTATCTTCTTCCAATGAATTTAAGCTCTCTACGTTGAGCACACAAACGGAAATATCCAACTAACGGAGAATTTGTCCTTTGAAGCGACTTTGGAACAATAAGATCATGAAAAAAGAACAGAGCTTTGCAGTGACTCGGATACGAAAGAACCTAGAGAAGTGGTGGCAGCTAGCTAGGCTTTGAGCGTTCTTCTTCTTCTTCTTTGCTTCTATTTTCACCAAAAAAAGAAGAAAAAGAAAATTCAAAATTGGGCTTTCTCTTCTATTCTAAATTAGCCCAATATGATCTCTAGTTAAGACCCTTTCTTTTTTTAAGAAGGAAGCTGAATAGTAAAGTTACACAACTAATTTAGGGAAATAAAATCCCGACAAATCCTCTAGTAGGATAAGGTGACACACAATCGGTGAATGATGAAAGTACATAACTCTCACAGCAAAATGATTGGCATAATTAGCTAACCAGTCGGCGCATCTGTTACTCTCTCGATACACATGTCGATGAACAACAGTTTAGTTTCGGAAGAACAGCTCATGTATACTTCGGACAAGAAGGTTAAGTGTCCGAGATCGCCGGTCGAACGAGGCGAGGAGATCGGACACCGCTTTAGAATCAACTTCCAGTTCTACTCAAAAGTAGCCCAGGTTTCAAGCCAGTGTCAGCTCAGTATGAATGTCCCAGAGTTCCGCGGCCAGAGGCGAGCACTAGCCAATGTATTGCGAGAAGCCCCCCAGCCAATGTCCTGAACTATCACGTAGAAGGCCCCTAACTGTGGCAGTAGCCGAGGCTCGTTTTGTAGTTCCATCGGTGTGGAGCTTGTTCCGTCTCGTGGGAGGTGTGCTCCATCCTATAAGTCTCTCCTGCCAAGATGAGGGTCCAGTAGGAATCGCGCGACGTTGACACCGGATAGCGAGAAAACCTGGATAAGACCAATTTAATGATTTGTAGGAAAATAAAGTTATTCAAATTTCTAATCCTTTTAATAACAAAAAAAACCACTAAAATTGGCTTTTTTATCTTTTGAAATACAAATCAAATCAACCGGGTACTCCGTACTAAGCAAGCTCTATACAACAGGTTCGATTAAAAGAACGAAGGTAAGGAGAATTAAACACTAGACCTTTGGACTCTATAACATCCATTCCACCGACTCAACCACTTATCCGGGACTACAAAAATTGGCTTGGTAATATTAATTTAATAAGAGTTTTATTTTTATATTGAAATTTTTAAAATTAAGCTTTTACATAAAATTTAAATTATATTTTTAATTCTTTAATATTTATTATTTAAATAATTATTAATTTTTGAGAAGATTAATAATAAAATAAAAGTTATATAAGTTGTTTTTATTTTATTTTCTTTTTCATGTGTGTCATTTAAAAACGATCTCTCTATTAATTAAGGGTAAGCGAACCTTTCCAAATTTCACGTTACCTATGAAAATTTTATTGGGTCGTCGTTGTTGTAAATAGGTATTAAGATTTAATAAAACGAAAATTTAAAGTCTAATTCTATTTTTAAGGATTATCCTCATTTTTTCCTTTGGAAAAATACAAATTGAAGGAAGGTGTTAATTTTACTCAAATCATTCATTTTCAATGCCTAGCCTTAGCCTTGGATTACAATGAAAGCATCAAAACAGCACAACCAAAAAATGTTCTTACACATGAATGAAGAAATGAAGCTGTACAAATAATCTGAAGATAAAAACCAGATAACAAGGTAGCAAATGCTTGGACATATCTCTTTATTGGAAAGAATCTGAACTACCGACAGTAATCTGTAGAAGAATTCTGGACTATACTGTTCAGGAAAGGATTCATAATGTTGCAGATTTACCATAAGAATCCAGGATGGCATAGCAAACGGAGGAAAAACTCGAACATGAACCCTCGAGCTCAGGGCATGGTTCCGGAAAAACAGATGTCGAAAAGCCAATCACATTGGAGCATAGCCAGGGAGATGAGGAAGTATAAGTATGTAAGGTGACATTAAATAGGCAAATAGAGGTGAAAGGGGATTCATCAATTCCTGTGAAATTCCCAGCAACAGTGATGTTCGTACCGACAATGTTCCGCAACGTTATCTGGTCAAGAACTGGTAGAGCATTACGATCAAATTTGTTGTCCGGATGTGTTCCACAGTCACCTATAGCGCCAAATGCAATATTGATGTTTTCCAGTTCAACATCTGATATAATGATCCTTTTGATGGAGCCACCCCTGCCCTTGGTTGTCCTGAACTCAATGCCACTAATGGAGTTATATAGGTGGACATGCTCCACATGTACTTCAGAAATGCCACCAGACATTGCACTGCCAAAGGCAATAGATGAGCCTGAAGATGATTGAAGGTGGACCCTTCTTATCTGTACATCTGTGGTAGGTCTGTTGTAAGCAATACCATATTCATCCCAACCACTCTTGAGCGATATTGCATCATAACCTGTTTCGATGCAGCTGTCCTCTATACATACATTATTTGAAGAATCTGAGATTTTACAGAAATAATTCAGTAAAATATTTTGATGCGCTAAATGTAACTTTGCAGCAGATAAGAGAGTCGACCAACTGTTCATCAGTCAAATTCTTTATCAGTGTTGTATATAGAAACAATTCTGACAAATAGACCAAGTAAAGTCT
Source organism: Erythroxylum reticulatum (assembly GCA_025504915.1). Classification (NCBI taxonomy): domain Eukaryota; kingdom Viridiplantae; phylum Streptophyta; class Magnoliopsida; order Malpighiales; family Erythroxylaceae; genus Erythroxylum; species Erythroxylum reticulatum. The sequence goes on along the minus strand of JANSVA010000218.1, from coordinate 58,291,233 downwards.
GCGACATTTCATTTTGTCAAGTTGTTTTACATGATAACTTGTCTCTTTCAAACCAATATTGCATCTATCAATACTTATCAGATAGATGCTCTCTGCCTTTTGACATGTGATTACAGATAGAATATGACTCATCAAATAATATTGTAATGACTGCAATTTCTTTCGGAAGACCATGCCAAACTAAACTAACGAAACTATTCCACGAACCTGGTACTATCCCGATCGTGAAAGGAGATTCAGCAGGTGCAGAAACGGAGATATTTTGTACAAGCACATTACTGCATTGGATCCAATTACACAAATGTTTAAGTCTGCCAAACAAGTGATGATTAGCAGCTCTTCATAAGCAAAATTACCTGCAATAAACTGGATGTATGCTGTATGCGGGAGCATTTGCAAAGGAAAGGTTTGATACTACTACATCTTCAGAATCTACAAATTCCACAAGATTGGGCCGGCTGTAATTCAAGGAATTGGACTCGAACCATTCCCACCAAACCGAACCCTGGCCGTTGATGGATCCGTTATCACCTATAGCAGGTTATCAGATTGAGAATATTGATTGTATATGAATGCAAACAGTATCAGAAGGAATTAGAAACAACTCACCAGTTATGACTACATCCTTCACCATATATCCATTTATCAAACTCCTGTACCTATTGCCAGGAAGATCTATCCCGCGACCATACGAAGGCAAAGGCTCCACGATTTCCCAATGAAAGGGGTCCTAATTACATACAAAACTCACCAGTTAGTTCTTTGATTGAAGATTGCTCCAGCTCTATTGCTTATGCACAAAACTGGATGGTGGAAAAAATAGAGGGCATACAAATATGTGCAACATTGTTGAAAAAGGAGGTTGAAATTACCTGAGATCCAAGAATGACAGCACCTTTCTCCAAGAAGAGGGTAAGATGGCTAGTGAGATTGAAACTTCCGGTGAGCCACATACCTGGCGGCACATATAACTGAGCACCGCCCTTGTCTGCAAAGGACTTGAGATAGAAAATGGCATTCTGAAAAGCAATGGTATTCAAGGTTTTGCCATCTCCAATGGCACCAAACTCCAAAATGGACACACTGTGTGGTCTTGGCTCCCACCTTGGCTTATTGTCACACACTCCATTGTTTCCTTCACCAACTACAGTTCCAATTTGGTCTGTCAGTACCAGCAGTAAGATCAATGCCACCTGAAACATTGGAAGGCATACTTGGAATATGTTCTATAATTGCAGATTCGTCTTCATCAATATAACAAACACAAAGTGATCTCAGTAGACAGACAAGAACGGAGACCATCTGGACTCTTGCTCCGTTGAATGGATTCAGAATTCGTGAGTATGACTATTCATAAAGTAACCACAGATAGTTTGCAAAACCAACCACAAAAACAAACAAACGGGCATTGAAGGTTGGTTTTTGTAACTCCAACCAAACACAAGTTAGTGTGATGAACAATTCGAAACTAAAAAGCTCTGTCATCATCCAAGAAAAGCTAAGTTGGGCCAAATGAGTGGCAGGAAGAACATGACCGAGAATCGAATCATACGTGCAAAACGAAAAGAAAAGATTGCAGATTTAGCAAGAACATGTAAGATATCAGTAAAGCACACAAAACCCAGATTTCAGAGGACAAAAAGGAAAACATACTTACTGGCACCTTCATGGGGTCAAAGCCTCTTCAAAAGAATGACAGCCAAAGGAAGACAAGAACAGAGTTTATTTCCAAAACAGCAAACAGAACAAACAATCTGTCACACCCTCAAAAGGGAATCAAAAGAAAAAAGCAAAACAAAAGCAGAAACCAAGAAAGAAGAAGAAGAAGCAATAGAACCAGAGCTGCTCTATGCAAGCTTGCGTATTATGAGCATTTATTATATACAAGTAACACGCAACAAAAATGGCAAACACAGTAAGCAGAGTCAAAGGATTACAGTAAGATCATATTCACATTTATATGATTAATAACGGCTCTGACCGACAATATTAAGGAACTTAAATTGCATTACGACAAATTACGATAATAATTCAAACTGTAATTCGAATTAGAAAAACAGAGCAAGTGAAAGAAAGCAGCTGAACTTTGATACAGAACAGTTCAACCAGTAAGATCCTCTGTTTTACTGACATTTTGTTTGTGGGGAACTGCGTGTCGTTTTGCTGACATGGCAGCTGTAACTCGACACGTAAGCAGTATTTCTAAAGAAGTAGAATTAAATAGGGTTAAGAAGAGTAAGGTTCTCCTAGCTTAACTGACATTATGGCTTCGAACTCCCTTCATATATTCAGTTGTTTAAAATTTAAAGTTAGAATTTTATTTTCTATAAGGGATTTACTCGGTTCGAACGAGAATTAATCTAAGTATAATGATGTAAAGGTATCTTCTTATAATCGAAACTCTTTAAAAATATAGAACTAAGAAGAGGAAGATAAGGACAATTGGGTTGATGGACCCACTTGAATCATGAATTGCCAGGCTGGCTTCAGAAAGAACACAACACTTGCCATGACAAGTCACAACCCATAGATTCATGTATATCTCTTATTATATAAGTGTAATAAAAACATTTATCTATATATTTTTTGTGTGGGTAGAATTATATTCTCTCCATATATTTTTTAATAAAGTATAAAAATTATATATATATATATATTTTATATTTACCTTTTTTCTTATACTTTATGAATTTACAATCTCAATTCATATTTTCAACATTTGAATTATTTAAGAAATCCTTTAAATAAAGATATATAAAATTATTAATGTTAATTAATTTAAATTCTATCATTTAATTCAAAATTATTATCTTATTATAAGCTTTATATTATTAAAAATTTAGAATTCAAATTGATAAAATTGACTTTTTAAGCATAAATTATAACTTGGATCTAATTTAAAATTAATAGATTAGATTAAACTCAAATTTAGAGATTAACTTAAAATTTAATTAGAGCGGTTTGAATAAATTGAATTTATTCAAAATAATATAATTTTAGGTTAGTTTCATAATTCAAATTTAATTAATTTTTAAGTTAAATTCGAATTTATTCAAAATAATATAATTTTGAGGTTAGTTTTATAATTCAAATTTAATCAATTTTTAGGTTAAATTCGAACCACTTAGTTTAATTTGGACCGACCCATTGTCAAATTTAATCATGGTCGGCCAAATTTCATGCGTTAAGCTGTGGAGATACTACAGCAGGTCATGTTGTCCTCCTAGTTCGGAATAGCATTAATGGTTGGTTCTTCAACTTCGGTACTTCTAACCACCGGAGCATCCTATGTTTGGTGGTTCCATTTCCATATGAAACGGACCAAAGCCTGGTAGCCAGCAGAATCCGATGTTGCCTCAATGTTACAAATCCTGCAAAACTCCACTCCTGCTTTCGACCAAGTTTCTAATCATACCCCTACATGGATCATGGACATCGACTGCTAACAGCTTACATTGTTCTCTACAAAGCCACACATAGGAATGACGTTTATAATAAACGATAAAATAGACCCCTATTAAAGTATATAAATTAAATTCAAAGCATTCAAAAATTTGAAATTGTTAGAGTGTCTCATATTGACTAAATATGATAATATTAAAGGGTTTATAAGTGGTAAGGGTAAACTATCTAAGCAACTGGTTCTAGTTATTTGGACAATAGTTGACCCAAGTCCAATTCTTGTTAGTAGACTCTACACTTTGCCCATATTAAAAATTCAATATAGTATTAGAGCAAGTTTGGTCCGAATTATTAATTTCCTGGTTGTCCGTCTGGATGTCCAGTCCCAGCAGTCCGGTCCGATTACCACTACGTATATGTCAAGTGACAACTGAATGTCCAGTTCCAGTTGCACTTGAGGGGGAGTATTAGAGTGTCCCATATTGACTAAATATGATAATATTAAATGGCTTATAAGTAGTAAGGGTCAACTATCCAAACAACTAGTTATAGTTATTTGGACAATAGTTAACCCAAGTTTAATTCTTGTTAGTGGACTCTACACTCTGCCTATATTAAAACTTTTAATAGAAGTAAATAGACAGTTTAATTGAATTAACTCTCTATTAGTTAAAAATGTCAAAACTCCTCCGCCCCGGCCGACCCAATTTTGACTTAGATTAATCGGATCATGGGTCACCCTAATCATTACTTAAAGAACGACAACATTTTTTAAGTTTTTTTTTTAAATATGATGGATCAAGCTAAATGCAAACTCATCGCGATCCAGCCAATTGTCACGTAATAGTATAACTCTATTTTAAATAATTTAAAAAAACTTATTATGTGATAATATGACCTCTTTTATTTTAAAAATATTTAAAAATACGATGTTAGTATTAATATTACATTTGATTGACATAGAATTAATCTAGTCAAATTTTATTTGTCTTGAACGTGCTAAAATTTAATTTGAATAATTTAAAATGTTAAATTTTAATTTGTATTTTATTATAAACGTTAAGGTTTAAAATGTACTTTTAGTCATTAAATTTAAATTGGGCGTCGGTTTAACATGAATGCCCTAAATACCTTCTCGTCTTTTTAATTTAATTTCTCAAAATGATATTATTTTTAGTTTTAAGTTTTGAAAAATTCAAAACCAAATCGAATAACCTAAACAAACCTCAAATCAAAAGTCTTATTTGTTCATAAATAAATGCATACTTTTGTTATTAATATTAATAAATTCCTGCTGGAAGGCCGATTTCCGCAAATCGCACGTCAGGATCGGAAGTGGTCGAGCTGTGCAAGCCTCAACATGAGGCTGTCCTTTTGTTTGTACTATAATTAGAAGCCCGGTTTGAAGATAACGGGTTTATGAGTTCGGTCCAAACTCCAAAGCCCAATTTTTAAAAATTTATACAACATATTTTTATTTAATTATATAAAATTACATTATTTTTAATATATAAATTTAAAAGATTTAAAATTATATAACATTATTATGCTATTATTATCTGTTTAGACGGACTTATATAAGTGAAGCTTTTGCCAATAGAACTTTTCTAATAAATCAGTTGGTTATTTAGTTGTTATTTTAAAAAGAACTTTTTTAAATGAGATTCACATAATAGACTTTTTGGTAATATAAAAATAAAAATAAAAATAAAAATTAATTTTATTTTATTTTATAATAAAATTATTTATGCATATAAATATTATTTAAAATATATTAAATAATATACAAATCACAATATATTAATTATTATATAATTTTAAATCATATAAAACATGAATAAAAATATATCAAGCCAAATTTTTTATATGTATTATAATATAAGAAAAATTAATATAAAAATTAATATTAAAACATATTTAAAAAGTCAAATAATATTATATAAATATCAAAATAAACTTGAAAATGTGTTTGTAGATATTGTGAGAATTATGTGTAAAACATAAAGATAAAAGGACTAGAAAATAACTGAAAAATCTACCTGAAAAAGTGTTTTTTTTAAGCTCCAAATTTGAACTTTTCAAAAGCTATATTTTAATTTTCAGATTTTACAATCAAACATTTAGTTTTTTAAAAATAACTTTTGCAGTGAAAAAAAGTGTTCATTCAACTTCTAATAGTTGAACCAAACAGGTATTTAGTTTTGGCTGTATCCAAACCGCAATGCATCGGATTATTTCTATTTAATTTTTAGTTTTCTAATTTATTTTCGGTTTGAGTAAAGAAATTTGTTTATTTGGGTTTTCAATTTTTAATTTTAGTTTCTTTGGATTATTAAAATTTATGAAAAATAAAAAAATCAGATAATATAAACAAACATTTTCACTTGAAATTGAAAAAAAAAGAAAAACGTGCATTCATTTCAGTCATGAACGAACACAGGTAGATTTGTGCTTGAACAATTGACCGCTTGATCTGTTCTCAAACATTGGAGAATCACGTGTTCTTGTCCATTGGCCATTACTACTGTACAGGTTACTTCTCTGGGAGCACCAAAAACTAGTTGGTTCTCTGTAAATCCTGTTCCTGATATGAGGATATCCCTGGAACATGTAGTTTGAGGGATCAAAAACAGGTGATTCTTTGCGAGAATCGCGGTTCTGAAACATTCTGTCTGATAGATTAAAAACTGGGTATTCGTTTCTAGTTGCAGAGTTGGTCCTCAGGCATCTCTCCATAACAATGGCTTCCTCTCTGAACCTCTCTTTGATGTTTCTCAACTCCTCCTGTCTAATACAGGATGATCTCGAAGCATTCCTCAGTTCTTTAGAATCTGGAGCATAAGGGATTCTGTTGCAGTCGATACAGAAGTGTTTACGCCTCACCAGGTTGAAATCTCTTCTCTTAGAATCGTTGGATAGACATGAATAAGCCTGAAAAAGGGTTTGTTTTCTTTTTTAACACAATCTGAGAAATTCTGGGTTTTGGTTAGTTCTAAAAGATGGTTTCTTTTGTTTTCTGCTAAATGTTTCATCTACCCTTTTAACCAATGTGGACATTAATCATTCCCAGAACCTGTGGAACTGATAACATTTTAAAAAATTTCCTGATAGTTACTTCAGATCAGACAAGATTACCCATAAAGAAATGAACTTATCCATACTCATCAGACAGACAAATTTTATGCAGAAACACACGAACTGACCTCCAAAACTAGCTTGAATGCAACTTCAGCTTTGGGGTGCTTGTTCTTGTCAGGATGAAGCTGCAAAGCTGCAAAGAAAACAGTACCTAAACCAACACCTTCAAGCAAATCACAAACAAAAACAAAACAACACCAACCCCACCGATTGAACCGTACCCAGTTTTCGATATTGCTTTCTGATAAATTCCATGTCCGAATCTTCATCAACCTGCATAAAGAAAACAGACAATCAAAGAACCTGAATTAGATACAAAGACACAAGCTTTCATCAATCAAACCAAAAGACCAAGAAAAAGGTCGATGTTCGTACTCCAAGAAGGCGATACCAATCAATAAAACGCGAAGAGACAGAGCCATAAATCTGCCTGTGCTTACAGGCGATTAAGCTGGTCGAAAAGGAGCAAATCTGAACCACCAACTTGGATTTGGAATCTGATTCAGGTCCCATTTTTCAAGGGAGAAACAAAGATCAAAACTTTAGCCAAAAGGGTGTACAAAAAACAATGAGAGAATTCACAACGACGAACAGTAAAAGCTGGTGGAGAGATTTTAATGGTGGAGCGTGGTGCGTTATTTTTGGTTTTCGTTTTAAAGAAGAGAGAGTGATTAGTGATCCATTGGTGGAGCGGTTAAGATAAAAGAGCCAAGTTTGCGGGACAGAATTTTGAAAGTGGATCAGTTGGTGGGAAGAGAAGAGTAAGAGGGAATAGAGGAGGGTGAGAGATTAACGTTAATTATGCCAAGTGGAGGCTCTTAATCACTCTTTTATCTTAAGCTCTTAGTTACTAATTAGTAAATAGTAATTGCTCAAAGGTCATCAAATTCAAAAAACCAAATTTCAAGTCTTGAATCTCATAACTTCATAACCTTAAACCCTATTTAATCCCCACCGAAAGTCGTATAATTCTTTTTTAATCAAAGAATTGTAATCTTTACTATTGTGGATCCAAATAAGTATGAAATTAACAAGTAAAATTCGGTTTAATTAAGATTTATAGTGGATTTGAGTGTTTAAATTTAAATAGATTTATGCTCAATTTTAACAAATTTTTTTCCAAAACCGAATAATTATAAAAATTTAGGCTGAACTACTCGAAAATAAATAAATCAAAATATGTTTGATTGAATTCGAGTCCAAATTTAAAATTATATTCTAAAATTTAGAAATTTCAACTTAGACTTTAAGATATGTGGATTTGTATAATTGGTTGCCACCTTAATTTATTATAAACTTTGATTAAATTAAATATGTATTGTATTGAGTGTACACGTTATGTTTTGGCCTAATGCGGTGTCCTATGTTTTGTCTATAGAATTTACGATGGAAAGATCTCGCGACTCTGTTGATGAAGTTGCTGAGAGCAATCAGCCAGAACAAACTCACCCAGAAATACCTGGACTCTCGGTGGTCAATCGAGGTGAAGCTAGGATGTCACCTCTTCATTTAGCTCAGGGAGAGACTTTGATTAAGCTGTCACAAGATATAATGACGTTTCTGCATCGAATGATAACACCTAAGGCTCCAATTAATCAACTGAGAAAGTATGGAGCCGAGGAATTTACTGGAGCATCTCTGGAGAAATCTGAAAGGGCTGAGTTCTGGATTGAGAAAGTGAAGAGGGTATTGAATGAGATCAGTTGTTCAGCTGAACAGATGGTGCACTGTGCTGTCTCCCTTCTACAGGGAGCAGCTTATGAATGGTAAAAGTTTTCGTATGCTTTGATTTGTTTGTACTGTTTTGTGTGGCATTCATATATCCTTCCAGGAGGTATACGAGTATTACAAAATAACAACTCAATAATTTAAATAAAGTAAATCGGAGCTTGAATTCAAGTATTTCAATTTCGTTGAATCTAAATTCGAACTTAACAAATTTTAAATGGCTAAATTCAAAATAAACAAAAATTTTAAAACTAATTAATTTTGAAAAGTTTAGTCAAATCACATAAAAATTAATAAATCAAATTTTATTTAACCATACTCAAGTTCAACTAAAAATTATATACTAAACCTTTTCTAAACTCGAACTTTGGTCTTATATGGGCTTAATCAACCCGTTACCACCCTAATTAATTACAAATCAACGATTCAAAACTAAAAGGCTTTGACACAAGACTGTAATTAGTTCAGGAAAACCTACATGGAGTAAATGATGTTGAATCAAATCAGGTGCTACTCGTGAAGCTGGACCGTCCACTGGGTATAATGCTCAGCTGAACAAAGGGTACACAAAAGTGACAAACGGGGTAGGTGAAAAATAACCTTAGCATGTCCCTACAATGTGTCCTTTGTGTTAAAAGAGAACCTTATTTCTTAATTTCCCCAACAAGAGTGGACAAAGGTTGGGGGAGGACTTCAAATTTCATTGATAAGAGTTGACCTATTACTAAATTTGATTTTGATTTTCACATTTTTAAATTCATATTAAAAGCTTTAATAGAGGAGGATTGGATTATTCTATCCCGAAATGAAATTAGGAACGATAATTGTTTTGAAACCTACAATTAGAGCTCGATAAGTTTGATTTCAATATCGGGATGAATTTTATATTTTTTATTCTAACTCAATCCAACTTCTTTTTTAATTTATTGAAATTAATCCTTTTTTAATTTAATTTATCAATTTGAAATCTTTTTAGTCAAAAGTTTGATCACATGTATGTGTGATATATTGGGAACAGTTGCATAGATATAGCTCATTGAGCTCCTAAATACATAGACTTTTGCATATAATAGACAAAATGTTTATGGAGATTCCTTTACATATATATATATATATATATATATAGTTTAAATTGGACGCCAATTTCCAAGATTAGGGTTTGCGATACCAAAGACCACATGAGTCGATTTGGCCGATGCATAGCTTGCTTTTCCTAGGTATGCTAAAAATGGCTGTTTCTGTGAAATTGTAGGTTGCAGGGGACTACTCTACTTTGGACTCATTCACAAAGGCCAGATTCCATGTTGGGTAGGTAATGGGTCAAGTTTGGCCCAGAACACTTCTGACCTAATTTACATCCTAGCCCAACAAGATTATGAAGATTAAATCACGATTTAATCTTACTTAGCTTATCAGAAAGACGACCTATTATTTAATACACACGAGAATCTACGATATTGGATGAACTCTCATACTGTCGCTACCAAGACTCGAATCTGAAACCTTACACTCAACTTCTTTTCTTAATTTGACCAACTCAACTTAATTTCTTACATGTGGTTTAAATTCAACCTGAATCCACTCAAGCCGACATAACTTTTTTTATTAAATTTTAGTCTAAATTATTTGTAATTCGAGTCCAATTATTTAGTTGCAATTTAAGGGATCGTACTTTACCTTTAAGTTCGATCAGATTTCAAATCAAATCAACTTATAAGTGCAAGTTGTTGAGATCGTGATTGGGGCAGACGACACCATGAAAAGTTTAGCTTTTTGCACATTCCTGAGCTGAAACTTGGATTACTCATACAAGAATGTTGTGAATTTGGTTGCCTATAAGCTCCTGCATTGTTAAGCATCGTTTGCTAGCAACTCGCTTAAATGTCCTAATGTCTCTACAGATACAGGTTCCAATGGTAAAATCAACATCAACCAACTCCAGGAATGAACATAAGTATAAAAGTTACTCCTCATCTTATTTTGCTATGCCCATGGATGGACAGTGTCATTACCTTATCAGCCACCGTATCGGCTCCTTAGAGACTCCGGGGGCTCTTCCTCCATTATGCCTGCACCTGTTGTTTCAAGATACTTGCGGATGGTCGTTTTACGGTCTCCGAGAAATGTGTGATCCAAAAAGTTGTTGTATGCTTCATCACCTAGATTCCTTGCCGCCAAAACACTGGAATTATACGTTATCAGCCTAGAGCTTTTCTGTACAAGTAAGCTGCGAACAAAACGGGCTTTATAGAAAGCAAAGGCATTTAGAGACATTTCATTGAAGTCCTATTAATGTCAAGGAGACATTCTGATGATCAGAATGGGAATGGTCCAAACCAGGCCACCTCAAAACAATGTTGATCTTGAGTTTCTTAAGCATTCAAAACAAAATGATATCGTATTGGCTGTTAAACCAAAATGACGTCGTCTTGAGGAGGAGGTTCAGGCCGTGGAACCTTTTCCCCGTCGACTTCAGATCTCTTCAAATATGCAAATTCACAACCTTTTCTTCTTCTCTTTGGCTCAAACTTTTGTATAAAAACTTTGCACACGATTCGCCATTTAATCACTGAATAAGATTAGCACTTATAATTTATATGCTCAAACTAAAAAGCTTGTGCATACCAAAAACTTGTTTTCAGAGAGTAAAACAATCATTCCTGACAGCTTAAACATTTTCATCATATAAATGTACAAGGCAAAATCAGCCAAGCAATATCATCATCTTAGAAGAGTTTGAGAAGAAAATCCAGTGAGTTCTCTACCACATTCTTGAGAATAGTACTTACCAATGTCGAAGATAAGCACGACATGGTAAGATATCGTCTCTCCAGATCTTATTGATATTATACCTTCCATAATGCTGGAAGAAAATCTCTGGGCTTCCTGCAAGAAAATCACCTAACTTTTATTCCCTGGTCTTGCAGCAAATGACACAAAAAGATGTAAAATGCAGCATATGAAGTGCGTCTAAGCTAAGGAACATGTAAAAGAGGATATTTCAAAACCTAAAATCTCATGTTATGCATCATTCATGCATGTAAAGAAACACAGGACCATCTGTTCTTGAATTCAACTTCAACCTCCCTTGAGACATCATATAGCTCCAGAATGATAAGAAATCACCGAACATTTTTTCGTCACAAAATCTACAAAGTTGGGTATCACTTTCCTTCCCTATATGCATCAAGAAGATTACCTTTGCATCTAATTTGAAAAAACTCCTCGTCGCTGTAACGAGCACAGAGCACCTGTTACCAAAAGCGCCACATCCATTAGTCATTGTCAACAAGATCTTCTACAACTTCTCTCGCAAAAGAAGCAAAACATAATTAAGCAACTTCAAAAGACAAACATACTGCTGGATTATGAAAGGGCTTCCCTTCCAATGTTTCAGGAACAACCTGTAAAAGAAAAGAAGAGAAGGAGCAACGAATCATGAGAAACAAAAGAAAGCTGCTTTACACCAAGTAATAAGTACCCATCCGGTATAATTAAGCATTACAATAACCAGTGACCATAATCCAACAACTTACAGCTAGAAACCGGAATTCAAGTTCTCTCTCCATGAAAGCAGGAATCTAACTTCACAAACACCAAAAAATTCCGATCAGATAGAGTCTAAATTTCAATTTCTAACATGAACTCGAAAGACTGAATGACCCTACGTACCTCTGATTCTTTGATCTCAAACACAGTAACTATAAGAGTTTCACCTTCACAGTGCTCCGCACTCAAGCTCGAAATCTCCTGCAAAAATCCCCCGAAAACAATTCGTATCCAATAACAGTTACTAACAAATTGTACTCTTCATTTGACCTTAGTTTCAGGTTTGGCGATCCCTCGTTCGAAGAAAATCGGGGCCACGTGAGCCAACACGCGACGGAATTCGTTCAATCGCGCGACTCTGAAATTCACCAACTCCGGGAATGTGCTTCGCGCGCTTCTCTCTGCAATCCCCCGTCAGATTAGAAACACAAATTCGAACGTACAAACACAGATATACAGTATCTGTAGATGATCGGAGTACGTACCCGAGAGAAGAGAACCGAAGCCAGCGATGGAGATGAGGCCGGAGGGCGAGACAAGCTTACGGAAATCAGCCGCGTCGCGGAGCTCGACCAATGAGGACATGACGAGGGAAGGTCGTCGCCGACGGGGAGAGAAGGAGAATGTTGGGCACGCGCCAATGACGCGTGGAGAAGAGTCGTAGAGTCGCGGAAGAGGAAGAGGAAGTGAAATGGTCATATGGTGGACGGTGAGAGCGGGTGAGCTGAGGGACGACAGAACATTGCGACGATGAGAGTGGTAGAACCGATATTGTGGCATTTTTTAAGGGTAATTGTGTTTGAGAGTAATCTTTGAAACGACGACGTTTTATGCAAACAGCATCACGGGACACGTTGCTTCTACGTGTCCACATTCTTCGAATCGAAGAAGAATTCCAAATTGGATTTTGTTTTTTTTCTATATTTTCTAATCAACAGTCTTCCCCCAAAGTTTTCGAAAATTCATCGAACTCGGTTTTGATTTCATCGAATTCGTGTTGTCGATTGACGATTGTCGTGTACGATGGTGATGGACATCTCTCTGATCGCCGACACGGTGACTATGGCAACGCAACAAGGCCTAGGATTTGCGTCGATCCTCCTCCGACACCAAAATCTCATTGCCGTCGCCGATTCTTCCCCCGGCGCTGCCGTTCAGATCTCAGCGGCCATAGTAGATGCCATCGCCCCGCCGCCGGTTAAGTCGACATCCTTCGCAGTCGGTCGCCGGACGCTTCTCCGCAAGAAGCGCCGCACGCGGCGAACACACCAAGGCGGAGACTCCGAGGACGGCGACAGCGAGGAGTTTTGGTTCTTTGGAGGTGACGGTGATGGTGACGGGACGTTCGGTGGCGGATTTGGGAGTTGGGGAAGCGGCGGCGGAGGCGGCGGCGGTGGATGGAGCTTTGACGGCCATAGCTGGGACGAGCCGTCTTGGTCGCCGTCATTGAATTTTGCGTATGGTTTCGTTTATGAGGTTATCTGCTGGATTGCATTATCTAATTGTTTGCATTTCTCCTTCAAGAAGGTATTGAGGATTGTTGAGGATGCAGTTGCTAGGAAGAAGATTGCCTAATTTGGTATATATTAATCTGCGAATTAATTTCTTTTGGCTTTTGTTCACAGTTAGGTGTACATAATTGTATAGAACAATAACAATTCATGCTGTTAATAAATATCATCAATTTAGGGACTAATTTAAGGTCTAAGAATGAATGTGAATTATACATTGATGTTCTACAGTCAGAGGAACCGATAATGAATGTAAGGATATTCATCATTGAGTTACGTGTATAGGATTGCTACAGATATGACTTGTTCCTTTATGGGATTGGGATGATGTGAAATGTAAATATGGAGGATTTCCTTCATGACCTTGCTTTTTTATTTCCTGATTGTTATTATAGATGATGTTTTATAGATGTTATTTGGTTCTTTGTGGGGGCAGATGGATGCTTTTAAGGTTTTAGTATGAGGTGTCGGTGATTAGTGTTGGTAAGTTTTTTGGTGAAATGCTTGAAAGGGGACTAAAGGGGACTACCAGAGCTCGAGTATATGGGGGCAGGGACAAACACGAATCGAGTTAGAGATCATTGGCTTTTGGGTGAAATTCATTGACAATAACAAGCCATACCCAGATTCAAACCTTCAAGTCATTGTGATGATTTGAAATGTAGTTTGGAGGGGCTACCAATGATCTTGTTTGTGTCCTTATTTTTATTGTATATGATGTTTTATAGATATGATTTTGTTCTTTTTGGGAGGGGTGCTTTTAAGTATTTAGTATGAGGCTTTGGTGACTGGTGTTGGTAAGTTTTTGGTGAAATGCTTGAAAGGGGACTACCGGAGCTCGAGTTTGTATATCGAGGAAGTGGCCAATGGGGATCGAGTTATAGATCAATTGCTTTTAGGTGAAATACTTTGATACTAACAAGCTGTATAGGAGAATGGTTGATATACTTTTTTATCTATCACTTGTAGGTTTTCTAAGCTTTTGAGTTTGGTATGTGTTTGTGTGGAGTATACTACCACCATTGAAGGGAAAGTTTCCTATAGTAACACAAGCTGTTTCCTTACTGTTATCTGGCTTGGAGCTGGAGTCACTGGCGAGGAATTAGCTACCCACCTTGTTCCTTTCTCCGCTTAGATTTATTTGATTAGTTGCTAAAATATCAGTGTTGAAACCGTTGAAGACGTTCATGTCTGGTTCGAAATACTATTTGCCCTTCATCCTCGGGTTGTCTTACGATTCTCAGACCCGTATATCTGCTATTTGCGCTTGAAAAAAGCCTTTATATGATCTCAAACCGGTGGTAAGGCCTATCCAGGATATGTTTCTCTCTTTTTAAGAGCTGCTCATATTCCTCATTCCTACTGTCACTTGCTCCCTTCACAGCCGAGGAGCCGGTTACCCAGATTGGTTTCTTAAACAACAGTCTGGACTCGTTGATTTGTCGATGTTTGTATATCAGAAATTGAATATTACTGAACTTTTATCGATTTGATGTGCTCAATCTAGTATAAGTTGCTCAACTGAGGTTAATACTTCATTTGCTTCTTGCCATTTTGATTTTTCTGGACTCAACTTCATTTACTTGTATCATTGATATTGAACGTGGTTGTGTCTTCAGATATGGATTCTTCCCAAAAAGACGTATTTCTGTGAGGTAAGTACAAAAGTGTCAAGTGTGACATGAATATTATACTGAACTAGAGGCGGTTCGTCAGACTTGATTTAACTAGGATTTAGATGAGGTTAAGTTTTTAGACTTGCAGATACTTTATGTCCCAGAATTAAAATGGTAAATATTAATTGCATCAAGTGCAGACTGTTTTAAATACATAGTCATTATTACCTGAAATCTAGAAAATACAAATTAGTGTAGGATTTTTATTAGTTTTCCTAAATAGTTGATACATAATTTTAATTACTGAAGTTGTGTATGATCCATTAATAGGTGGTAGATATAATCATAGCACTAGGCGTTTCT
>JANSVA010000218.1:58198049-58214081 GCA_025504915.1 Erythroxylum reticulatum | reverse complement strand
ATCATAACATCAGCTAATAATATCTTACAAATATTATTAACAATAAAATAACTAAAAATAGTAACAGTAACAACAAAGCAGCAATCAAACAACAATATTAGATTGCAAAACACTAAAAAAATTACACTAACAAATACATAGAGAATCATAATTTATGAAAAATAATTTCTCCGTACATTTCTAGATGCAAAATCATTGATAATATTATCAAAATCAATATTGTCCAGCATATCTTTCTCAATACATAACATAGCTAAACCATTCAACTTTTCTTGTGACATTGATGACTTCAAGTAGGTTTTCAATAATTTTAACTTTGAAAAACTTCTCTCAGTTGATGCTACAATCACAGGTATAGTCAATAGAATTCGATACACAATTGAAACATTTAGATAATAATCTGCAGCTTTAACAAATTTTAAAATTTCAACTGATGACATTAACTCATTTGGCAAAGTCATTTGCAATACTTTTAATTCAGAAAAAAGATCATCTAAATTCATATCTGACACATTATCACGATAAAAAGTCGTCATAAAATTAGTGCAATATTCTCTTAATTCTTTATCATCCAATGACCTGAACTTTTTTGAATTAAATAAGAATCCAAAAATATTATCAAATGTCGTTAATTATTCAAGTATATTTTTTAACGAAGTAATTGTCATATCCACAACAACTAGAAAGTAATTAACTCTAAAAGAATCTTCAGCTGATTGTATTTCTCCATTATGGTTAATTTCATCAAATTATTTTTTCCTAATAATACAACGTCTAGTTGGAAATATAGGCTCTATATTCATCTAAAGCGCAAGACTTTTGGCAATATTCATAATAGAACTAAACCCTTCATCTTTATATTTCTAAAAAAATACCATCATACCTTCTAATTGCTTTATGATAACATTAATGCACATAGATTTAAATTGCAACTTTTTACTCACCATGTTAATAGCGAACAAAATATCATGCCAAACAACATACCAAGTAAAAACTCAAAACTCTCAAATACATTAACCAAGTTTTCTGCTTCACTCTTTGATTTGGCATCATCACAAGATCTAGATAGTTCCATCAAAGCCAATCTTATTTTAGGAGCTTGAAATCTAATAGCTTTAACATTTTTTATTCGACTCTCCCAACGAGTGTTAGACAATAATTTCATAGTTACGCCTAAAACATTATCAAGCAAAACCTTCTACCTTTTAGGAAAAAGTTGCACAACTCCAAAAAATGACGCAACTTTAACACAAGAATGTGTCATATCACTAAGAGTAAGATTAAGATTAAAACAAACACATGACATATATAATGCTCTTGGATTTATTTCAAGTAATTGCTTTTGAACCCCTTTGTGTTTTCCTTCATATTAGAACCATTGTCATAACCTTGACCCCTTATATTATAAACATCGAGATCAAGAAAATTAAATGCTTTCAATAATTCATTGAAAAGTCCCAATCCAGATGTGTCATCTACCTTTAAGAACTCTAAAAGTACTCCTCTATTTTTATTTTTTATTTCACATATTCACACATCATACTAACAAACTCATTTGTTATTGACGAATCAAATTTGGGGTACAATCAAGAATAATAAAAAAGTATTTCGCCTCTTTAATGATCTCTATGATAGAACTTCTAACGATATGGCTCAACAAATAAATCAACTCATTTTAAATTTTGTGACAAAGATAATGATGATGAATTTCATAATTTCGAATACGTCTAACATGATCTTGCATTATCACATCAAATCCAGTAATCATCTTTATCAATCCTAAAAAATTACCATTACCATCTTGGTAAAGTTTCTCATTGGATCCTCGAAAAGTTAAATTATATTTAGCAAGATATTTCACAACAAAAACTATTCTTATCAAAACTTGTCTCCAACGTTCTTTCTCCTTTGTAATTTCTTGTTACAATTCTTTATCAACTGTTTGATTTTTGCTCGATCTTACTCTTAATTCATTCCAGGTTCTCATATTAATCATATGCTCAATGTAATTCTCATGTTCTTTAAGTCTCTTACTAAGATGCTTCCAATCTCTAAATTCGTCATTTGCTAATCCACTTTGTTTATTAATAGATTTGAACAACTTACAATAAAGACAATATACTTTATCTATATGTTTAGAATAAACTAACCATTTTCTATCACTAATATCTCCATTACTCAGATTTCTATAATAATAAGAATATGGAAAATAACGAGAGGTATTGTCTAAAGGAAACATAAGATTCGATTCTCTTATGGGCCCCTTTTCAACTAAAATATCCCTTGTTTTATTATCAAGATTTTATCACAATTTCTAAAATCATAAATGTCCAATATAAGGCTTACTTGCTCATCTACCTTTAAATTTTCTAAAGTGGATGCATTTGGTACATGATCATGCTCACTCAGATTTCTAATTCCTCGAGACTCTCACTAGAGGAGCCTACTCTTTTAATAAATTTATTAATTGCTCATTTTTTAGATTCTATCAATTGTGTTACTTGTTTTCTTTCTTTTTTTACTTCCAAATAAATGCTTTTTAGTCAACATAATATAAATCAATTATAATACATTTGAACTAGAAAAAGAACAAAAGCACCTGTATGGAGCTGGAAGAAGTATGCAGGCAAATCCAAACTCCAATAACTTCACAATATATCACAAAGATATATAAATGGTATTATATCTGTGATAGAAAAAAATAAATAGCAAAAATTAATATCTAATGTTAAAAATAAAAAAACAAAGAGCAAATTTTAATGATAAAGACACACTAATTTATAAAAATACAAGAAATTAGCATACTTAGGAAAAAATATAGTAAAAAATTCTAAGTTATTAAATATTCTAAGTTTCTCAAGTCAAAAATTATCATATTCTATAATTAAGTTGTGGAAATGATTGAATATTATTATTATTATTATTATTATTATTATTATTATTATTATTATTATTATTATTACGACATGTTTAATTGAATCATACGTATTTTTATAATAAAAGAAACTATTTATGTAATTTTTGAATTGAGTAACTTAAATTATTTGATTTACTTATATTATCACTAAACTTACGTGAAAACTCTACAAGAACACAAATCTAACAATTATTACATTACTTGTGGTAAAGAATAGTGAAAAGTACAATTAAAAAAATTATTCATTAAAATTAAATTATTATAAATAATAAGTAATCTAAAAATAAAAAAGAAGATACAAAAATAAATACAATATCATTTAATATAAATGTTATGATTTAAAATGCTAATATAATGTGTACGTTAATGACAAATTGCAAATTAATTATAACATATTCAAATATCAAATAAGCTAAAAATATATTAAAAATCAGAAACTTTACCTTTAAATTATACTCAAAACTCAGAAGATAGAATCGTGAAATTTTTTTCTGCTAATTTTTTAGCTGGATTACCTTAAATACATATATTGACGAAAATAAATAAATTAGAAAATAAAAATATAACCTAAATACTTCAAAACTATTTATAATTAACAAGTTAGTGTTAACTTTCAAAGTTAATGTTAACTTGATAAATATAGAAGTTGCTACGTCCATCTCCTTTTTCAATGAAAGTTAACATTAACTTGATAAATAAGGAAGTTGTTACGTCCATCTCTTTTTTTAATGCTAATAACGTTGTAAAATGGAAGGCTTTATTACTCACCAACGTTTTCTACATTCAATGCGTAAGCTAAACCTTGAAAATGTTATTATATTAAGGGCCCCTTTTTATGGTGGAACCTAGATAGATACCCTGCCTACCCCTACCCAATAGAAAGGTGAGATTTTATCACAGTTATTTTGATATTTTATAAAACTATATAAATAATGATGGAGGTAATAACTATTTTGCAAATTCATCCACTTTTTAAAATATAAATATACAAATATTTGGTTATTTTACAAGCTATCTAAATAATGATAAAGATAATAACTAATGCAATTGATTGATATGAAAATAGTTGATTAAATTATGTGTTGCATGAAATTTTTTTGTGAGATATAATATATATATATTAATAACAACATATTGATTAAATATATTAATTTAAAGAAATTAGTTTATGAATTACGAAGTGTATCCATAATTTAATAAATATATATTTAATCAATTAAAATTTTATTGTATTTCACCAATTTAATTAGTTGAATATAAATTTATCCAATAATAGTATACATTATATTAATACAAAATATATATTAAAATCTAATTGATTTAATTAACATTAACAAATAAATTAAAAGTCATAATTTTTATTGTAATTCCATAAATTAATATTTAAGCTTCTAAATGTTATAAAAATAAAAAATAAATCTTGTTATATATATTTTTAAAATTTATAATTTGTAATATGAAAGATTACAAGATAAATTTATTATCCCATCAATTTATAAAATTAATTTAATTTTGTACATGAAAAATATTAATATCGTCTATCAATTTATATATGTTAATTTAAAAAAATGTTTTCATATATATAATTAATATGAAACTATAAATTAGGGTACCAATTTTCTACAACATTGCAAAGATAAAGCCCACGTTGAGGAGCGGGAAAACGACCAAAATCACAAGCATTTGAAATCCCTAACTCCAAACCGAGCAAGACCTTCACTGATTTTCCCAAACTCTCTTCCAGGTGACCAATCAACCTCCAAGCACCTTTCTTTTTCACATCTCTCAACTTCTGACCACTCCAAATCCAAAACCCATATGGTGCATCAAAACCCCAGTTGAAACCCCAACTCCACGACAATATTTTCACACCCTATTCGCTACTCTCCCAATGACCAACAACGAAGAAGAACCTGGAAAGTTCCACACCGTGCAAGCAGAGCGTGACCTAGAGGCCAATTGGGAGGTCGATCTCGCCAAGAAACTCGAGGAGTACCTCTTCAAGATCTGCTCTGGTGAAATTACTGGCGGCGAAGAGGATACCTGCCAATTCCCCGTGAATTTCGCTGAAGGTTAGGGCTTTATTTATTCGTCTTGTTTTTTTCAATTAATTTTGCTTTTTCTTGGTTTTTGGATAATGGGTTTATTATTAAACGAACAATTTGTGTTCATTTATTTGCATGGTGGGAAATGTAGCTGCTTTACTGGTTCAGGGTTCGGTTCAAGTGTACAGCAGAAAGGTTGAGTATCTATACAACTTGGTCTTGCATGCTTTGGACTTCCTTTCCAACAAGAGGTTTGATTCTTCTCCTTGTTTTTCAATTTGAGTAACGTATTTGTTTTGTTTAAAATTTCTGGGCCTTAAAGGATATTAATGGTAAAGAATGAGGTTCAGTGATGAGTGTACTGAAAATGGATTTTTGAGGCAACTGAGAGTTGGGGCTTTTTGGAAGTGAGTTAATTGTGAACCTAGTGGGACAAGTGGTGGCGTACACTGAATTTCCATTCAGTCGATTTAGTTTGATACGTTTCTCCAAGTTAGATGTCTGACATTCAACATATTGGATGTGAAAAGTGGAGCCTATAATTTTGGTTGGAAACTTGGAATTATATAGACAACAGTTGCTGATTTTTTAATGGAGAAAAAGCAAAGACTTATGCAAGAGATGTCATTTCTAAGACTTTGATCATTTCTTGGCTCAGGAGTTTCTAAGTATCAACTTAGGTGCGAAAGAAGCTCACTTCATGGACATAGTTAGTAAGTAAATTGCAAAGTGAGTGACTTCTTAAGCATGAATTCCAATAATCATGCCGCCGAGTGTGTTGGAACTTTTGGGAACTTGGAAACCTATTTTCAAAGCAATTTGTGCCAAAACTGATTTTCAAACTTGGCTGGAAAAGAAGAAAAATAGCTGTTTAGTTCTTTTCAATTGTTTAGTTAGATGTGAAAGTGAGGTCTTTGATGACATTGTCAAAGATATGGACTGAAGCGGAAAAAGGAAATGGCTTTACCCCTGGAAAACTTTTAGCTAAGAATTTACTCTGGACCCTAAGAGTGACTAATAGACATGATGTCATTTTCCAATTATCAAATTTTAGTTCAAAATCCTTGAGTAAAAACCAAAGAATGTTAACTTGTACTTTGTTATAATTTCAGGTTTACTTTTAGGATTTGGTAGCTTCTTCATTGACATATCGTTCGGTATTTGTAATGTTTTTATCATCTGAAGACCTGATATATACTTATTCGAACTGAGCATGTAGTTATGCCATGAAATGACATTTAACTTCTATGAATTCTTTGGCAGGCAGCAAGAGCAATCAGAGGGCACACCAATCCTACCTGAAGAAAGTAGTTCTCATGCTGTTTCTGTTGATGAGAATGATCAGTTCTGGGGATTAAATGATGTCCCAGGTAAGCTTGAGCATTGTAAACCATCTTGGTTAAATTGCAATGACAATGTTGGTCTAAGTGTCATATTATTCCAGTGGAACCAAGAAACCGCCTGGATACTTCCACCAGCAAGGATGCTTCCCTCCATCACTTTGTCAAACCACCAGCGAATCTTGTTGTTCTTGAAGGTGATTGTTTAGACAACACAGGTGACAATGGTGAACTAGAGTCATATCTGGTATTACATTTGCATTAACCTTCTCATTACATCATCCTCCAAAATGACATAATACTTCTGTTATCTCGGTAATGCTAACAAATTTTTCTGTGTGATTGCAGTTAGCCACTAATGATCTCTACCGTGATTTTATACTGTTAGACCCTCGTGATGCACTGTCTGTAAATGATTTTTTGGAGGATGTGACTGGAAAAGGACAAAATATTACTTACAGAGGCAATTCAAGTTGCAAGAGTTTCCAATCCCCCACGAGACGGTCTGGAGGAACTGCTCATAAATCATCACATGGAAAGAAACAGGATGCTAATGTCAATCAATCACCAGCAGCTGGTTGCAGTTTTGGAGGCAATGAATGTAAATTGGGACCCAACTCTCCGGTCTCTGGAAATGTTGAAAACAGTCATAACGCATTTAATGTGAATTGTGGGCATGAAGAACCAGGTAACATGGAAGATTTAGATGATGACAATGAGGATGATCCTTGGAAACCTCTAAATCCCCATGAACTTGGGAGCTTGAGAGTGAAACCCTTTAAGAAAGGTTGTTTTCAGGCTTGTCAATTTGTTTTCTTTTTCATCCATCTAATAGCCTTTCACAACCTATTTTTCACTTCAATTTTTTTTCAATGAGCAGTGAAAGCTTTCAGAAGGAATCTTGCAAACTCTGCCTCTATCAACCATATTTCCATCACTAAGCTATTTCCACTTGCAAAGTTGCATGGTCCGATTAGTCCAGAGCTCACAGAAATGTGGGAAGCACACTGTAAGATATTAAAGAATAGTGAGAAGTCTCAATCTCCTCCATTATATGAAAAGGTACCTTTTTTCCTGAAATCTTCTTATTCTACCTGCACATCTGTTGCTGTGTTACATAGATTCCTGATCTATCTATTTCAGCTGAGGGAATCCCTTGCAAATGGAGGGCATAATGTCTGTGACAGATTTGGTCATTCTGGTGATAAAAATGAGGATAATGCATTTGACGATGGAATCCCTGATTTTGGGGATGCCGAAGATAATATGCAAGAACATGTGTTCATGGATGAAGATTTACCCTTTAATCACGAAAAGGTCTGCCAGCTTACGATTTTATGTTTGATTACTAGGAAAGATATATGAGATCTCTTATTCTTTGATGTTTTGTAGGATGATGATTTTCCTGCTCACTTGGACAACAATGAAGGATTGGGATATGCAGAACCAAGTTCTCAAGCAAGCCTAGAGGATCTTTGTCAGTCTCACCTAGTAAGCATTAGTTTTTGTAATTTCTGAATGGTATTTCAACTTATCAATCCACTCTTACTATTTATTTGTTTTGATGTGGGACATGGTGAGAAACCTTTTTCTACTCTGCTTCATGCTTACATCTACATGGGCTTGTACTGCAGGATCACATTTTTCAATTATCCAAATTTAAAGTTATTTCTGCAAGTTGGTTATGTGCTTGGTATTATACTATTAAAAGTAGTAGTGTGTAAGTTGTGGAAATTCTCGTTTCCTCCCCATCTCTGTTCCGTTTGTGAATTCCTTAAAAAATATACAAGAAGCAACTATGAGTAAGAGCTGTAGTCTCTGTGTGTTGTTTTTGTGAGTGGCCTTTCTCTATTGCTTTCTTTATTGCATGTTCACGCAATTATACATTTCATCTAATTTGTAAATCTAAGCCAATCGTATACATCAACCTGTCTGTTTGATTTTTGGATTTAGTTGTGCATTTACTTGACAAGATCTTTTGCCAGCATAGTTTGGAAGCATGTGGAATAGTTACCCATTTTGTGTCATACAGGATGCTCTACTGGCTAACATAGCTGAAACTGAAAAGCAGTCAGAATTAGCTGCTCGTGTATCATCGTGGAAGCAGAAAATTGAGCACAACTTGGAAGAGCAAGTAACTTCCATATCTTCTTTTCCATACTATAAATCTATTTTTAATCTTGATGGATGATTGCCTCAGTTGTTTTTTATTCTATTTAGCTTTTTCAACATTTTTATAATAATTGATAGTAAGTGAAGGAAAACTTATTTTCTGATAGGATTCACACCCTCCATTTGATATTCATGCCTATGGTGAAAGAATTCTTGAGAAGATATCTATTGAAACACACATGGAAAGTGCTATATCTTTTGCCGATGTAGTAACCGGACAAGAAAAGCTTGAAGTTGCTCGAACCTTCTCTGCTCTACTTCAGCTGGTAATTTTTGTGACATTTGTGCGTGGCAAGTGATTGATAATTCAAAAATAGGATCAGCTTCTCACTTTAAAATAATGAAACAGAAATGCAATTATCCTTCATGTTGACAAGAGTTTAGGCACTGGAGTTTCGTTGTGCATATCTTAGTTGCATGTCCAACATTACTACCTCAGAGCACGTTCAAAACACCTTGTTTTTGTAACTGTATAGTATGGGATGAATTAAATATGTCTTGAAAATGCATAAAAAAAGTGTCCCTTGGTTTTCATTTTCAGGTGAACAATGGAGACGTTGATTTGGATCGGAGTGGACATGATGGTGAGTCCATTTGTTATACAGCTACCAATCCTTTCCATATTCGACTTACCCATGACAAGAGATCGACGAAAGCTCAACTTCCATTGGCAAAGAGAGGTAACTCACCAAAGACAGCATGTAAGAAGGGTGGTAGGAGCAAACTTAGAAGAGAAAGATCTCCAACTTTTGATGCATCTTTACGAGGTGGATCAGTAATTATGTCTGCACAGCCAAACTCCAAAGTTTCCCAGAAGTTGGGGAAGATTGGCAGTTTGAGGTGCACTCCTGACGGTAAGAGGAGGCGAAGATCACGAATTGTTCAACCATTGGGCTTGCATTCACCAGGGCAAGAGACAAGGTGAGCAATGTATTGTTATTTGCTGGTACAATTCAACCTTTACACATTGAATTAGCTTTCAACTCCTGACCTTAACTCTTGGCAGTCCTAGATTACTGACATTGTTCAATAAGCATTGTAATAATATTCTGTAATTTGACATATACTGATTTCCCACAAGCAATCAAGCTTTGTATCCAGGTTCCGACTGTAGAATGACCTTGTTGCCTAGTCATGTAATTGTATCAATCTGCTTAATACCAGTAATTACAATCTTTAATTTCTTATTATATATGTCAATCTATTCTCTTTTATTTCGTCCAGTGATCCGAATCTGTTAGTTCGGGTCAATTGCATACAGGTCTCTTGTAACTCTCTGAATAGGTTCAGACATCATGTCATCTGCAACACAAATCTCTTTTACAGTTGTGCTTAATCCATTGTTGTCCTGTAAAAGCTTGTCAAGTAAGAGTCATGGCGTGTTACGTCAATTCGGAGTTGGAGAAGGGTCCATTGAACAGGCACACAGAAGTCATGGTTCTGTTGTTGACGCGTAAACTCGTTGGACTTTTGATTGATTCACACTATGTCAAGTCCTCAAGCTTGGCGGAAACTCCATTATATGTTCCAATTACGTCAGCTAAAGTTAAGCTTTTGAAAAGTCCAGGAAAGTTGAACGAACCCACTTGCAGGGGTATGTCATTTTCTAAGCAAAAACATCATCATTTTCTTCCCAATTTTCGACAGCAAGTTCAGATTCGAGCTTACCGTAAAAATCAATGATTGATTTAACCGTAAAAATTTTAAATTTTTAAATTTTTTAATTCAATTTTAATTTTTTTAGATTATAGAATAAATCTTTATTATATATTTTTAAGTTTTAAATCAAAATTATTATCACATTTTAGGTCTTTTGTGATAATAATCGAGCTTGTCGTTTAAGACTTGCTTAGTGTGAAGTAATTGATTGGCGTTATTTGCTGACTATTGTGTCAATTTAGAAGTTTACTCAGTTCACATCTAAATGATAACAGCTGCATGTTCCTCGACGTTCGCGAAACACTGGGGAGTTTTCGCTGGGCTCACACTTGCGTGAAATCTGCGGTATCGCTTGATCGAACTTAAAGTGGATTCTACAGCAGTGAGCACTATGCTTTTTCCATCAGCCAGTAGATCCAAATCTCTCAATTCTATAGTTCAAGACATCCATGAGATGTTTACCAGGAATTAAACTGTTACTCATCGTCATATCTATCAAGAGAGCAACAAATGCACCGACTAACTAGTCAACTGTGCAAAACATTTTGATATTGGGATCACTTATTTTAATTCTACACCTATCGGGTGTAACTTTATCCTTTTAGAGGATATGTGAAAGACATGCTTCCTTTGCCTCATTTTGTAATTTGTCTCGGAAGTTTCCTTTTAAAAAAACAGATACCGAAACAGTTTTGGATCCGACCGGATTTGCTATTTTCAAACTGAATTTCAACCGAATGCTTGATCAATTTACATATGTCTGTATTGGACTTATGAGTGTTGTTAAAACTATAGTTTAATGCTTATGTTTTCTTAATGTTAAATATAAAGTTAAGTGGACACTAATCCCTAAATCATGTTGATAATGGATTACCAACTTTGACGCTATCCAATAATTACCACCGTAATTGCACAACCAACTCTCCACTTGGTCACATACAAAAAGCTTAGTTTATGTGCACTAACTACATATCTTCAAAGTGGTCACTAAGTTCACATACCTTTTTATTATAAAGAGGACACTCGCTTTATTCTTATGTTTTGCTTTTAATTGAAATATATAATAATAAAACAAATGTTGGTAAAAAAATAAAAATATTTAAAATTACTTATTAATTTAGCCTTACAATTTCACTCATAAATTTCTCAATAACAATTATTTTGAATATATAATTTGGTTCTAACTTTTAAATTTGTAATATATATATAATTTTTCATAACACATTACGTGTAAATCTATTAAAAACATCTTTATTAAGTAAATGTAAAGTTACGTATTATCGAACTTTTTCAAATCCTCCAATGTTGATATTCAATTTTGACAATTTTAATTTTCAGTTTTGACAATTTTAATTTAGCATAAATCAGCAAAGACACCTCATATTAATATATAATGTACTTAATAAAAAAGTCATTTTTTGTAATAAAAGAATACAATAAATATTTTCATACTAATTTTTGTAGGTAAAAATATCATCATCAACATGTACACTAGTCAAAGTCAAACTGGGTGTCCCAAATCCGAAGACCAAAACCCCAAAATGCTGGACCCAGATCCCTGTCCTGTTCTGCCACCCCCCCAGTCAACTACGAGTCTCACCTCTTTCTATGTCCACAGCTGCTACCCCGCAACCACCGGAGCTAGCGGCCGAAGGCGATAATGCCTCCCTTATTTCCCTACTCAATATCCTCGTGAAGGATAACATCCGGTAAACAGGGGATCGGAAAGCTTGACTCGCCGGTGATTCTGTCCCTGACTCGTCCTCAAGATTCGGTTGTCTCGTGGGTACTTCTATAGTAAAATCCACAAGACCCGCCGGTTTCCGACGCTCACCGGAAGACGAAGTCGAAGGACCAACATGGTCTTCCTCCTCTTGACACGTCCGGCACAAGTCATTATGGCTCGATTCAATCTCAGTGATCTCCGAAGAAGAAGAAGAAGAAGAAACAACTTGGATGGGACACTGTATTACGGGTTCAACAAGCGATCGACAAAGCGGACAAGTGGAGTGAGAGTGAAACCACATATCAATACATTCAACGTGAAAACTGTGGCCACACTTGGGCAGAGTCCGACCCATTTCCTTCTCTTCAAACTCGGACAAGCAAACGGCACACTCCGCCAAGCCCTCGCCGGACTCCGACGAGTAAACAAACAAAGGCAACGACCTGAGTACGGCATCGTCGAGTCCGCGTTTGGCTACAGCGACGCTTCTCGAGTTGGGGTTGGCGGGGTCCTCGTGGAAGACGAAACGGGCACGGCGCTCGCGGTTTTGACGGAGCTGGCGGCGGCGTACTCGAAGAAGGTACCAGCGCGCGTAGAGATGGAGGCAGATCATCAAAATAACGACGAAGAAGAGGACTAAGATCGCGCTCATCATGATCCTCCCGCTCATAGCATATCCATTTCTCGCGGTGCGGTCTTTCTGTTCGACGTCCATGGGAAGACAATCTCTTAAAGAACAAAACAACGCTGGTCTCTGAACTTAGCTTCCGGTTGGTGTCTGGTTCTAAGTAGAGTTATCGACTCTGAGGAGGTAAGAGTTCTAAGTGATTCATATGCGAGTTTGTTGCATAAAAGGAGGAGGCAAGGAAGTGATGTTGGAGGAGGAAGGTTGAAGAGGGTTTCTGTGAAGTTGTTGGATTGTATGATTAGGTCTCTGTGACTCACACTCTCGAGGCTCGAGGGTTTTGCTTTTTGAGTTTTTATATAAAAAGGTAAAGACGAGTCTCCGATGGTGGTCTCAGGAAGACGCCAGTTTTGACGCGGGAAGCTCTTATGAGATAGTAAGAAGTCTCCTTCCTCACAATTTCCTCCGCGTTATCTTAGCATCTTACACTGTTAAGGATGTGTGGGGAAAGTAGGATGAGGTTTGAAAGTCAGTTCTGGATTCAGACAACGTGGACACTAGTTTTGACTTTGTGGGTAGTGTATTATAGTATGTGTATAACGGGAAGTGTATTAAAAATTTTAAATTCAATAAATTATAAAAATATTTAGTAATTAACACTTTTATTAGAAAGAGATAAGTGTTTACTTTTTTAAAATTTTAATTTAGTATATAATTTGTAAGAATTTTTAATTTAGTAATTAATCTCTTAAAGTTTTTAATTAATTTTGATGATATAACTAATAGAAGATTAATTCGAATTTGTGACATTTTGATCACAATCATAATTTTAATATTCAAATTTAATCAAACATATGTTAAAATTTGGATATATGTTATTTTGAATTCAATTAATTATAACAAAATTTTCAATTTCAACCGAAATAAATTAAGAGTCAATAGGAAAAATAGAGTTTGAAAGTAGTTAAATTTAGACTTGAGCTTAGAAAAAAAAAATTCAAAGTCAAATTTGAACTTCACTCGAGGAATTTATATTCAAATCAATATGAATTGCTAATTAAAGTTTGAAGTTGGAACACAAAGTTGTGTGTTTCTACTTGGACCATGTATTATATCATGCAGGTCTCAACAGAATTAGTCATGCCTTTTGTATTCATGTTGGTCTTCTTTGTGCACAACTGAGACTCCTTTTCGGTTGGTAAATTATTTAAGTATTTATTTTAGTTTCATTTTATTACTATTTTATTATTTTTAATTATTTATTGATTTTCTTATTATTAGTTTTATGTATTTATCGTAATTTTATTTATATAATTATTTAGCATGCTAGTTTTATTTATTTACTCTTTAACGTGCATCATTTTTTTATTGTCAAATCTACATATAGGTTTACTGAAAATAACTTCTCTATTATATAGGGATGATGATGCGTACGATCAAACTTTTTCAAAATCCGTTTTATTGCAAGATTTCGGATTGAGTGTGGTAATAATATTAATGTTTGGAGATAATAAAACACATAAACTCTTGGTAGGTGTGATCTGGTGTAATTTGCAGCCCATTATCTGTTTGTTGGTATTTTAGCTATAATTAATATTTTAAAAACATGATAAAAAATCAAATCAATATGGTACAAAATTTGAAGTTTAGATAAAATTAAAGAATTTAAAAAATAATTAAAAATAATTTCTTAAAAGAATTAAAATTTTAAATACAGTAAATTGATTTATTTTAATTTATAAAATTTTATTAATTTACAAAAACTAATCGATTAATTAATAAATTGATCAGTTTCTAACAAAAAAATTATTCAAATAAATTTAATCCAAAAGTTAATGATCTAACCAAAAAATCGACCGGTTTAAAATTTTTACAATTAAACCTGTCGAAATACAAATATCAATATTGACATTACAGGACCCTTATTTTTTTTTTTACATGATTAGCTTGAAACTTATAATAGTTAGGTATTACTTCAAATGCTAAATTTCTTTAATTCATATTTTCTGACTAAGCTTACATGTTTCTATAATTTCCATCTTTTCCGGTTCATCTCCTCGACTTTATGCTGTAATTTTTTTTTTGGTTTTTGCTAAAGATATTTTAAGAAGGTCTCAACGTTAGAAAGATACTTTAAGCTATCTACATTCAAATTAATTATTGCTTGCATCGGGTCAATTTGTGAGGAATAAAGTAATCAAACAGATTTCTCCATTTTAAGATTCGAACTTGAGACCTCTAATTAAGAGATGAGTGTACTGAACCACTCGCATTAATTATGTTTGGTAAACCATATGTTATAATATTATTGCATTTGAGCCCGTTCCCGAAATTTGACGCAACTTGCGAATTACCTATCTTCCACGGCATTCAGCACTAATGTGATGACCCATCTCCATAATTCTTGGGATTTTTGAGCCGTCAAAGTTCCCATTTCATTTTTAATTAAAATGGCACCAAATCACGCATTTTGGGATGGGATTTGGGCTCGGACCAAGCTTGCCCTCCACCTCATGATTGGCACGTGGCCTAATAACTATAAGATTAAGAGTCAAACCGACCCGATTGAAAAGGTTCTCATAAATGTAACATTTACACTAACATATAAAGTTATATAAGATCAATCACACACATTGGGGATATCAAGGCAAAAGCACGAAGCCACTCTGCAAAGCTCCTAATATTGAGGCTTTGTCACTGTCCTCATGTCACAGTCCAAAAACCAAAAGCAAACTCTCAAACAGTGAGCGAGCGAGCGAGC
The DNA here is from genome assembly GCA_025504915.1 of Erythroxylum reticulatum. Taxonomy (NCBI): domain Eukaryota; kingdom Viridiplantae; phylum Streptophyta; class Magnoliopsida; order Malpighiales; family Erythroxylaceae; genus Erythroxylum; species Erythroxylum reticulatum. The sequence goes on along the minus strand of JANSVA010000218.1, from coordinate 58,198,836 downwards.
CAGTGAGAGAAGGTCAACGAGACTTTAAAAACTATCAATGGAGTCTGTGACGAGATAAACAACTCCTTAAGCCCCCAAAGCCTAAATACCCTCCTCCTCTTCTGCTCTACTCTGTAGACTGGACACCTCTAATACCTCTGGCTTTGTTACAAGTTCTGGTGGTGTTTGGTTGAAGAGAAAGTGAAGGAAAAATGTCGAACAAGTCTCCGATTTTCCCAATGCCAGAGCCTCAACATTTCAGCGACTACGGTTTTGACCCTCAAATCGAATACTTTCAGGTTAAAGATAATGTTTCTTTCAGAGTGTTCTTTTAAAGTTGATGTCTTTTCGCTGACCCTTTTTTTGAGTTTTGTGGTTAACCAGTTTTTGGAGGAAGCGATAAAGCACAAGAAAGAGACTACGAGGTCCATAGATTCGTTACACTTCAAGCTCCAAAAACCCTTCTCAAAGGACGACTCGAGCAGGAAGATTCAAAAGAAAAAACGTTGGTGGAGAACTGCTCTGCTCTTCTTCAAGTTGAAGTGGATCCACGTCCACAAAGACGAAACTGAACGTGAAGATGTGCATAAAGCTCGAACTCGAGCTTTTAGAGCATCAATATCAGGTCCTGTGTATAGTACCGAAAGCAGAAGTGGCTCAACCACTCCTTACAGGTCAACTAGTCGACCCTCTTCAGGTCCACTCGCCGGAACCCTAACCCCGGCACGGAGAGGTGACGTGGAGATACCGTACTTGAGTCTCAGAGAGCTGAACATGGAGCAGCAGCAACACCAGAGGCTCTCCACCG
>JANSVA010000218.1:58175164-58191648 GCA_025504915.1 Erythroxylum reticulatum | reverse complement strand
AGGAAAAAAGATTGAATTTTCTCTACAAACTTGAACTTTCAATTAGAAAGTGAGGTGGTTTTTGTAAGAGTGGTTCTCAAACTCTATATGCGATTCTTAGTTCCCTATTCTTCTTTTTTTGTTTTCTCGCCAGAATTTCACATTTATAACATAAATTTCCAGCAACCAAAGACCTAAAATTCTAGTCATATCTAACCTGAATTCCAGCAATCTAAACAAATATTCCAAACTTGAAATTCCAGCAGTCAGTTTTTCTGAGTTTTATCTACAGGAGATGGATGTGGTTCATTTATCAGTTATTCCTAAGATCACTACACATTAAGGAAAAGTTTGAGTAGCAAGCAATACCAAAACTCTCTTGAGTGCTCATGAACACAACAAGAAGCTAGCAGTAGTGAAAGAAAAATCATAACAGCCAATAGATCCTGTTCCAACCCCAAACTTTTTCTGGTCTCTTACACTGCTCATAATTGCAAATGCGAGCAAGCCCAGATGCATCTAATTGAATACAAGGGAGATAAGACAAGATTGAACTTTCTTACAACAGAACTTATAGGTGTGAAGGTATCCTGCCCTTTGGCAACAGTCCATGGAAGTCCTGCAGACTGACAAAGAGTGGGAAGATAAAGGGATTACACAAAGAAGAAGAGGAAGAACAAGAAACCCAACAAAACAACTTTCCAAATTCATTCCACTCAATGCAATTTTTCACCCATTGAATCATCTAATATTAAAAAGGGCACAAGGCTTCAGTTTTTACCTTAGCAGAAGCTTGAATTTCCCTTGCAGTCATATCCAAAGCAAGAGCATATCCTGAAACACTCCATTACTTCTACTTAGTCAAGTAACTTCATCCTAATCCTCCCCAAAACTTCACACCATTACATGGATCATCAGTCACTTGACACTAAGAAATCAAAAATTAGTAGTGAACAGTATACCTCCAACATAGTCCATGGCACTAGCTTCAGACACGTCCCGAGCTTTCTGTCCGATGACAACAGCGAGCTCCACTTCATGATCCAACGACTCCAATTCACGTGGAATCTCGATTGTGCCTCCATTTTCCAAATAAGACGAAGTGGGTTTCAAGAACAACACCGGTTCCTGACAAAAACCATATCAAGTTTGCGTCTTTTCGTTTATCTTCACCAAATCACACGATCTAAATTTAACCTGATGATTAATTATATCTGTAACAAAAAAAGAGACCTTTGGCACGGCGTTGCCGAGTTCTTTAGCGTGGGCTGCATAGTTGCGACCGACGGCGACGATCTTAGTGCCGACTTGGAGGAACTTCTGTATGCCGCCGGATAACGCTGCCGCCATTTCTCTATCTTGTTTGTTCGAAGACAATCTAACTGCTGTAGTTGGTCCTCGACTGTATTACATTGGGCTTTTGAGACAATAAAACTCGGAGAAAATCATGTTTGACTTGGTTTTTGAGTTGCTGACGTGTCATTTCTATTTCTTGTGAGCATCAAATCATTACCTGAAAAAAGAAATGGAGAACTTTGGTGGTTCCAATTCCGTGACGGCAGTATACATTGTGCCCATCAGCTTGGATTGGCGTATGATTGGTCGAGAAAGGAGGCCTGAGATTTGTTGCAGTTGCAGCGGGAACATGGTGGCGTGGCGGCAGTTGGTGCGCAGTAAGGCCGAGGACGCGACGGTTGATTGGTGGCAGAAAATGGAAATCCGGCTCGGAAAGGTGGAGTTGGGTCCGCTGGTGAGTCTATTTGGATGCGTATTGGTGATCGGTCGAAAATAGAGCTGGAATGGCAATAGGCTGGCCGACCATGGCCCGATCCCAAGAATCTGCAGCTTCAAGTCCGTTAGGTGACTAGTCGAGCCTTTTGGGCCTGGTCCTATCCATTCAATCAATTTAATTTAATCTACTCGCTTCGGACCAAATTGGACCAAGCCCAACTAATGAAACGACTATTCCAAAGTTAAACAGTTAAACATGAATAATTAACTTATCAAATAATTATATTAATACGAACAATTTATGAATTATTAAATACTTAAAATTTTATTTAATAGTCATTTGAGCGGGTCAGATTTTGTTATTATTTGCATGCCTCATTAATAGAGGTGTCATTGGCAATTATTGTTATTATTATTATTATTATTATTATCCTTTTATTAAGTGTCTTATCATTTTTAATTTTATCCTTATTATTATTATTATTAGTGATTTAAGTATTCTGCATGCTAGTTTTTACTTATTTATTCTGTTAAATTGCATCACTATTTTCTTGTCACATCTGCATATGGATCTACCAAAAACAGTCTCTTTATTATGTAGAAATAAGGTTGCGTACTATTAGACCTCCTTAGACTCCGCTTTACTACGGGACTTCAAACTAGATGTGATGATGATGATGATGATTCATTTGACAACATTCCTTATTTTTTCCAAACTTATTAAAATTTGATTAACTTTTAGGTTAAATCAATCTCTGAATAACTTTAGGTCGAACTCGAACTTGAAGCTAACTCAATCCGCTCAATTCATTCAAATAAAATAACATCATTTTAATAATGAACTAATCAAAATTTAGACTATCAAGACTCGATTAAGTCAAACTCGAGTGACACTAAACTCAAATTATTCAAATTAAATAATATAAGAAATTTTGTTTTTCCTTATATTGGATATGTTTTTGAACTAAATTTCCTGAGGTTTAGTCCTTGTGATGATCATGATCTTCCATCATGAGATATTAGATAATAAACCTATTGGCTAATTAGGTGGAAGCACATGATTTATAATCATAAAGCTTTATGTTTAAAAAGAGGAAACAGCATGTGATCCCTATTTATTATCTTTTGATTCTTTTCATTCACTTTTAGCTTAATTGATTTCATTTAAAAGAAAAAAAGGTAAATGTACTTGTTAGAATTTTCCATATTGAAAGGACTAATCATTTAGTCAGTAAAGGAAATTAACTTTATTTTTTAAAAAGTTGAAAAATTAACTTTCCAAATTGTTAAACTTAATTGGTGAGAGATTAATTACCATTCTATTAAAAAAAAGTTGTTTCTTTTATAAATTCATTATATTCAAGCTGCTGATGATAATTATTATATTAGAATCAGATTGATTGAAATTTGAATGTGTCTTTCACACATTATCTGAACATCAAAATAAAATATGGTAAAATATGAAAAAAATTTATTATAGTTTAAGTAAAAAAAATTTAAAAATTCACATTTTTAAATTATCCAAAATTTTCTTTTTTCTATAATTTTTAAAACTTTACTAAAAATAATTATGAAATACATATGACATAAACATCAATTATAGATTAATCAAATGCCGTTAACATGAACACTCAATCTAATTCATAGCCTAGATTCAAAGTAACTAAATTTGAATAATAAATAGTAATATGAGATTTTTTTTTTAAAAATCTTAAATAATAGGAGAGCCTTATAATTTTTATCCTAAAAGATTGCTAAACTCATACATTAAGTGTATGAATGACAATAAGCTGACCCATGAATTCATATTCATATGTTTTCAATGGATCGACCTATGGGTTAGGCTCATACTTAAATCGACTCGAGAATCAACTATTCTAAGCAAAATAAAAATTAAGCCTCGAGTAGACCTAAGTTTGAATAGTTCAGGCTCGGATCCAATTAAAAAAAGACATCATTTTATACTTTTAATTTTTAAAAAATTATTTTAAAAAATTAATCGAAAATGGAAATTATTTTTATTTTCTAAAATTCTCTCATTTGTTATATTTCTCGTGAGGTTGAAGAGGCCACATTAATGGCCTAATGGGTGTGTGTTGTGGTCAAGAACCCATCATAACCACACACCAACTTGCAATTTGATGTAGGGTTTTTTTCAAGCAGTCTTTACCGTCAAAACAATTTTCTATTTATTTTTAATTTTTTTTTAAACTTATGTCACCAACAAGATTGATCTATCCCATGAATTTGACACCATTAGACCGTGTTATGCGGATAATCTAGTTGAAGGACTCCACTATGACTCACAAGTCTATAGGAATCATCATGGTTGGCTCTAAAATGGACTAAAAGTATATTCACTAGAAAGAACTACTTTGGTCAGTGGTATGTCCCATCATCCATAATTTCTGATTAAACCTCAAATTTACACAATTAAAATAAATTATCCTTTCAAAAAACACATTTTTATACTCATTTTAAAGTATATTTTTATTATTCCAAGTTATAAACAAAATATCTTTTGATATTAGAAATTCTAAAGAGACACTATTTTTAATATTTATTTTAACAGAAACTTTATATAATTAATTATTATGTATATAATAAAGTTCATATTGATTAAAATAATTTGAATATTTTTAATGTTATATTTTTTTTTGTGGATTTGAGGAAATCTTGTAGGCTGGTCAAGCGGGCACACCTTTTCGAGAGTCCAACTGACACACCACCCAACAAGCAAGCTAAACGGGCACACTTCATTATCGAGGGCCCAATTGGCGCTCCATCTATAGGTAAAACTCCGACTACCTCAGGCTCTTACAAGAGGGGCTAGCAGGGAATCGAACCTGGGACCTAATCGAAGCCAAGCCCCGCTCTCAACCATCTAGCTACACCCTTAGAGGGCTTAATGTTATAATTTACAAAATAAGAACAATAAAATATGATTATTCCCAAATTTAAACCTAATTATAATAAAACTTAAAAATTGTAAAACTCATTACCTAAAAGGGAAATTACAGCTAAGACATCCTTAACAAGATTGATTACTTAGTTAATTTTGTAAAGAATATTCGAATAGAAAGACTCAAAGACCCACTTCGTGGATATCTTTTTCGGACGGGGAAAATGTTCTCATACGTCAATAATAGCCTGTAATATTATGAACTTATCTAAAGGTGTACGTTTGGATACAATTTTGTCTTACTTTTGATGCAGCCGGAAGAAAACACTGACCAAGCAACCAACCCTTTGGGAGGGGACCATGGCATGGAGTGCAAGAGCCAGAAAGAACAAGGAGATGGCATCAAAATGTCAACTCCATCCGTGGGGTTTGCAGTTTTTTATTTTAGGGACTGAAACCACAAAACTTTTAAAGGCTTGAGATAATGTGATGTATGAAGTGATTTCCCACTTGGGATTTCCTCAGACAATCGCCAAAGACTGTCTTCCACCATGCCTTTGCATGCAAGAACTCCAACATCAAACCATTTACTCACTTTGTTTTCTCTAAAATATGAGCAAAGTATTATTCACATAAAATTAAACCCAAGAAGAAGAAAAATTTTATTTAATTTTATTATCTGATTATAATTTAAGTTATTGTGTGAAAAGCATTAACGGAGAATGAAGAGTAAGAGTGTGTGAGTGAAGTAGGATTCTTAAAAAGCGTAAACAGTAAATCCCGTGTAGCCGAAAGAAAGGCATATGTAATATGACCAGCTTCTTAAAAAGGAAAAACATGACCCCAAGCAAGCAAGTCCGAGCAGCTTGGGATATTTTGTTGAAATTGACTGGGAAGGCATATGTAATATGATCACTTCTTTAAAAAAGAAAAAACATGATCACATCTTGGAAAGGATTGAAGAGAAGTGATTGAAATGTGAATTTGTCGACAAGATTATCGAAAGTGGGTGCAATAATGGTCGATAAAGGTTGGATTCCTTTGGGTCATTTGGTGTAACTAGAAGCACATGCATGGTTCCGGTTAAGTGTGACAAAAAGATGGTTAGTCTTTAATGATTCTTCATATCCTTCGGTTATGCACATCAATTCATCTAAAGAAAAAAGAAAATTAATTAAGAAGAAAGAGCTTATAAATAGATGGGGTTGGTGCTTGGTGGCATACATTGGGAGTTCTTAGAAGATGAAAAAAAAAAAAACCCAAAATCATAAAACATGGGTCAAATCTTCCGTAATCTTATACTAACTCAGTTCTATACGATCCTATTCATATATTTTTTCGAATCTCACATATTTGTATAAATGGGATCGTATAAAATATAGTTAGTATATGATTATGAGTACAGAAGAAGATCTGGTAGCATAAAACAAAGTATTCATAAATGTTTTGAGGGTGAAAGTAATTAGGGCTACACAAATTTAATAAATTCTCGAAAATTATGCAATAATTGGAGAATCACGTGGTTTAATTAAATTATTCAACAAGTCATCAATACAGTATTTCTATTATGTAGGGGTAAGATTACGTACTATCATATCTTCTCAGATCTCGCATACTATCATACCTTTCCAGATCTCGCTTTATTACGAGACTTCAGATTAGGTGTTATGATGATGATGATGATTTAACAAGTCATCCAATAATTTTATATAATTTTTATAATAAATATTCATATAAAAATGAAAATAACCTTATAATTTTTAAAATTTTTTAAGTTAGAAGTAAGGCTGCGTACTTTTAGACCTCTTAAACCTTGCGTGTTAGCGATATTATTAATAGAAGTTGTTGTTGTTGTTGTTGTTTATTTTGTCTTAAATAATTTTGTAGTTTTTTATTATAAGATTCATATAAAAAGGTGAAAATCCCATTTTTTTTAAAATCCAAATCCCTAAATAAATTATTCTCTACAAATTATAATACCTTATAATAAACAATTCCAATCACAGAACCATAGTATTTAATCAAAATTAAGTTTGCTTTGGAATTTTGAGCTTTCCAACGTACAAAAAATAGGGTTTGGATTGATTAAGTGGGGCATAAGGTTAAGTGCCTATAATTAATCAACTGAGTACAGTAGTTGGTGGTTGGCTGGATTAGACTGTCATCAGAAAAACAACATTTGTGAGGCCGTGACGAGATTAGGAACTTCTATCCACCATGCTTGGACAGAACATGCAATTAGATCAACTCTTAACAAACTATACCTATGTCGTTACACTCTTAGTTGTGTGCATCAAACCTTGACAAGCTTGGTCCGATATAGACATCCAATATTGGAGCTTTGTTACCAATCAGCAGAAGAAGTATATATGTTACAATCAAATATTAGTTCATATAGCTAGAATGAGTTTTGATATGTTTGAAATTCTTGGATCTAGTTCTAATCTTGCTATCTAAAGTTTGGTATGATAGAGCTAAAATATGATTCGGGTTTAATTTATAATCTTCCATTCGATAAACCCGTAAAACCAAACACTTAAAGAGGTCTGTAAATTTTCATTAAGTCGTTAAATATCCTAATTTTTTAGAAAATGTTTTTACTTGTATTAGGGTTTAACATGTTTCTATCAATTATACCAACTCAATTATCCAAAAGGTAGCATTTATGTGACATCTTGATGCATGATATTCATCTTGGTCTCACTATTAATTAAGGTAAGGCCTACATTGAAGAAACGTGCAAGTGAGAAAACAAAAATGGTTTACTTTAATAATGCATACAGATCGCTCCCTTGTTTTCAAATAAGATCAAGCTTAACCAAGAAGAAACGTAGAAACTGATATAGAAAGCAAGTTTGGCTGTAGTAGCTTTCAAAGACATGATGCGTGCTCCAATTCAAAACGTGAACTAACTTAGGTTTGGTCCTTAAGCATATGCATATAGATACATAAACATGTGGATACGAAGGCTTTTGCTTCTTTTGCAATCTAAACTTCAGCTTTGTTTCTGACGCTGACTCACCTTCCGATTTTCGATCTGTGTCACTCAGGACTCAGCTCCTGAAATTGGTAATAACATGCGTTAGTGGTAGGGTTTCTTATTTTAATAAGTTACAGAGATAAACGTTAAGACTGAAGTAAACAACAGTTGAATGGAGCTTGTGGTTCGATTTGGAATACTTTACTTAAGAATGTGATTTGGGTATCAATATCTTTCTTAAGATGGGATTATTAGTAAGATTTCTCTAAGCATCTCATCAAGCTCAAGCAATACCTATTTTCTGCTCTCCCAACTTTTAAAGGATAGAAGATTGAGAAAGGAAATAAGTTGAACTTCTAAATGTTAATAGGAATTATAGATTTTAAATAACCTAATTTTTTGAAAACTTCTATTTATTTTATAACCTTAACAACTAATCTCAAAATTTTAATAATGTTAATGTTTTATTAATTTGGTCAATAAAATCATTTTTACCCATAACATGTAAGATTCTACGTCAAAAATTAATGGAAAATAATATTAATATGATGAAACCTGTCAATAGACTTTAAATTACAAAGACCCCATTTAGTTGTTGGCTGATCAGCTAAAAATTAGCTGATTGACCAAATCAGCTTATTGAATTTATCAAGAAGTTATTTAATTTATTTGGTTATTGGCTGGTTGGAATGACTGATTCAACCCAACTAGATAATTTGTGAAAAATTCCATATGTGGAACGCTTTAACATTCTACCCTCAATTCTTGGCTACTCTTTGGTTATTATTTATGTTGTTTTAAACTATTGGTAATCACGCGATGACTTAATTAGTCACGGGATGACTAAATGCTCACAGGGTATAAGTCACCCCGTGACTAGTCATGGTCTTGTTATTATTATTAAGGTGGTCTTGTTATTATTGTTGTTGTTGTTGTTATTATTATTATTATTGTTGTTGTTGTTGTTATTATTATTGTTATTATTATTATTATATTTTTTGTTGATATTATTATTAGATTTTGTTGTTATTGTTATTATTATTATTATTATTAGATTTTGTTATTATTATTATTATTATTATTTTATTAGAATTATGAACTTAATTTTTGTAGAATTAAATATCTAAAATATAAATTATTATATGAAATACTAAGATATATAATATTCATATCTTTATAGTTTTTTAAAGTTATATCTTTATAAGTCATTTTACATATAAAAAATTAATACTAAATAATTAATTTATCAAATATCAAATAACAAACAGTTAATATAATTTATTAATTAAATTAGCTTATATAATTAACTAACAATTAATGTAATTACCTAAAATCTTTGTTACAAAGATTCGTCAAAGTATCTCATCGTCAATCCCTGTCTTGTTAAAACTCTTCCAACTTTTGCAGGCAGCAGGCACCACAAGCATTTAATCCCTCCAGGTTTTGCGTGTCTTCTTCTTCACGTGAGCGCACATTAGATCTAGCTAGGTCTTGCATGTGGAAGTTGCGATTCCACTCCATGTGTCGACTTTATCCTGGTGAATTTGAAGTCTCAAAGATGGAGAATCCCAATCAAACTCGAAACTTCATGATCTATGGATGGATGGATGATGGATGATGGATGATGGAATTCCCTCACGTGGAGACACATTCAGGTGATTCTGGATCATCGTCTTGCGGATGGGGAAGTGCATATGTTGGATTATATCTTGGAAAATGACAAATTCTGAGATTGGAATAGTAGGGTATGTATATGGCATACATCACACGGTTAAAACGAGGGCTTTTATACATGGCATGAGATCTTCTTGTACGTCACTTAGAATATATATATATATATATAAAGAACATTTCTTAATGGGACACTAATAGGAAAACAAGTCTCTTACATTTGTTTGTTTGGAGATTTAAGGATTCAACCATAGTGCTTGCCACACTAATATCTAACAACTTGAATCTCACTATTTTTCCATATTTACAAAAGGGTACAATTTCTTGACCCTTCTTGTGATTTGTTATATTATAAATACATTCTTTAATTTTTAAAAATTATCAATACCTCTTCTATAATTTTGATCAAACTTGAAGAAGATTGTAGCTTTCTTAAAAAATAGTACCTTCTTGCTAATCTTCGGCATTGAGAATTTATCATTCTATAAGAAAGCATTTCGAGTTTTATAGTTAATAACTAATCTCTTTTTTTCTTAATAATATATCAATATGTATTATTAAGCTCTTGTGAAAAATACAACTAAAAGTAAGAAATTTTTAAATATATACTATATATTAAAAAAATTAAAAGATCTTATTATAAAATGTTATGTATTAATTAAATTAATTCATAAGTGCAACTATATCTAATAAAATTTTTATGATTATTTACTCAATTATATTGAACAAACAAAAAATTATAATTTAGTACATATGATAAAAGATTAAGGAAATTTAGAAGTTAAAGATTATTAAACTATATATTTAGGGTTGGTTAAGTTTAATTCCTAGTAAAGATTATTACTTTAAGAGTTGGGACATAAAAGAAAATTATTTATTAAATTGCAAGCAAAAGAAAATTTATTTTTTTAATTAATTTGACAATTAAATTAATGCTGATTAAATGATATTAACATTAATAACAACTAAAATAGGAAAAAAAAAAAGAACTAAAAAAGGAAATTGTTTCTTTAATTATATAACATAATTTAATTAACACAATTATAGGTAAAGTTTGCCTTCCCATCAACATCAATTTCCCTACCCCCCACCCATTAAGTTCAGTTCTCTATAAATGTAAAGGATCAAAAGGTTGGCTCTCTCCAACCCTCAAAACACACAAAACAAAAAAGAAAATAAAAAAAAAGATGCTTCTTACAACACAGAGTTCTCACACGTACCCGACAATGCCGGAGGTACAATACAATATCTTAATAACACAAAACAAATAAGAATCTGCTTAACTCTCTCTCTCTCTCTCTCTCGCTGTGATTCTTTATCATGTCTTCTTCTTTGGTTATTATATCTTCTGTTTTGGATATGGACTAGGTGGTGCAGGAGCTAAAGAAAATGGCAGACATAGCCTTCCCCATAGCGACCATGGGCTTGGTAGGTTATTTTAAGAACATGGTCCTAGTTGTTTGTATGGGAAGGCTTGGCAGTCTGGAGCTTGCTGGTGGTGCTTTAGCTATCGGTTTCACCAATATCACTGGTTACTCGGTGCTTTCAGGTCTGGCCATGGGGATGGAGCCTCTTTGTAGTCAAGCTTTTGGTTCAAGAAACATGTCCCTAGCGTTTGTTTCTCTGAAGAGAACGATTTTCATGTTACTGTTGGCTTCAGTACCAATTGGTTTTCTATGGGTCAACCTCAAACCTCTCATGCTTAGTCTCCATCAAGACCCTGATATAACTGGAGTTGCAAGTTCGTACTGTCTCTTCACTGTCCCTGACCTTATTGCTAATAGTCTTCTTCACCCTCTACGCATATACTTACGTAGCAAAGGGACCACCTGGCCATTAATGTGGTGCACTTTCGTATCTACTCTTCTTCACCTCCCTATCACAATATTCCTAGCTTTCACTCTCTCTTTTGGGGTCCCTGGAATCGCAATCTCCAACTCTATCTCCAACTTCAACACCCTCTTGCTTCTTCTGAGTTACATCTACTTTACTCGCACACCTGACCATTCTCTGGACTCTTCAGAATCACCAGAACCTCTGCTACAGTCTTCATCATCAACTTCCCTTGGAGCGGAATGGATGGTTCTGCTTAGATTGGCCATACCAAGCAGTGTAGCTGTTTGTTTAGAGTGGTGGTGGTACGAACTTATGACGATTCTCGCAGGTTACTTGGACAAACCACGAGTTGCTCTAGCAGCTTCAGCTATAGTGATTCAAACAACTTCCCTCATGTACACATTACCAACATCACTCAGTGCTTCAGTGTCTACACGAGTAGGCAACGAGCTTGGAGCTGGAAGACCATACAAGGCACGTTTGGCCACGGTGGTTGCCATAGGACTAGCTCTACTCAGTTCATTACTCGGGTTGTTGTTGACCACCTTAGGGAGAGAACCATGGGGTAAAGTTTTCTCTGCGGATAGTGATGTTCTTGAGCTAACAATGACTGTGCTGCCAATTATTGGCCTGTGTGAACTCGCAAACTGTCCTCAAACAACAAGTTGTGGGATTCTGAGAGGAAGTGCCAGGCCCTGTATTGGGGCAGGAATAAACTTTTACTCGTTTTACTTGGTGGGTGCACCGGTAGCCATAGTCTTAGCCTTTGTTTCGAAACTAGGGTTGGTGGGTCTCTGCTATGGTCTCCTAACAGCTCAAATTACATGTGTGGTCTCAATCCTTGTGGTGGTTTACAAGACAGATTGGGAAAGAGAGTCGTTAAAGGCCAAACATTTGGTGGGCAAGAGTGACTCCTTTGCACATGCAGACCAAACTCTTGTATCTGAACAGGGTAACGAACAAACACAATTTCTGAAACAAGTTGATGTTTAACATCTGAAAATTTCAGGGAAGAGCATGTACATATTAAGGGTATAATTCCTCAGATTGGAATTATTAGAATGACATAACTAATTGAGACTATGCAGTGTAACGTTCCTTATGCTTATTGGACCTTGTTTAGGATTCACCTGTTCTACTACTTTGTGCTTGACGAAAATCCCATGAGAGAAAACTAGTGCAGGACACGTTCTGATTCTAAAAAGTGCAAGAACATAAATGGATTTGCTTCCAGTAAATGAACCAAGTAATCATAAGTTTCGTGCTAGCTCTGTAGCCGGATGGATAGATTCGTTTCAATTCCCAATTCACGTACTCTGTTTTACGTGGAAACAGGGGAGGCTTTCGTTTTGTCAACTGTGACAAAAGTTTGAGAAGCTAGAGAATCGTAAGTGATCATCCACTTTTGGTTCCTTAAAAGTCAATCATGTCAAAACTTTCCGATGGCCACTCATTAAGGACCGGAAGGTTGGCCCGACCCGATCCCCTCTAAAGTTGAATAGATTAGGTTTAGTTTGAATTAATTTTAAGTCGAATTCAAAAAACAAGAAAGAATGGGCTTCGATATATCAAATTAAGCCCAAGGGCCCAATAGAGTCCAAATGTCCATTCATGTGGTGTTTGCTTCCAAACCTTAAATAAAAAAATACTAGTAAAATATATTATTTCATTTTTAATGAAATTTTAGATAAGCATTAAACATTTAGAAATTCACTATTGAAATTAATATATATTTATAAAAACCCTCATTTACATAAAATTTAATAATTAAAATTTAAAAATTTTCCATAATAAAAATAAGTACATTAATTATGATTTCATGAATTTAGCATTTTATGATTTAAAACTTTAAAATAATTTAATAATGGAAAAGATTGTGTCAAGTTCATAATTTAATAATCTCTTATATGATTAATCCCTAATTCACTACTTTGGTTCTTCTCCACTACTAGTTTCATTATAGGGCCAATAAAGATGATGTAAACATAACCCTAACCCCTGACCCTTTTTTTATTACTTGAGTTGACTAGAGCACTAGAGTTCTTTAATCAATTCACTTATTATGTTATATTTTGGGTCAAATCATAAATAAAGATTTTAAAAGATGCTGTAATTAATTATATAATTTTTACAACAACCCAAAAATTTTAGGTTTATTAATACGTAATTTTACCCTTAACTAGTAAAAAGACTGTTTCCAAATTTTCAAAGATTAATACGCGTTTCTTCTATCAAATTAAATTTTATTAAATCAATACAAATATACAACAGCTAAATTTTTTTAAAAAATCTAGTAATATATATCCTTATCTTTAAATAATAAATATTTATATTGAATATATTAAGGTTGTGTATTACTGGAAATTATCGACGTATCAATGCAAATATTACTATAAAATCAAATAAAAGCATTTTAAGCATAAAATATTGGGTAGCATTTTTGGCAAAATATCCATAAATGGGTAATCAAGGTCTTTTTCCTATGAAAGGTAAGCACTTGTATGAATATATACATATATATTTTAAAAACTATAATCCAAAAATGTATAATGATAGTGGAGGGTAACACATCAAATCAAATAAAAAATTTTTTTCAAAATAGAAAGATGTTAATGGTAGGATTTGATCTTCTGTCCCAGTAACTCTGGCTCAACTCTATCTCGGTTCATTCTAACCATCTATTTATGTAGTCCTCTTCTATTCGAGTAACTCTGGCTCAACTCTATCCTAGTTCATTCTAACCATCTATTTATGTGGTCCTCTTTTGTCCAAGTAACTCTGGCTCAACTTTATCCCTGTTCATTTTAACCATCTATTTATGTGGTCCTCTTCTGTCTGAGTAACTCTGGCTCAACTCTATCCCAGTTTATTCTAACCATCTATTTATGTGGACTTCTAACCATCTATTTATATGGTCCACATAAATAGATGATTATAATAGATTAAGATAAAATTGGGTCAGAGTTAGCGGAACAGAGGATTTGAGGGAGTTAATAGTCCAATTCAATCTTATTTTTCTAAAAATTTTATAAAACGATATTATTTTTATTGTTTCAGTCGAGTTGAACTATTTTTACCTATAATTCAATCAATTCAAGCTAAAATTGAATCGAACCGAGCCAAAATTGAAATTCCTATTTTTTCCTCCATCCTCTCAACCTTTTGACCTTTGATAACAACTTAAATAATTTCTTTATATTTAAATTCACGATTCTCTTTTATTCAAATACACAATAATTATTAAATTTTTAAAATTGTAAATTAAATTAATTACTGAACAAGGTTTAATTGCATTTTTAAAATTTTAAATTTAAAAAATTTACTATCAATTTTATTAATATTGTAGAAAATTTAACTCCAAAAAGGACAGAATATGCTTCAAAATCAACAAATATTCTTAAAGGAATATATTAGAAAAAAATAAAGAGGGAGAGATATTCCAACTTTGGTAACTTTTGTCAACAAACCATTCCCATCACGAACCATTGTTTTGTTCCCAAATCTCAATCTCGAATGGTCTTTTTAGTTGCAACGCAAGTATCTTATAAGACAAATGTCTCCTCACGTACACTTCATTTTACGAGGACTTGCTTACTTGTTTCTTTCCTTATCTTGTCTGACATGTAACAGTCAAATTTAGACCAAGTCCAAGACCATACCAAAAAAAGTTAATTTATATAAAATTAATTTAATAGAATTAATATATAATAATCCTGATAAATTTAATATGATTATTTAGTATAGATATTTTTAAAATTTTATACTAATATTAATAAAAAATTAAAAAAGCATATTGTGGTGATTAGTGATTAAGATATGTTGATAACTTCAAACTATTGGGTTACGATGATCACCAGCTCCCACAAGATTGAAGTGTACAAAAAAGATTGGCCTAATCAAGCACTGAGTGACTCCTGAAAGGGAAGTAGGGACCAAGAAGACATAATAACAGGCATAAGTCTTGATCAAGGGCTTATCTTTTAGCCTACTTACTTCAATTTTCGTCAATCTACTTTGGAATTCTCACTTTCGAACCACAATTAGTTGCCATCTAGTTGGCCTCTTATCCGATAATTAGATGGGATCATACTCCAATTCTCTATAATCTTAATTAATAGGCAATTTTTAAAAAGTTTATAGATAATTTAATTATACTTTATATAGATATTATTTTATTTTAAGCTTTAAATAAAATTACAATGTTTTAATTTTGATTAATTGGGTTTTAAATTATATAATTTTAAAAGACATTGACCTCTTATATAATTTTAAAAAGCATCGTTGACTTTTAAAATTTGTCTAGAAAATGAAAATCAGTTACGAACTAATCAAATATTAATAATATGATAATTCGACTTAACTCTTAAATTATGTTTGGTTGGGGGTTTATTAATAGAATATAATATTATTTTATTATTTTAGACGAGAGTTTATAATGGAAAGAGATGAAAAGAGATAGTTTCATATTATATCTCGTCATATATTAAATGATAAAAATAAAAAATTCTTTTTTGAGAGGTTTATGATGGAATATAAAATAATAAATAATTTTAAATTATAAACCTTTTCATTCAAATAGCATATTTCAAATTAAACATAACCTTAAAATCGTTCTGAATCAATTAAAATTGGTTCAAATTAATAATTTAGTCAAATTTAATTAGTTCGGTAACTTATTTAAATTGTTTTATAAATATGATTTGATTATTATGTATATTTTTTTCTTTAGTTTTTAACGGAGTAATTTTTTTATAAAAAACTAAAAATTATAACAATTTTTTAAGAATCTTTTAAAATTTTAAATATTTCTTAAATAATAAGAAAGATTTACGTATCATGTCCTAATTATAAATTACTTATTATTTATAATTCTCTACTATTGGGAATTCAGAACTTAATAGTTAGAGACTAGATAGTGAAGGCTCGACATGCGTATCGAAAAACTAATCAAGCTGAGAATTGGTTAGTCACATACGCCAATTCTCTAGAAATTGGTATCCGTATGTTTCAAAACTCACTTATAAATTATCTATCTGTTCTACTAGAAGATATTTTTGGGGTTTTTTTTTTATTAGTTAATTAAAATTTTATGTATCTCCCTTATGATCCAAAGAGGGAGAGGTGTTGGTCTCATCTCTGAGTCATCTAAGTGGAAATCTACCCTTGAAATTGATAAGCCTGAAAAATGAAATATTGAAAAGTACAGACTTGGATGCATTTTATGGTCAAAATAAGGTATAAAGAGACGCGTTAAATGCATTTTATGGTCAAAATAAGGTTTAAAGAGACGTGTTAATTGCCTTATAGGTGAAGAGTTGATAGCAAAGAGTGGTCCATGCTGTGCACTGGCCTCTCCGTTCATGCATATACTCATCTACTTTGAAT
>JANSVA010000218.1:58129705-58145859 GCA_025504915.1 Erythroxylum reticulatum | reverse complement strand
TTATTATTTTACTATTATTAGGCTTTTATTGAGTCTCTTACTAGCTTTAGTTTTTCTTTATTATTATTATTATTATTATTATTATTATTATTATTATTGTTATTATTATTATTATTTGTGATTAGTATTATTAGTGTTATTTGAATGTATTTTAGCTATATCTTGAGATTTGGGTATTTTTATTATTATTTCTATTTAGTGCTTTTATTTTTGGAGGTACTTTGTAGCCTATTAGGTTCTTGCAGATCTGACCTCCTTCAGGTATTCCCCATTATTTGTATTTTCATTTATTTTATGTTTTTAATGAATTGTTCTGAAACCTGCATCATTAGTTTATTGTCTCATTTGTATGTGGGTTTACCGAAAACAGCCTCTTTATTATGTAGGGGTAAGGCTGCGTACTATCGGACCTCTCCAGACCTTGCTTCATTGCGAAATTTCGGACTGGGTGATGATGATGATGATGATGACGATAGTCAGCATCGTACTGACTGTCTAATCCTTGGTCAGTTCCCCCTAACCCCAAGCTATAGCCAATTTGGACAGCCCACTCCAACCCGAAGAACTCAAGACGACTTTTTTCAATATGGCACCTAATAAGGCACCGGGATTTGATGGCTTACCTGCTTTATTTTACCAATCCCAATAGGATATTGTGGGCCCTTCTCTAACTCTCTTCTTTCAACACATTTTTTGTCACGAAGTTTGAAATTCTGACCTTAACTGCACCATCATGGTTCTCATATCGAAGATTCAGTCTTCCACGTAGATTACGCAGTTTAGGCCAATCGCTTTATGTTTGGTGGCCTACAAAGCCATTGCCAAAATTGTTGTTAATAGGCTTAAACTCTACCTCGACAGCCTAGTAGCCCCCACCCAATGTAACTTCGTCCCCGGGCGCCTGATTATGAATAATATCATTATTGTCCAAGAAGTCATCCGCACCATGAAAAGGAAAATCGGTGAAAAAGGCATAATAGCTCTAAAGGTGGATCTAGAGAAAGCTTATGACAGACTGTCATAGGACTTAATTCAAGATACCTTATTTAACATATGTCTTCCCGCATCCCTAATCAGTCTCATTATGAAGTGCATCTCCTCGGTTTCATTATACTTTAGGTGGCATGGTAAACTTAGGGAGACCTATAGTCCTTCTAGAGGTATTCGTCAGGGTGACCCCATATCACCTTACCTTTTTGTACTATACATGGAACATCTAGGGCAATTAATCACTCACGCAGTGGCACAAGGATGTTGGTAGCCGATTAAATTAAGCAAAAATGTACCGCCACTCTCTCACCTATTTTTCGCAGATGACCTTATCCTATTCTCAGTAGCTTTTATTGATCAAGTGACCATTATTCGAGAAACTTTAGATTCTTTCTGTGCGGCTTCAGGACAACGAGTTAGTTAAGCTAAATCTTGATGCTACTACTCCAAAAATATTTATACTTCAACGTCTCACTTATTAAGCAGTGCCCTAGGTTTCACCCAGAGGAAAGACCTTGGCCGTTATCTTGGAGTTCCACTTCTGTACGACTGAGTGAACAAGCGAACCTACCAGTACATTCTTGATAAGGTTCACCAACGCTTATCAAGCTGGTCAACTAAACTGTTGTCCTTTACAGGACGTATCACGTTAGCTCAATTGGTCTTAGCAGCCTTACCTAGCTATACTATTGCCCCGTAGTCTTTGTGATGCCATAGAGAAGTTAATGCAACAATTTTTGTGGGGCTCGTTTAATGGAAACAAGCGGATTCACTTGGTTAGCCGGGAAGCCATTTGTAAACCTAAGGAAATGGGGGGGTCTTGGCATTCGGAACGTTTGTGAAACCAATGATGCATTCTTGGCTAAATTAGGATGGAATTTGGTTTCCAAACCTAATGCCTTGTAGGTAAAAGTTCTCTTGGCGAAATACAATTTTGATGTCAATCGCCTACCTACCTCTATTGGCACAAAGAGACGCTCAATGATCTGGAAGAGCATAAAAACTACGTGGCACCTGGTGCTCCAGGGCATGAAATGGATGATTGGTGATGGAGCTAGGACTTGATTCTGGTTGGACTTTTGGGTTGAAGGAGTAAGACCTCTTATTACCCACGCAACCACCACCATGCTTGCTCTATCGGTTACCTTCCGTGTCAAACATTTTGTGGGCGTTGATGGAAATTGGAACTGGGATGCACTTCAATCTTGCCTCCCAATGTCAGTTTGCCTGTTAATCATAGGAACTTTCCCTCCTAAAGCCCTACCTAGGCCAAGACAAGTTAATCTAGGGTCTTTCTGATACCGGTCAATTCACTGTAGCCTCCACCTACTATATGCTCATGGAGCAGGCGGACACTGCGATTGATGGAATTTGGAAGGTAATCTGGTAATAGAAAGGTTCTCAACGCAGTCGAGTCTTCCTTTGGCTCCTCGCACACGATCGGTTACTCACTAACCAACATCGTGTTCGTAGGCACCTCACTACAAACGGATCCTGTTATCACTGTGGGCTTGAAGAATTCGCACTGCATACTGTGGGAGACTGCATCAAAGCCCGCCAAGTATGGAACTCATTTCTCCCTCAATTAGTTAATGACGAATTCTTCTCTCTGCCGGCTCGACACTGGCTTAGTACCAACCTCCACCACCACCGACACGTTTTTGGCCAAGATTGGTCAATCATTTTTGGAGTTATTTGTTGGCTCTTGTGGACTTGTGGCGAAATATGACTCTTTTTTATGAAGATTTTAGTTGACCGTCCCCACCCATTTCTCTTATTTTGTCTTTTGTAGATCAGATCTATAAGTCAGTCGTTTGGCAAAGCAAAGCTGTTATGGGACATTGGCCTCGACATGAGCAACTTGTAGGATAGAGCAAACCACCCACAGGGTGGGTCAAGTTGAAAACGAATGGCGCATGCAAACCTTCCTCATTCTCAGTCACAACAGGAGACAGTTCAGGCAATTGGCTTGGAGGCTTCATCTAGAATCGCGACTGGTGTTTCCCGGTGTTAGCAGAACTCTGAGATGTATTTACAGGGCTCACGCTTATATGAAACCTAAGTTATCGCTGGATCGAACTCGAATTAGACTCGATTGCAGCGATCGACCTCCTTCTTCTGACTCTTTATGTAATCTGTTTTTATTCCCTACCGGGGAAAAAAAACCTTGAACACTATGTTTCATAATCTGCTTGCTGCACATGGTTGATGCAACTAAGCAATTAATAAAATAGTGTGAAGATATAGCAGAACAGTGCGGCATTATAATGGACGTTGACACCTAGCATCTGAACAAGACAAGTCTAGGTAGAGCTGTAGGGTTAAGAGGAGGAATCTAAAGCTGAGACTTTTAATATTAATAAATGGTAAGTGAATGAGATTGAGGAGCTTCATGGTACAGGACTAAGTGAGTAGGGTTTAGTTCAGGCATGAGAGATGAGATATATTTAGAGCATTCCTTGTCTCGTTAAAGCTGTTAATGGAAGAAGAAGAGATAAAAAAATAGGGTTTCGTCAGTGAGTATCAGTACTCCACGTGCTTCTGGGGACTCTTTCTCAGTGCTCTTCTTCGCAGTCCCCACTCATTGTTAATTCAATAACGCGCTCTGACCGATCTGTTCCCTTTTCATTTGTTTGCATTTGTGTATGTGTGTATCCATGCCCATCTCTCTCTATCAAAGCAAAAAAGAGCAAAAGATCAGTAGAAAGGTGCTTGAAGGTATCAGAGGAGAGCAACATTTGAGTGAAAAGATTGAAACTTTGGAATAAAAAAGATCTTTTGAAGGAACCCTTTTGATATTAGATCGTGATGATGGAAGTGAAAGGTGGTGGTGGTGGTGGTGGTGGTGAAGATGACATTGGAGACGGTATGCAGTGCAGTGACCATCCTCATAGGAACAACCCAGGTGGGATCTGTGCTTTTTGTCTACAAGAAAAGCTTGGAAAGTTGGTATCTTCGTCTTTTCCTCTACCAATTCGTGTGTCTTCTTCTTCTTCATCTTCTTCTCCTTCATTTAGATCTGATGTTGGTAGTGTTGGGGTTGGTGGAACTAGCATTGGTGGTGGAAGAGCTGGCGGTGGTTCTGCTACTTCACTATCACTTGCTTCGCGTCCCACATCTACAAAAAGTAGGAATGATAATGCAAATAATGGTCACTATCAAGAGTACCACACGAGGAGGGCCAGAATCTCTTTTCTTTTGGCTAAAAAGAAGAAGAAAAGCATGATAACATCATCATCATCATCATCAGAGCGTGATATTGTTTATAACCGAAGCAAGTCCACTGCGACGCCTGGTAGGAGGAGCCATTTCTTTGATGACACTGAAGATTTTAGCCCCAGGAAGAGAGGTGGGTTTTGGTCATTTCTTTACCTCTCTTCAGCCAAATCTTCTTCTACTTCTACCAGAAAACCAGAAAAGGTGTCCTCTTTGACGACGACGACGACGACGACAACAACAACAGGAACATCAAATGGGGCCATTGTGAAGCAAAAAGAGAAGTGTATGGGATCTTCTGTATCCAAGAAAGCAGACATTGTTGTGGTGGAAGATGATGATGATAGTCCAAACAGCCAAGCAACAGCCTCTGCCTCATCTTTTGAGAGAAAAGTGTCGAGATCTAGATCTGTTGGGTGTGGGAGCAGAAGCTTCTCTGGTGATTTTTTTGAGAGAATCTCAACTGGGTTTGGGGACTGCACTCTCAGGAGAGTGGAGTCACAAAGAGAAGGCAAGCCAAAAGTTCATACTACCTCCTCTAACATGAAGGAGAGGGTGAGGTGTGGAGGTATCTTTGGTGGGTTTATCATAAATTCATCATCTTCTTCATCTTCCTCATCTTACTGGGTTTCATCATCAACTGAGGACATGAATGGGAAGTCAACAGCAGGTCCTCTCTCCCATGGCAGGAGTAGGAGTTGGAGTTGGGCTTTTTCTAGTCCCATGAGAGCTTTTAGCAAGCCAACTTCCAAAGAAAGCAAGAGGAAT
Organism: Erythroxylum reticulatum; assembly: GCA_025504915.1. Classification (NCBI taxonomy): domain Eukaryota; kingdom Viridiplantae; phylum Streptophyta; class Magnoliopsida; order Malpighiales; family Erythroxylaceae; genus Erythroxylum; species Erythroxylum reticulatum. The sequence continues at coordinate 58,140,885 of JANSVA010000218.1, read as the reverse complement.
ATCATCAGACAAGCTTCCACCAAGAATACTACTCCAAACTTGGCTGCAATTCCTTCTTTGTTAGCTGTGAGAGGCTAAACTTGAAGAGCTTTGAAGCTAATAGTAGACAAAGTACATTGGTTATGTCTAGTTAATCTCTGTTTATTGCTCTCTGTCTCAAGTTTCGTGATCGGTCAGTCAGGCATAAGTATTGTTAAAAACACTTTCTTTTTATTCTTCCAAGTTACTGGTAATGATCTGCAAATCATTCTCTTCAGTTCAGGATAGTTTCTTGTTCAAGTGTTTCTTAAAGATATTATGAGTTGTGCATGCAAAAATTTGTATTCCCTTGCTCCATTTGTGTCCTGTACCTGATGATTATATGTCAAAGAGATGTGTTCTTATTTTATTTTAATGGATGAATGTGTTGGTGAGGGACATGAGCTCTGAGCCTCACTCACATGGGCACACATGTTTTATCAGATTGGACACAACTGGAAGCTGTTGCTTTTCTGATCATTTGACAGAAATTTATTGATTGATTTCCTGATTCAGCATAGAGTATTATGTGTGTTCTGGTTGACTAAACTTGAAAGATTCTATATCATTGTTTATTGTCGTGAAATGATCAGTTTTAAATAGGAATAATCAGTCTGTAACCGATGAAGAAAAAGGAATATGTAGAAGTTAACGTGAATGAGATGGGACAACAATAGCATAATACAATCAAGAACATGAAGATGGATACTCAAGTAAATAGTATGTTTTTCTTTATTTTTATATGTGAGATTAAAAGATGATCATCAATAGATAATTTATAATGCATAAAATAATTTAATCTATATTAATCAAAATAACCCTCATCTCTTCTTTTTTCTTTATACATTTATTCTTGAAATAGTAATCTTGCTTTCAATGTCTACATTGATTGTAGGAAGTGTTTGGTATTGCCAAATTTTAAATATTGATTTAAGTAGTTTATTTAAATATGTAATTTATACACATGGATTTGATTAATAAACTACTACTTACACACAAAAATAGAACCATTGGTTCCTTGTTTTCATTAAGGTAGATGCAAGTTCATGATAAGACTTAATATCATTCTTTTTCAATAGTTTTATATATTTGTGAAGAATAAGATCATAAAATTACAGGTTTAAATCAGCCTCTTAATGTATATGCTTCCATTGCTAGTCATTTTGATCCTGACAGGCTTTTCAGATAAAACTCCCTTTTTGCCACAGAAGACGCTAAAACAATAATCTTTAAGTCGTGGCAGATCTACTACAGAAATGCAACATCAATCCAAAACCTATAGACCTACTGATATCCCAACAGGAGTTTGTTTTCTCCTATACCATCACTCAATGCTATGGCATTCAGTAAATTTAATATGAGAAGCAATACCATGAAGCTTAACCTGTCTAGCATGGGGTGCAGTGCCGGAATCATATCCATTTGCCTAGATATAATCCTGTTGAAGGTTCAACAGAACTAAATAGCACTCATTCTAAGCACTGAAATACTAAACCTTATTTGGTCCACATAAAAAAACCCTTCCAAATTGTTAACCAATTGACTACTTCAAAAGGGGAGCTGCCATGTTGATGTCTAGCCGACGTCAAGATAAGAATGAGGTAAATATGAGTTACAACATATTCTTTGCAACAGCAAAGCACATTACAATTGTTCTTACTCCTGTCTTCCGGATTCTTAAAACAAACTAGGGGTATCAATATCAGAAAGCATAATGAACGTGGCTACAGATGCACTGAAGGCAAAACTCCTATGTTTTGGGAGTTGGGACCGATGGTCTTGCCATTTCAGAGCAATTCTTGAATTTATTTTCAAGGATTTGTCAGAAAATGAGAATTTCAAGCATGAAATAGTTTTCCTACATGCCAAACTTCAAGAGATCCTTTCACCACTTCTGTATACATGCTGGCAGATAGGTAATCATTCAGACAAGTCAAAGAAAACCTAAAATTGACTAAAGAAGACATAGAGACCACTAAGATGACCTGTTACAGGTTTGGAAGCACTTCCTATTCTTTTATTTGGTATGAGCTAAGTCATATAGAAGAGAGAGGGAGTATGAAACAAGGAGATGACGTCTAGAAGAATGCACCAGGGAGTGGGTTCAAGTGCGACAATGCTGTACAAAAAGGGTATGGAGTGTATGGATAAACAAAATCGATACAGATGAAAAGGACAGAATAAGAACTCCCTAGAGCTACAAGCCCCACCCCGTCTGCACTGGATTTGTTCCCAGGAGTACCCTAACTGTCTAGTAGAGAGGTCTAATATTGAACCAATTGACTACTAAGTTACTAACAGAACAAATAACAACAAAGTTCTGTAACAGATAAACGGCATAGATGTACAAATTCACGACTCAAAAAAGACATAAATCTGAGTTGCTCAATAATTAACGATAATATAGTGAAAAAGCTGAGGAAGAAACAATAATAGGGTTGATATTATGTCCTCAAGATTCCAAACGCGTACAAACAAAACCAAGGCTAAAGAAAGAGGTTGGTTCATCAATAACAACTGGAAAATATAGGAAACTTCAATCTTCCTCCTCGCCTTCATTCTCAGCAATGTTAAAGTATCGGAGTTCATAAACATTACGGTCTTTGTTGGAAGCAATGACCCGAAGCCAATCTCGCACATTGTGTTTCTTCAAATACTTCTTCGTCAAGTACTTCAAGTATCTAAGCAACCAAAACCCATTACAATTAATCACAAAATGTAAGACTTTTTTTTTTCAATCAAATTTCAACAATAATTACATATCTAGTTTCAATCCAACAAATGAATATTGCGTAAATCCTAATACATATAGAAAACGCGGATAAACTTAAAATGCCCTTTTTTCAAAATGGGATTACCGTTTGGAGAAGTTGGAGTCAGAGGTGACGGTGATTTTCGACTTGTCGCGAGTGACGGTGATAGAGTCGCCAAGAGCACCGGCTTTGCCGCCGACTTTGATGCGTTCCTGGAGGAACTTTTCGAGAGAGGCGATGTCCATGATCTTATCCTCCACCGGCTTTGCGCAGTCGATCGTGAAAGTAGCTCCTTTCTTCTTCCCCTTGGCAGGTGTTGCTCCTCCTCTGCTCATTTTCGTCTATTGATTGATTGTCGACAACCTAAATCAGAACACGCTCAATCAAAACACTCTCGTACCATAAAGAACAGTCAGAAAAAGAGTGGCGGTAGTAGTGCTACCTGGAATTGAAGAAGCTGAAGCAAGGGTTTTGGAGGATATGCAAATGGAGGCTAGTTAGGGTTTTGGGCAGATAATAAGCAGGATAATGATGGGCTCTTAATATTGGGCCTAGTGGGCCTATTTAATATTTTCACATTTCTGAGCCCAAAATTTACCCAAATCATCTTTACCCAATGTTATAAAAAATAAACAAGGATTTGTTATAATTATACAAATCATCTGTAATTATACTCCCATCAATCTTAATATAACTTTTTAAATAGTAGTTTAATTGGTTCGAATAAAGTCTTTTTAAGGCTTCGAAATCTTGAAGTGTGTTGAACAATCAATTAAACCGAGTTTAATCAAACATTCAATAAATAATAATTCTATTTTTCATATAAACTAAATAAAATACAAAAGAAAAGGCTACAACCAAACCATGATCTCCTATTTAAATATGTTTATGTTGATCAATGTGTGTTTAGAATTTAGGTATACTTGGCCCGAGCTAACCTGATTTGACCCTTTTAAGTCGAAAGTCAACTTGGCCCGACTTAACTTGATCTGACCCTTTTGAGTCAAGACCTTGTTTGGCCCAAGCCAGTATGTTAAATCTCTAAGGATGCCAAATTGCATAACATTAAGCTATCTCAAAACTCTGTTTGAAGGAAGTTCAGGTGCAAGAAACAGCAATTGGAACAACATTCACTTGAAACATGTTTAAGAAGAAAGAGACATGACAAGAGTGTCAATCTTCTTGCAATCTTTAGTTTCTTAAGAAACCGCAAAGTATGAGTTGAAACAAAAATCCTCTTCCAAAACTGAAGAAACGTTGAAAATACCCAACAAAATAACAAATAGGTGTACAAATAATACTTCCTCCTCTCCTGTCCATTTTTGAGTTTCTCAGTAAGTTCTTTAGAGGGGGCAGGGTGGAACGTCAAGAGTGGTTCCAGCTTGAATCATGCCCCATCCAATAAGACGCCAGTGCTTCTCGACTCGTCTACTCAGAGCTATCTTCTCTCCTTTACTTGTACAGACTGGAGATGTCAGTTGTAACTTTGCCAAATCATTCTTTACTGCAATCACTCTTGCACCAGTAGACATGGATCCAATGTTCAACATCAGAATCTCTGCCTTAGCCAGCTTCGACACCTTTCCCTGCTTCTCTGACCCCTTTGTCCTCACACCAATTAGTCGCCGTAGGAGGAAGAAATTAACCTGCACGGTCAAATAGTAATGCAATAGTGAATAAACAGTTTAATCCGGAAGAGAAAGGTTTCACGACGATATTATGGTTCAGTCCCTAACCTCAAGCTCAACAAAGACTTCAGGTAGGGATCCCACATCACCAAGCACCTGACCGACTAATCTATCAGCACGTGTCAAAGTTGGGTCCATGGTTGTGCCCACACCAATAAGACCTCCAGGTACTGCAAATTGCAGCTCGTTCTGCTCAGCATACAACGAAACTATTCTAGTATATATTGGTGTGCATTTGACATTTCCAGCCTCATCTTTCACAACAATCCCTGGACGAACCTCAATATCTTGATTCACCTTCAGAACACCCTGCAAAAGGATGATTGTCAACAATATTAACCACATATGTTTCAGCTGGCTTAATGTATATAGATAATAGATAGCTATTTTATATGACTGCAGCATTCTAGACCAACAGCAAACATCATCGGCTAAATGAAGGTTTCCCGTCAGCCACGTGTAACCTTAACCACCCAAGCACAACTAAAAAAAATTTCACCACTCATATCCTCCTCTGTAATGTAACATAAAGGACTCTTCATACAATAGTATTACATAAATACCAACAATAAATGTATACTCGAAACTTACCCTGAAGATACTTCCACCAGCAACACCACCTTTTACCTCATCCACATCAGATCCAGGCTTGTTGACATCAAATGAGCGGATCACGATCATATTAGGTGGTGAGATGAAGTTCCTCTCTGGAACAGGAATCGTTTTGACAATGTACTCACACACAACATCAATATTATACTTCAGCTGTGCAGAAATTGGCACCACTGGAGCAGCATCAGCAACAGTTCCCTGCAAATGAAACATCATAAAGAATCAGTATTATGTGGATCTTTTTGTCTAGTAAATAGCAAACTAATTATAAATGAAAGAAAAAAAAGATTCATTGGATCAATGCATGTCAAGTCAGTATCGAAGAAGGCACCAAGGTACTAAACCTGAATAAACTTTTGAATAGCCTCATGTTGGTTGATGGCTACATTTTCCTGAATTAGATCAACCTTATTTTGGAGGATTATTATGTGTTGGAGGCGCATAATTTCTACAGCAGCAAGATGCTCAGAAGTTTGTGGCTGTGGGCAGCTCTCATTTGCAGCAATTAGAAGTAAAGCTCCATCCATGATTGCTGCTCCATTAAGCATTGTAGCCATAAGAATATCATGACCCTACAGTAAAACAGAAATATCTATCACTTGCTGGTAAAAATAAACTGGAGTATAACTTATTCACACTGACAGACTAAAACAACAAAATATAGCACATCTACCAAAATACAAGATAATTTGATGATTAGATAAATTGGACAGCAGATATATAACTCAAAGCATATTTAACAATACTACAACATAGATCTTAAATGAAAAGAAACTGCAGGTAGAAATTTCCTTTACAAGGAAAACTTTGAAGTCTTACTGGGCAATCAACAAAAGATACATGTCTCAGCAACTTCATCCTACAGTTTTCGAATCCAGGCACATCACACATGGGACTATCTTCCTTTCCACTTCCATATGCCCTACAGGGACATTTCTCATTTATTAATCAGATGCAACACTGAAAATGATGTTGTAATATGCAAGTATACATCACTTACTTGTAGCACATAGGTCTGGGGCAACGCTCATCTTCACATTTGTATATCTTTGCATTTGCGTATCCAAGCTTAATGGTAATGTTCCTCTCCAGCTCATTTTTAAAACGAACAGTCTGCAAATAAATGGAACTGTCTACACTTGCAATTTGCATTTAATATTGATACTAACACCATAACTATCAAAGCAGGCACAATCCTGCAAAGACATGACTATGCAGGTAACTAGGTAGTTTTTCACAACAGCAGTTATATTCATCTCACGTTGCCAAATTAGCAAAGATCTGAATATTGATTAAGCACCATAAAATTGCACAAGTGTGTGCAACTTAATCACCTGAACACCAGATATTGCTTTCACAACAGTTGACTTGCCATGTGCCACATGACCTATAGTGCCTGATAAAAAGAAAGTGAAGATGGAAATAAAAACATTAGTCAATTTCCATCCTAAACTTATAATAAAAACCAACTAAAGTAAAAATTCGAAATACTGGAGCTGAGGCAAATGGCTATTATTGCTCTTAAAGGAGTATTTACAGTCTATGGGCAACACCGTCACCTATATTTATAGTTGCTTGGCGAGATATGACTTCTGGAGAAAGTGGATGCAATGTTTTTACATCCAACTTACTCAAGTCCTGTTCCATCAAACCTTTTCGTGACATTTTGACAGTCGTTTAAGTTTCCCTCTGCTTCAAACAATTCTTTTTTCAATTCAGCAGATCAGAAGAAATAGCAGAAAGCTTCAATTGCATAAGCACACACACTGAAATCTAAAACTGCAACTGTTACACAAAGTTCTGGTAGGTTATCAAGATACAGAAAATTTTAGCATATTTCTGATCATATAGAAGCTAATCAATCCACCTAAACAATAAATAAAAATAAATACAGTTACAAGCTAGATAACTATAAAGTATAAAGAACCAAAATAAGAATCTAACCTAAGGGAACCTTACCATCAACTCTTACAATTACCCAATCCAGAGCAATGACTCCCCAAAGCCCTAAACTGTCAAAGCAAAAATCCCTTAAAATCCCCAAAAGAGAACATAAAAGAGAAAAGAACGCAAACCCACCAAAAACCTTGAAAATTTAAAACTTGAAGATCCACTGGTGGCAGAGTAAGCAAAGCATATCCCCCAGCTCCAACAAACTTCATTTCCCAATACACTAAACGAGAGCCTCCAGTTCAATATCTCCCCAGAACCCAAAAGCACAACTTTTCACAGTGTACTCAAAAGCAAACACCAACCAAGCCCTCAGCAATTCAGAACTAAGACACCCATCAAACTCAGAAAACAATACTCAAAATAGACCAAAAGACTCCGTAACACAAATACAAAAACTGCTCCAAAAATCGCTTACAGATAAGAGACAACAAAGAAAAGACGACTTAGAGAAATGAGACTGCATGAACCTGACCGTATCGAGAGCCCTGAAGACCGAGATACTGAGAGGAGGTTCGGGAGGGTATTTGGCTTAGTTTGCTAGAGGGGGAGCACGGCGAGCTTTTATAGGAAAATTATGCAGACTTAGCTTCGGCCTTTAGGGATAGTGAGAGAGAGAGGACGTGCAATTAAGTATAGGGAAATAAGAGTTTAATTATTTAATTTATATTTATATTTTTATATATTATGCACTGTGTATGGAAGATATTTTATACATTATAAAATTAAAATTTATATTTTCTATTTAAATAAATAAAACTATATATAATAATATTATATTTATATATTTCAATTTAGATGATAAAATAAAAACAATATAAATTATAATTTTAAAAGGTTTTGATTAATGAAACATATTATTAATTTTAATATATTAACAATTTCTACACTATAATTGATTCTATTTAATATATATACTAAATTTTGCTTGAACAAGATTAAATTAATTTTATAAAATAACTTTCATATTTTTTAAAATTTTATTTGGAAGATAAAGGATCTGAATAATATTTATTATATTTAAAAGTTACTTTGAAAATTATTCATATATAAGTAAATTTCGAACTTTCAAGCTTTATAATATTATTTTATCTTTTTACTATTTTAAATAAATCATGTGAAAATTTTGTTTTTTTGTATAAATTAAAATATTATTAAAATTAAACTTAAGTTTAATTTCAACAATTTATGATTAATTAATCATAATTTATTTAACATGAAAGTTTATTAAATTCAAGTTAGAAGTGGCCACAGCAATGCTTGATTTTTTCTGATTTATTAAAATTTGGTATTATTTAACTAATAATATTATTAATTAATTAATTAAAATATAATTAATTAAAATAAAATTATACTATTATAATTAATTAATTATAATATAATTAATTTTTATTTTTTAATATTTTTTACAAACCAATCACTATTAACAGTAATGTTAATCATTCCTTTCTTTTAATCTATCATCATAATTACAATAATAATATTCATTATCATATATGAGAATATTTTGGATCAAAATCAAGCCGATTCCCTGCCTCAATCCGAGCTTGAACTGTATTCATACTTCATACTCGGTTTGGATCCGATCAAACTGACTTCAATTCATTGATTTTGAACTAATCAGGATCAGGCTTGAACTTTTCTGTCATCTTTAATCTTAGCCAGATGCCAGTTAAACAGTAGTTGGAAAATAACCACATCATTGATTCATAAAAATGTTTGTTTCCGAATGCAGATAATCTAACAGGGAATCACAGTCCTCTTGCTAACTTCAAATCAACCTTTCTAGGTATTGTTAAAACCAATATGTTATCTGCGAGCTTGCAGGAATGAAGTAACACAATGTATCAAACATTTACAACATAACTTTCCGGTACAAAAACAGACCTGTATCATGGTAAAGTTGCGAAGAACACGAGCTAAAATCGTCGGATATCTTTCGGGGGCTTAAAGTTGATGGGATGGGTTTCTGGGGTTGCATTCTCGTCTTCTTTCCACATTTTTATGGTTTTGTCAGCTTCACATGTGACAAGTCTTGAACCAGTTACATCATAAGAGAGAGCATAAATACCAGCTTCACTGTCCAATGATCCTGGAGTAGTTTTAATCGTATGAATGTTAATATTAGCTTTCCTTCTATCCCACAACTTTGGACAGCTAAACATAATAGGTGGCGGCAGATCTTACCTGGCTGTACAATTGTTTGAGACTGCTGGAAACTATGACCACTCCTCCAATCCCAGAACCACATACTCCCATTGTCACCTACAATAAGATGAATGGAAACTCGTAACAAAATCTTATTCACCAAATGGAAGAGACAAGTACTCCTCCTATTCACCACTTAACAAGTAAGCAATCAAATGCAGGCCAAGGTTGCAGGTGACAAAAAAAAAAAGCTGAACTCAATTATATTGACAGTTGATCATGGACCAGGAAGAGGAGTAAGGCCCCCTAGCTTTTGACCTGAGAAAGTACTAGTTTTCAAATAAGCAGAGTGAAGATTAGTCTCTCATGAACCATCTTTAAGGTCGTTTCTGCATAAACTTGAACCTCTTTTAGAGTATAGACCTGACATGCAACCTAATACTCTACGTAAAGGTTATGACAAACCAGAATGTCAATAACAAATTACTCAGAACTTGGAGCATTATTACATCAAAACTAAGAATAAAATATCCTGTACCTCCTGTAGCCATCACACCATCCTCATTGACAGCCATTGCATTGATTATGGTTTTCTGCTGGGACCTGCTCAAAAAAGAGAATAAAATGGTCAATCAGAAACAAAATTACATGGTAATATAACCGATGACAAAAGCTGAAATAAAGATAATCAGTAAACAGTTGTGACCACATGTAAAGACATAACTTGAAATTTATCAACGAGTTCTATAAAAGTTATCATAAAAATATAACTATGAAATGCCATTGAGACATTATCTAGTTCTGCAGTCTCACTTATTTCAGCACATTTTTATAATTCTTATATATCGTGGCCCCCAAAAAAGGCCCTGTCACAAGGTGGACAATCTTGAATAAGGTTAAAGGACCCAATAGGTATGCACCAACAACGACATATGATAACATAACAGTCAATTTAGTATCAGTCTCCTGATCGTATTACCAACACAATGAAGGAAACTCATAACAGATATTGCTCATAAGGGTAGCTGTTTCAATACAATCCATGAGTTTACTGAACAGATAGCAAAATATGTCAAGTGCATCGACAGTAACACCAGAATTTACAACATTCTCTTTTGTCCCAAAGGAACAGATCACTTGTGCACTTCAAAGAACCTTGTAAATTAGTCATCTAATACATATCAACTGCAGAAGCCCCATGTCCACAACAAAGATGCAAATTTGAAAAGAATACAAGAAAGTAAGAAGAATGATAAACTACAGTTTTAAGCAACAGTGTTTAACGGCTTACAGCATATTGTGCAAAAAATCTCCTTTGGGAAGACTGAACTTCTTAATATTGTCAGCAGATGCAGATGCAAAACAATTCCTGAGAAAACAAATAGGTTAATACATGTAAGATTCACATTGTTACAAGAGCAAATGTAAACAGAAACAAATGACAAATATTTTTCATACTCTGTAGGATGCAACGCCATGGCACGGACAGATTTCTTGTGATGTGTAAGTGTTAACATGGTCTTACCTGCAAGGAAAATATTTCTTAATCAAACTATTTCAAGAAAAAAAGCACAGAAAATAAATTCAGAATTCTTGCAAGAGGCTCCAAGGTACCATTATGTCTCAGGTCCCAGAACCTGATGGTTGAATCATGAGAACCAGTGACCACTTGTGGATCCTGTAAAGAGTGTAAAAGTATGCCACTGAGAAGGTAAGTTCCAGAAAGACCGCACAGATGTCAATAGATTCATTAAAAATACACAAGAAATGTGGATAACAAGCATTGATTTCTGTTAATATGTGAAAGATGGTATCAAACAACCTATATTGACAAGTACAGAGAAATCATAGATATGCCGTTTTTTGATATGGGACTAATAAATTACTATTACATCTACTAACAACTATATCATAACAATTTCCATGTGACATATCAACTAAGATTGCCAAGAGATCTCCTTGGAGATTACAATATCAAGGAAATAACCAAATTAGAAAATAGAACACAATA
>JANSVA010000218.1:58072615-58089822 GCA_025504915.1 Erythroxylum reticulatum | reverse complement strand
ATAGTGTTATAAATATTGAATTTATAGTTTAAAATAACATACAAATGATTTTTAACACTATAATTTGCACTACAGATCTAATATAATTACATTTTCGTGAATTATTTAAGCAAAGTTGATTATCACATCCCCTATATTAGGTTGCACTACCAAATAAATCCCAATTAGAGGCCAGAACAAACTTGAGGAGGCACTTGGTTTACAAAGGACAATCAGAATGAGAATGATAAAAATGAATACAATCATTATAATTATGATGATTGATTAAGACGAAGGAATGATTACCGCTGCCGTTGATAGTGATTGGTTTGTAAAAAATGTTGTGAAATAAAAATTTGTTAAAATTTTATTTTATATCAAGATTTAAATATATTTTAAATAATTATTTTTGATTTATGCACCCCAATTATAATGATATAATGTTTAGAATCAAGTATATTGCGGATTTTCTTTTCCAGTAGCTCTTCAAGAAAAAAATACTCTAGTATTTTCTTACATCAACATATCATTAATTACATAATATCTTCAAAATATAGTTTAATTATCTAAAATATTGTGCAACAGATTGACACAATCATAATATCCACAATTTCATTGCTATAATAAAATCAAGTAACATAATTTAATACAATTTATATTCATATGATAATGCAAATAATGTTATATTTTAAGTAATTAATGAATAATATTTTAATTATTTACATAATAATTAACTAACTAATTAATTATATTTTAATTAATTAATTAGATTTAATTATACTTTAATTAATTAATTATATTTTAATTAATTACATGTAATTAAAAATTAAAAAAATATTAGTTTTGCACACATTAAGGGTATGAACCATGACCTAAAATTTGAGTATAAAAAAACTATTCAATCAATCATATAACTAGCCAGTCATTATTATTCATTTTATTCCTATTAATTTATTCTTATATCCCTTAACCAAGCACCGATAGGGTCTAGTTAATAGCACATTTTTCCCTTTTTTTTTATATATCGGTAGAATGGGTGCGCACCAACTAAACGGTAGACTATATGCAATAATCCGTAAATCATGTGTTTCGATTAATAACACACATTGTTATGATATAAACAGTTGATGTGAAATCTAGTTTGATGCAATGTATAACGCTTACAATGCCTATTCGTATGTATAAACATGTCTAAAGCCAGAGAAGAAGGTGTGTGCCTGTTTTGCAGCCTCCAGTAATCAACATCCTTGGACGGATCTCTACGAACTTCGTGGTTTCCTCTGAATCAGAAAAATAAATAAGCGGTGAACTCAAGGATTGCGTAAAAACAAATAAGATTCTACCTTTTTGGTTTTATACAAGCTGCACTACAGCAGCTACTCGTAAGGTTCCATTCTGAAGAAGATCAGCGAGCTCATCGAATAATATGGCACTACGCCACCCCCATCCCTTGGGAGCTTTTGGTAGAAGGGTTCCTCTTTGCTTAAGGCTCCCAAACACCATGACTTCTCTCTTTGACGGACAAATCAACTGTAATGTCAAGAGAATAACTGCCTCTTAGAGGAATAACTCACTTGTAAAGCTAAGGTGGAGCCAGGTAAACTACTGCATCAAAAGCTATTTGGATTACGAACAACTTTACCTGATAACGAGCGGTGACCTTTTCACGAGTGTCCACATACATATGGACCTGAATTGAGGGATAAGTTTAGGTAAGAAGGTAAGCTTAAACCTGAGTACTGACTGGAATTTTCATCATGACATGTAGAAAAATATTGTATTCAGCATCTTGTTGGAAGTATAATGTCACGGATGGGGATGGGAATCATACGAAAGGGTGGGAAAGAAAACAGAAAGAAAAGCAGGGAGGAAATGATAATGGAATATGAAGTCAAATGTGATATCAAAATTCAAACCAAATGCTGATCTGCCATGGTTGAGGCTAACCTTTCTATGGGAATCAGTGATCTCTGCCTTTCTCCGGTGAAGAAAAAGTCCTGAAATATCAGGAAGCATTTCTAATATCAGATCTAATCAACAAAAACATAGTGTTCCTCAAAAGGATATCTTGTTTTCAACTCTGCAAAAGAAAAAGAAAACAGAAATGCTGAATGCTACCAAGAGTTCTGCGTCCTTGGGGATCTTCATCATTGAAGGCCTGGACGCTCACCTGCAAACATAGCTCAATCCCATAAAATTCATAAAAGTTTGAAACAAATGACTAATCAAAAGAGCAGTTAATATTTCAGACCTTCCACAGTGAACCGGCATAAAAATATTCTGGAGAATGCTTGACTTGTCCGTCACTGAGTCTATGCACATCACCAAATTCAACCCTGTGAAAGTAGCATTCAATCCACAAAAAGATTTGTGAGGCTCTTACAAGTGCACAAATTGCTTAAAAAAGTAAATGAACAGCAATTGTAAAGTTCACAATATAGTGGACAATAGTAGTTCACCAAAATCATTACGACCAATTCTTGAGCATAATTCAAGGGTGTGGTTAAAGAACTAAATTTGCATACAAGGAACGGCTTCAAACTGAATTTTAATGACAGAATATAGAGCATAAACTGTAACCAGACATATTCAGAAGGGACTAATGAGGAATTCCATTATCTAATGCATTAATCAACAGTCTGCAATCTTCTTTGGGTAGTATCATCCAATAGATAATCTTAAATTTTGCACAAAAGTAAGCAGCTCAAAGAACACTCACCCAAATCGAAACGGAGGGAAATGATTTAAAGGAGTTTTCATATCTAGAGATATTGAAGGATTGTTTGTATTTTCCCACTCTATTCCCATAGAATGTTCTTGTGACTCCAGCATCTGAACAGCAATACCACTGGTACTCGTTGCTGAACTAGATGTCTCAGGGATTCTTTCTTGCATATCTGTCTCATACTCTCTCACCATAGGCTCTCCATGGACATTACCTGCAATGTTCCCTCCTTGACTCAATCCAACCAGTGCTGTTAACCCGTCTCCAGATAAATCTCCATTGTTGTCAGTTCTACTCTCTGAATCATCATTAGCAAGAGCCTGTTGGCAATTTCGGCTACCCATACCGAAGGGCACACGTGAGAAGACAAAACGTGTTGGGGGCCAAGCAGTAGCTGGTACAAATGTGGTTCCTCGTCCAATACCAGCAAGGCCATCAATGGGTCCCCTAACATGAACTCGAACAGGCCTAAAGAGGCCATTTCCCCCACCTTGAGCAGAATCAGCAACATATACACTTCCCATGTTTCCAAGAGAAATGTGCTCGCGGTCTTGTGGATAATAACCTGTATTACCAACACCATTCACAAATGCAAAAGGTTGCCTGCAGGTGCAGGCTGCACTAGTGAAGCAGCAATTTTTGCATGTGTCAGCACCAATTTCTTGTACCCTCTGACTTAATAGCATCTATAAAATAGCCATGAGAATGAAGGAGTCAATCTTCTCATCAAATAGATGAATACTTGCAATTATGTAATACTTGCAGCAGGACATAAGGACAATTACATTTGCCAGATGAAGTGAAAAAACAGCTTGACTGACAAACAGTAGTACTTTGAGAGACTCAATAAGTATACGGTGAAATAAGAACCTCATTGGAGCATAACAACCACTGAGTTTCTGAATGCTGTATCAGAACTATAAATTTATCATTCCCTTTACATTCATTGCATGATAAGAGGAAAAGAACTACTCTAGCAAAGCTTTTCAGGCTAATGCACAGATAAAATTGTCAGATAGTATCAAGAATGACATGTCCAAAGATCTAGTGGGTTAGATGACTTTAGGATGAAACACAAATCAAATGTCAAGATAAAAAACGGTTGGTTTTTGCAGACTGTATTGGAATTATGAACCTCCACCAACACCCACGCCCAACATAAGGGAATAATAAGAGGAAAAAATGCATTATGAAAACACAAGACAATGTATAAACAACTAAACCTGCAACCAAAGACCATCATTCACTGCTTTGCAGGGAAAACCTAGCTCCTCAAGCTGCTTTCTCACATTCAGAAGTGCCTCAAAGGACATGTTGCAATATAGAAGAGAACCCCCTTCAAATATAGTAACAAAACCATCACTGTCCTCCCCACTAATGCCACAGTTCCCTCTAGCATAATCTTGTACTTGTCTTTTACCTACTACTCGACCACCCCATGATAGAGGAGATACACATCTCCCCCAATCATTGGGTATTTGTGAACTGGAAGATGGATCCCCAGGATTGCAATGCCTGAGTTGGTCACCAGAAAGCCAAGTATTATTATTCAATTGGTATGAACCTTCTTCAGATGGCCCCTCCATAGCCACTCCAGGGATCCCTAGAGCACTAGTCCCAACACCATTTGATATCTCAATATAAGGACATGGGGTCTTATAACGATTAACTTCTGAAAACGAGTTGCTGGGTGATGAAGATTGTTCCACCCTACAGGGACTAGAAGTGCCCGACTTTGATTGGATGCACATTACTTGCTGAACCTGTTCAGAATCAGGAGCCCCTGTTTGGAAACCAACCACACAATCAATAAACTCAATTTTTTCGTTCGGAGCTGCATGGCCCTCTCTGTCTTCCTTTAAGTTTAAGGATCCAAATTCAGACTCCAACCTCTTAATAGAGAAATTATTGACAAAAGTTATTCCCTTTGTCTTATAAGAACCAGAATGAATACCCATACCCATCTCAGAACTGGAGCTTCCTTGATCAGGATGCTCATTCTTGCAAAAAGCACCTTTGGCAAGAAGTGCATGGAGTGCCAATTCAAACCTTTTAACACAAAAATAGAGACGTTAATTTGTGCAACTCATACAGACTTCAACAGCATCAAACATATCAAATTCAGCCACTTCCTAGACCTATTACCTTTTTTCTTCACTCGGTACCCACAATTGATCGGACGTCAGCAATGCATGCAGGGTTTGAGACGAAAGTTTAGGAAGCACCTATCACAATCAACACAAGCCATGATGAGAATATGCAACAATTGATGAGTACCAAAAACACAACAGAAAGACATAATCGTAGCTCCACCGTAAACGACTCCACGAAATGAATATAAGAAATAAACTGCATATCACCTCTTTCAACTCCCTAGCACCACTTTGACAAAGATAACCCCAACAAGCATTTCTAACACGCTCTCCGTGTATTCCATAATCTTGATTCTCAGCAAATACCTACAGTCCAAATAGCCAAACACCAAAAGCAAAATTTACAAGCTCTCCTACACACCAAGATTAGAAAGAACCACTTGAACTGAACCTGATATGCCAAAAAATTGGAAGCCCACAGCTCAGATATGATAAAATCAGTGCAAATTGCACACAAATCCTGCACCAAAAACCAAAATCAGATCATCATAACAACACAGTATAAGCACCCTGTTCTTTGAGAGCCTAGGTACCTGAAGGTCAAGAAACGACGCCGCAGCCAAAACACGAAACGCATTATTATCGTTAAGCTTAGGATGATGTCCGTACAAATAGGATAAGGCCATGGCGATTGCTTCAGAGTTGACATTCTTATCATCGACATGCAGAGTGACAATCGGTGAGCTCGCTTCCTTCCACGGCCCCTGAAGCATGTTCCTAGAAACAGAAACCTAATTAAACACTGCTACTCGCATAAAATTCAGAGCGGATTTCTCAAACATCTAGGAAAACGCAGAGATCGGTGTTATGGGACCTGAAGTAGGAGCTCCGGGAGAGGATGAGGCGGTGGAGGTGGTACTTGGAGTCGATGGCGGCAATGATGATGTCGGAGAAAGCACCGGCATTGAAGCCTTCTACTTGGATGTGATCGCAGATGGAGGTGAGGTTGCGGTCGAGTGCCCGGAGGTCGCCGGAGCTCCGGTCGTTGTCGGCGTTCTGTGATGGCATGTTTAACTGGTGCGGACCGAAGGCTCGGGTTTTGGGATACTGGAGCTCCATTAGGGTATACGACGACTTGTCGTTTCTAGAGTGGAGTGACGCAGAAGAAGAAGGCGAAGAAGACGACGGGACACATTGCAGTTTCGCTGTCACTAAACTGATAATGGGAACTTAAAACGCTGCGTTTTGGAACTTCTTGTTGGTTTTTATTGGGCTCACATCTACTTAAAACATTGGGCTTAAGCAAAGCCGGATGTAAACTCTTCTCTTACTTATTAACAATAAACTTTAGGATTCTGAATTTTAAAATTTGAAAGTTGAATTTAAGTTAAAAAGAAATACCGGTTCTAATACGTAAAAAATATTAAAATAAATAAAATAAAAATATTGAAAAAATATTTTATATGTTATTAAAATTTCGTAAAAGAGATAAAATTTATAATTTGAGTTTTAATTTTAATTTTAAGTTTTAATAATAAGATCAAAGCAATTTTAAATTTTTGTACTTAAAAAAAATTATATTTTTGTATCACGTTGAGCGTAAATTTACGATTTTTAATTAAACTTAAATTAGCCAAAGTTGGCGATGGATTAGACTAGGTTAGACTTATTTTTAGTCTCGACTTTACGCTTTTTTTATATCGTTTGAGCCTAATCTAATAATTGTCATAATCAAAACGACATTATTTTAGTTTTTAATTTCTTAAACAATAAGTTGTATTAAAATGATATTGTTTTGGTTAATTATACCAAAACGTTGTCATTTTAGTATATAATCAATTATATTAAAACAATGTCATTTTCATTAGTTGTATTAAAATGATATTGTTTTGGTTATCCAACTTAAACCTTTTATAATAGACCAAACTGGCTTCTTATAGCTCAAATTATCAAAATTTGATCAACTCAAATCTAACTTGTTAAATTCAAACTCTCCTAAATTAGATTAAATTTATACCGTCATCCCTTAAATATAATCAATATAATATACAAGTTTTTACATAAACAAACTAAATTTTGTCTAAAATTTTAATTATTCAATGAAAGGACTAGTGAATATAGCTTAAACATAACAAAAGCATTCATAATTATAATACATATTGATCTTAAAAAGTGAATTCGTAAAATGGCAAAAAGATTCGAACACAATTTAGTCTTATTAATAAATCATGTCTTATATCACATTTAATCGAAAACAATATCGAATTGGAATTGTTGTCGATACTGTTGATATTATTTTAATCTTTATGTTTTACATTTATCTAAAATAAAGTGGAAGATTGGCTTTTGATGAAGAAAATATATAGAATTGGACTGAAAAAGGTACAGGTAGCCAGCCTCTACCAATCAATTTTGATGAAATTGATAATATTGCTGACCAGCCGGTGCAAATTCCAGATGCAGATCAACAACCGGAATTTGGTGGTGAAATTTCAATAGTTACTGATCCAGCAAAAATTATACGGCCCCGTAAAAGAAAAACACCT
Organism: Erythroxylum reticulatum; assembly: GCA_025504915.1. Classification (NCBI taxonomy): domain Eukaryota; kingdom Viridiplantae; phylum Streptophyta; class Magnoliopsida; order Malpighiales; family Erythroxylaceae; genus Erythroxylum; species Erythroxylum reticulatum. The sequence continues at coordinate 58,082,479 of JANSVA010000218.1, read as the reverse complement.
GCTTGGATGACAGATTATATAAGTGGAGATAATTTATCTGATGATGATTTGATTGTACATTTTGCTTTATTTGCAGACTGTGACCCTTTTACATTTCAAGAAGTTGTAGAAGATTTAAAGTGGCAAAGAGCAATGGATGAAGAGATGAAGTCCATAGAGAAAAATAATACATAAGAATTGGTAGAACTTCCAGAGGGGCAAAATTCCATTGGAGTTAAATGGGTTTATAAAACAAAGTTGAACAAAGATGGCAATGTTGACAAGTATAAGGCACGACTTGTCGTGAAAAGGTACAAACAGGAATTTGGGGTTGACTAAAAAGAGGTATTCGCTCAGGTTGCAAGGATGGATACTGTTCGATCGGTGTTATCCATGGCTGCCCAAAATTCTTGGTCCATCTATCAATTAGATATAAAGTCGGCATTTTTGAATGGTGAGTTGAAAGAAGAAGTGTATGTTGATCAACCACTTGGATATGTGAAGAAAGGTAACGAGGAAAATAGTATTTAAATTTAAAAAGGCTTTGTGTGAATTAAAACAAGCTCCAAGGGCTTGGTATAGCCGTATAGATGCTTATTTTACTAGATAAGGTTTTTTGAAATGTCCTCATGAATATACTCTTTTTACAAAGCTTGGAGATAATGGTTCATTGCTTGTTATGTGTCGATATGTTGATGATCTGATATTTACTGGGAATGATATTGTCGTGATTGATGCATTTAAAAGAAGTATGATGAGTTAATTTGAAATGGCCGATTTGAGGTTAATGCATTATTTTTTCGGTATTGAAGTTATGCAGTCACCAGCTGATATTTTTATTTCACAAAAAAAAAATGTTCTTGAGATTTTGGATAGGTTTAAAATGGAATACTGCAAGTCAGTTAATACTCCTACTAAATATGGCTTAAAGTTAATGAAAGAAGATGGATGAAAGAAGATAAATACCACTTTGTACAAGCAAATTGTTGGAAGTTTGATGTATCTAACTTAAAAAAAGACCTGACATCATGTTTGGAGTCAGTTTAATAAGTCAATACATGGATAATCCAATCGAGAATCATCTAGTTGTTGCAAAACGAATTTTTCGTTATTTAAAATAGCAAGTGATTATGGAATTTTTTATGCAGCTGAAACAAAAAAAATTTTGATTGGTTTTTCTGATAATGATTATGCAGGTGATGTGAATGACTAGAAAAGTACATCAAGATTTGTGTTTATGATGAATCCTGGAGTTGTATCATGGTCATCAAAGAAGCAACAAATTGTTACATTATCAAGTACTTAAGCTAAATTTATTGTAGCAGCAATATGTTCCTGTCAAGCTATTTGGTTAAGAAGATTGCTTGAAACACTTCATTATCAGCAGCAAGGTCCAACAATTATCTATTGTGATAATGTTTCAACAATTAAAATATCTAAAAATCCATTTTTACATGGAAGGAGCAAACACATTGATGTTAGATTTCATTTTCTACGTGATCTTGCAACAATGGAACAATTGATTTGGTTTTTTGCAAGAGTCAATATCAAGTAGCTGATATTATGACCAAACGATTTAGCAAGTTGTGTTTGTTAAGCTTCGAAGAATGCTTGGGGTATGCTTTTCAAAGAGTGCTGCTATTTGAAAATGGTGATGCTGGACAAAAAGTTCATTTCTCTAAACTAATCTTTTGTAGAATATTAGTTTAAGGGAGGGTATCGATATTATTTTAATATTTATGTTTTACGTTTATCTAAAATAAAATAGAAGATTCTATTTGACCTGGTCTTTAGAACTTAGGAGTATTTGTTAACTTAAATTCATGTAGAAGTGGAGTCAACTTCAAGTTAGTAGAAGTGGTTTCCTTTTTATTAACTAATTTCGTTTCATGTAATGCCTATATTAAGGCTATTTTATATTTGAAATTGAGTGCAGAAAAGTTCCTAGCACATCCTCTTCTGTCAATTTATTTTCTACGAGTTCTTTTATTTTTTTTATCAGATACAACTTAATAACTCAAATCTCTTAAAATTCGATTTGAATTTGACTCAAAACTTAATTAAATCATTTACAACGATATTATTTTATGATAATATGCATGAGCTACTTAAAATGCCGAGTCGAACCTAGAGTTGATTGAACTTAAGTTGTTTAACTTTGAACCGATTCAAAATGGTTTGAAAGCTTTTTGTTAAATTTACAACTCGTAACTCGATTTGAGAATATAATTTAAAACTCTAATTTGAGTTTAGTTTGGAAAATAAACATTTTATTTTAATAAATAAGTTTGAACTTTTCGATTATATTCGAAGTTTAAACAAACTTTAATTCAATTCTATCCACTCAAACTTGATTGGACTCGTGTTTGAATATGGGGTTCAAATACAAGTACACAACAACCACAAAGAATCCTGCCGACATTTGACCGTTAGCCGAAAAGCGCCGACGTAACGGCTCTTTCCTTTCGAAATTTAAACTTGGAAAAGACGAACACAAAAGGTTGCCCATTCTCTCTCTCTCTCGCGCACACTTTTTTGATAAATCGCAGAACTCAGAGCTGTTTGATCTGATTTGCTCTCTCGTCGACAAGAAGAAAATGGCATTGAGACCCATAGATAATGCTCTACCACTAGCCCTAGAGAGGCCCAAAAAGCAAGTCAAAGTCTCGGCTCCGATTCACAAACAGCAACCGGAGTTTGGTGTCATTGTCAATGACGAAAACCAGGCACCACCACCGTCTGCGGAATCCGCCTTTGATTATATCTCTTCAGAAGACCTCAAATCGATAACGGACCCTGAGTCCAAGATCCAAGTAACTTTTCTCTCTGGCCCTGAAGATGGGTCTCTTTAGTTCTACAGATCAAATGTTGTACTTTGATGGGCAGGCTGACCCTTGAAAATATTTCAAATTTTAGTGTCTGATTGAAGGATTAGATTCTAAGGATTGGACAAAGGTTTGCGAATCATTGAATAATGCTAGGCGGTTTGCAATTCATCACTCATCTCTCTTGCTTCCGATCCTGTAAGACTTTTTTTACGAGGTTTGAAGCTGTTTGTGTTTTTTTTTTTTTGGTAGTGGGTTTTGCTAAAGATCGACACTTTATGAGTTTTGTGTAGGGAAAAGGTGATTGTGGTGGTGGTTAAGGCCATGAAGAACCCTAGAAGTGCTCTGTGCAAGACTGCAATCATGGCTTCTGCTGATATTTTCAATGCTTTTAGTGACAAATTGCTCGACTCCATGACTGATGCATTTGATAACTTGGTATACATACAGACACACCAATTCCATCTCCGTTCTCTTCAACTTTCTATTTCTTTCCTTTCCTACTTTTGATTTTGATTCTATCTTGACGTGCGTGTGTATGTGTGTGGTTCTACAGCTACTGCAGCTACTGCTCAAAGCTTCTCAGGACAAACGTTTTGTATGTGAAGAAGCTGACCGAGCACTCAACAGAATGGTGACTTCCATGAATCCTCTGCCTCTTCTTCGCAAGCTCCATGCTTATGTCAGCCATGCCAACCCTAGAGTCAGGGCCAAAGCCGCTGTATCCATCTCCCATTCCATCGCTAAAACGGTAAAGTTTCATTAAAAAGTTTTGAGTCTTTGCACGGTCAAAATCGTGAGTTTGTGGGATCTCAAATGTGATGAGAAATCTATGGTGGTGTGTGTTTCAGGGGTTGGAAGGAATGGAAGAGTTTGGATTGGTTTTGCTGGTTCGAATGGCTGCAGAGTTGTTAAATGATAGGTTGCCTGAGGCTAGAGAGGCAGCGAGGAACATTGTGAATTCTATATATGAATCATATGAACCTAGAAATGAAGAAGAACAGAAGCAGGAATCTTGGCAAAGTTTCTGCCAAACCAATCTGCCAGCAATTCATGCTCAGTCTGTGATCAAAATCGTTTCTTCAATGTAGGGGTTTCTGTGATACTGATCTAGGCTTAGACAGTAGAGTTCAATCATGTAAATTCTGCTTTTTTACATGATTATTAGCAAATTACAGTCCTATGTTTCCCTCATTGTAATAAAAGAGTATCAGACTTATACTGAATTTATAGATTGGTATCAAATCATATTTGATTGATTTCAAGTACAGGCTCCATAGGGTTTAGATCCGGCATGATCCGAGCTATAGTCAACTTGAAGTGCAAAACATCAACCAGATCTTCCATAGATTTGTGAAGACATTATCATATATAAGTAATCTATGTATGCTTCTCTAGAGGCAAACGCAAACTGTTAAAAATGTCCATATACATCAAGGCTACTTGCATACATTGTGTACTGTTAGTTAATTCAATTAAGTATAAGAAAAACTTTCCATATAGCTGGGAAGGTGTCTTTTAACTCTGGCCTAAATTTCGTTTTTTCTATTTAACTAATTCTAAAGAACCCTTAATTTTTAAAAATATAAAAAAACTCTATCTAATTTTATTTTTTTAAAAAATATATATATATATATTTGTTAAAGAATAATAATAAAACTTATAATACTTACAAACCAATTAAATATTTATAACTCAAATATCTAATTTAATTATTATAAATTATTGATTTGATTGGATTTAATTAATTTAAGTTGTATTGAATTGTCGTATTAATAATTTTCGAGTGTATTGCTTTTTTTAATAGAAAATTAGAGACATAAAATTATAATTTTTTATAATTAAAAATTATATATGTTTAAAATTAATTAAATCGTAGAAGAAGAAACTAGTTGAGTCATGAGTAATGACCGTCACTCTATTGCTTTTTTATTTGTAATTAGAAAATGAAGCAACAAACAGCCACCTTGAGTCTGGTTGTGGCTCTCCGAGTTGCCACACCAACCTAAGACTTTCATGTCTTCTTGTTGATCCAAACGTCCAATCTACCTCCAAGTAAGTATGAGACCAGACATCATAGACAGACCTAGAGTCTCCAGACAAAACCTAAACACCCCATCTATGTGAAATGTCATTCACCTTCGTCAGATAAGTCCAAAAAGGTATCTTTCTCTGTGAGACAAAAAACCTATCTGATATACCAAAGCCTATTCACCTCGAACTTCGCTACGCTACTATCACCTTATCCCCCCAAACTCTCTCCCAACCGTAACAACCACCATTAACAAAACCTTTGGATGTTTCTGTCAGAAACTCTTCACCCACCTTGGTGCTTTGATATATGTTAATGTGTTTTTAAGAAAAAAGAGAAGTGTTTTGAAGTCATGGCCTCCAAGCCCTTTGTGCCTCTTTCCTCTACACAAAGACCTTCACTTTCCAGCTCATTTCCACCACCTACAGGTTCATTTCCAATCCGAGCTCGCGTTAGTATTGATGATGATGATGATGATTCTTCTGGTTCTGAATTCCGTGTTCATGAAACTGATAACACTGGCAGTGATACTAGTAGTGTCGATGGTGGGTTTGAGTCCGAGGAGTTTGCGAGTGGCGAAGAGTTGGCAAGTGGTGAGGAGTTTGACACTGCATCGGAGAGGGCATTTCCAGGAGACCCAGATGAGGAAAACCAGGTAGGAAATGGTTTTGTTGATAAATATCCAATCTTTGGGCTTTCTGTGAAGTACCCAGATGGGGAAATTTCAGAAAATGAGGTTATAGGAGAGGAGGAGGAGAGTGATGATATTGATGAAAATAACTATGCCATGGGATTGAATTCGCAGCAAGTTAGGCCCTTTGCTCAGTTATCGGTGGATGATGATGAATTTGATGAGTTGGTTGGAGATGAATCAACGGAAAGTGATTCTGATAATGGAAAATCTTCAGGCCTTGTTAAGCTTCCTAGTTTTGGAGTTCTGGAGAGGGTTCACAGTGCGCCTAGAATTAAGCTGTCGGATATTGATGAGGATGAGTTGTTGACAAAGGGAGATTCTTCTCTTGGCAATCAATCCGTGTCACCACTGGAAGTTGATAACGAGGACTTTGCTTTGGATAAAAACTCTGGAGCTGTTAATGATGTTTCAGGTTCTGATGTTAACACAATTGGAGTAAAGGATTCAATTAATGACTCTGTCTCCATTAATTTGTTTAATGAAGAGGGCCACCTTGTCATACCTGAATCTTATGGCGAGTCTTTGAAGCAGAGCACAGAGAGAGTTCTTGTAGAAAATGAAGAACTGTTTAAAGATGATTTGTCTCTCGTTAAGGACTCTGCTTCAGTTGGAAAAGTTGAGGCTGATGGTAATGCAGTCATACCAGAAGCTCTTGACAAGACTTTAGGGCAGCTGAAAGAGGACACCTCAGAAGAAAAGCAACCACTTGAGAAGCTGGAGCAGGAAAATGTTACTGAAAGAATATATGGGAATGACCATGCTTATGAAATTGTAGGGAACCCCTCAAATGAGACTGCTGAGATTGTTGCACAAGAGGTGAAAGAGAAAGATGTTGGGGTGGATTTGGATGAGCCTTCAACTGGTGAAGAAATTGATCGTGGTAGCATTTGTGAAAGTGTCTCTCCGCAGGGATTTGGGAATAATGAGAAACTGAAAATTGTGACTGGGCAAGATGGTTTTAGAGGGCTTGAATCACCTGCATCTGAAGTTGAAACAGTAGGCAGTGGTGTTCTCACAAAAGGAAATCATTACAAAGCCTCTTTGCTTCAAGCCCTTGAAGCTAATGAGGTAGAATATGCATGGCAGAGCAATGCCAATTCCCTTGTTAGCAGTGATGAAGCCAACCTTGGTTCAGAACAAATAGGAGTAAAAGAAGGTTTTCTTTCTAATGATGGTATTGAAGATCTGATTTTCGGTGCTTCTATAATGAAGGATAAAACCGTTTACGGTGCAGACAATCATCAACACCAACTCCAAGAAGTTGAAGGGCATGCAGTTTCCAACTTAAATGAAGAAATGGACATAGAGAAGGAGCTGGAACAGACGTCATTATTGAATCCTTCTCCAGTCGAGACACTTTTGAAAGCAGTAACTGGACCTGAATCTGTTGAAAACAGTGTCGCAATAGCCTCTAAGGATGGTTCCAAAGTATTTTCTATGGAGCAACCTCTTGGTGTAGGTTCCTCATTCCACCAAGCAATCCTAGCTTCAGTATCAGATGTGGTTGGCAGTATAATGTACAGTACAGGTACAGAAGATAAGAAGATATTTGGAAAGATCGAACTCATTATGCTGAAATTTTTGAGGCTTGTTCATCGATTGGGGTCTTCCCCCAAAGAATCTATAGTCGCACAAGTGTTGAACAGGCTAGTTGTACTCAGAGAGGGACATCGGAATCAAGAGTTCAACCTTGAATCTGTGTGGAGAATGGCTATGCAGCTTGAAATGGAGGACAAAGACAGTTTAGATTTCTCTTTGAACATTTTGGTTCTAGGGAAAACTGGAGTTGGAAAGAGTGCAACTGTGAATTCTCTCTTTGGCAAGAAAAAAGTCCCAATTAGTGCATTTGAACCTGCCACAACTGAGGTGAAGGAGATTGTTGACACAATTGATGGGGTAGAGCTAAGAATGTTTGATACTCCAGGTCTTCGATCTTGTCCGAAGGAAGATGCTACCAACCAGAAAATATTGGCATCCATAAAAAGGTTAATGAAAAGGTGTCCACCAGATGTTGTCCTTTATGTGGATCGGCTAGACAGCCATGCAAAGGATCTCCATGACTTGCCATTGTTACGCTCACTTACCAAGTCACTGACTACATCAATATGGCAAAATGCAATTGTCCTGCTGACCCATGCTTCTTCTTCTCTACCTGACGGGCCATATGAGTCGTCCCTCAACTTTAACTTGTTTGTTGCACAAAGATCCAATGTCATTCAACAAGCCATTAGCCAGGCAGTAGGTGATCTGCGACTAATGCATCCAAATATGATGCACCCTGTCTCTCTTGTGGAGAATAATGAAGCATGTTTAAGGAACAAAAATGGAGAGAGTGTCCTTCCTAATGGAGGAAGTTGGCAACCCGAGTTATTACTCTTATGTTACTCTCTGAAGATTTTATCAGAAGCAAGTTCTCTATTCAAGTCTGGAGATCCCTTTGATGACAGGAAGCTTCTCGGCTTTAGGCCTCGTTCGCTGCCTCTCCCCCACTTGATCTCTTCTCTATTGATGTGCCACCCTCATCCAAAACTTGCTGCTGATCAGATTAATGACAATGTTGACTCTTATGTAGAATTATTGGACGTATCAGATTCTGACGATGAAGATGAGTATGACAAACTCCCACCGTTCAAGCCTCTCAGAAAATCCCAGGTTGATAAACTCAGCAAAGAACAAAGACAAGCCTACTTTGACGAGTACGATTATCGAGTGAAACTACTTCAAAGGAAGCAGTGGAAAGAAGAGGTGAAAAAATTGAAGGAGGTCAAGAAGAAGATAAAAAATAATGTTGGTGAAGATTGTGCTAACCATGAGGAGCGTGTGGATAAAGAAGATGGGAGTCCATCAACTGTGTCAGTTCCTTTGCCTGACTTTGTTCTTCCACCTTCCTTTGACAGTGAAAACCCATCTTATAGGTACCGAATGTTGGAGCCTACAGCTCAGCTTCTTGTGAGGCCAGTTCTAGACTCACATGGATGGGACCATGATTGTGGTTATGATGGTCTTAGCCTTGAAGGCAATCTTGCTCTTGCTGATCGCTATCCGGGTGCATTTTCTGTTCAAATCACAGAGGACAAGAAAAACCTCAGCATTCACCTAGTTTCATCGATTTCAGCTAAGCATGAAGATAACGGATCGACAATGGCGGGGCTTGACATCCAGACTGTTGGAAGGCAGCTTGCATACGTCCTCAAAGGAGAAACCAAGTTCAAGAATTTCAAGAACAACAAAACATCTGCTGGAATATCAGTTACTATACTTGGCAAAAGTGTAGCAGCTGGACTAAAAATGGAGGATGAAATTGTAGTTGGAAAGCGCTTGGCATTGGTGGGAAATGCTGGAGCAGTGAGATCTGGAGGTGATATGGCGTATGGAGCTAACTTCGAGGTACGGCTCAAGAGTAAGGATTTTATCCTAGACCAAAATCAGTCCACTCTAGGTTTGTCTCTGATGAAATGGAGAGGTGATCTGGGTATTATGGCCAACCTACAGTCTCAGTTCTCTATCAGTAGAAACTCTAAACTGGCCATCCAAGTAGGACTGAACAATAAGCAAAAAGGGCAGATCACAGTCAAGACCAGCAGCTCGGAACTGCAATTCTCACTTGCCGCTATGATTCCGATTCTGCTATCAATCTGTAAGAGGATCTTTACTAGCACTTCTGGAAGAAATGCTGACATGTTAGATCACTAGTTAGCTGCACAAGAGTGGCTTCTGTTACTTCTTTTTGTAACCTAGTTTTCTTAAGGTCATTGCGTGATCTACAGCTAAAGCTAGTAACGAATCTCATTTAGTCATAAACATTCATGTTTCAGTATCTGGTTTATGTATGCTTTTTCATTTTCAGTTTGCCTCCTGGAAACATGAAGCGGCATGCAAACCAGGCCACAACAAATACAAAATAGACTTACTCAAAGGTGAGAGTATTTAGCAAACCAAAGATTGGCTTGGTGGATATTTTAGCGCCACCTTGTCAAAATGGAAACCAAGTGTTTTTTTGGGTCTTTCTAAGCAACAAGTCCAAGTTCCAAAATTGATTCTTTCCATATTTTAACACTTTACGAGCATGCATACAAGGTAAAAAAGAACAAAAACTCAATACTTGTATTAACAACAATTTGGAGCCATTCCCGGCCGGCCTTTTTGGTTTGGTCGTTGTCTTTAGAATCACCAGTGTTTGCTTACGGCGCGACGGGGGCGCTATGAGTGGCCTTAGGGGCCTACTGTTGGACCAATGGAGGTTGACAAATTAAATCTCAATTATGTTTTGATAATAATAAAATGTATAGAATTTGTTAAGAAATTATTTCAGGTGTTTTGGATTGAAATAAATC
>JANSVA010000218.1:58014376-58052837 GCA_025504915.1 Erythroxylum reticulatum | reverse complement strand
TTTTGAATTCAAGTTAAAAAAAAGTATATAATATGAACTTAAATTATTTAAAATATAATTTATTTTATTGGTTTTAGTAGGATTTGATTCAATATCTTATAATTAGTTTAATTCAAAACAAATTATCAAATTTAAATTTTAAAAACTAATTAAACCATATGGAATATATGTTAGAGTTAGGAAAATAAAAGTAAAATTAGTAATTATATTTTAACATAATTTTATATGAAATTAATAAATTAAACTTTAATCGGTTGAAACCAGCCGGAACTCTTCATTTTTGTTTATAAATTTTAAACAATTTTAATTTAATAATATTATTTTAATTAAATTATACTAAAAGGATGATTTATAATTAGAAGTGTCAAAAAAGACCGGCTGTGGCCTAATTACGGCTAACATCAGGCAAGTTATGAGTTTTGGAAGTTTTTCTATAAAAGATAGCATGGCTCGTTGGGTTATAAGCGGGTCACTGTCCAGTCAACTCTGGATTGGGCCGGGTCGGCCCATTAACATCTCTGTTTGCAGTAATCCAAACGTAACTACATTTCGTCAAGACTCAAAACGTAGGCTATGGGCGTTGGGTTGGCCTGACCCAGCCCATTATCATCCTGTACGAATTTGCTACGGACAAACTCGTAATTGCGCTCGAAACTTTCCCTGAACTTGACATCTCACTGCGAGCTCCTCATTTGCGATACCTGCATCGAACAGGCCCGTCTTAGCTGAGACAAAGCACTTACGAAATGGTGACAACATCTCTCACTCTCTCTCTCTGTTTTTTTTTTTCATTTTCTTTCGTGTTTGTTTTCATTTTATAGTTCTTCATCCTATTTGAGAACAATTATGGCAGAGCCAATTGTGGTTCGTCAGGGAATTTCCCCTTTTTTTTCCTGGAAATTTCGTCGAGGATTTGGGTTATTTCATGCACGATTGTTCTGTTAGAGATCTGGGTGCGTATAATAAGTAGTGACTGCCTCATGTTAAATGTGTTTTTCTGTTTACGCTTCGTCGACCTGGTTACATTGTCCCAGTGTCTTTGCAAGTCCCTAGTGCACCCTATATGGTTCAATTGGTTTATATTTGTTTATTTGTGGAAATGGTATGGAGGTAGTGTTTGGGAATTGCGTGGATTGTTTAGATAATGTTTGGTAGGATGTAATGTAATGGAATGAGGTGTGGAAAAAGCTAAAAAGAGCGATTTTTAAGTATATAACTAGACAAAATTATCATTACATTATATCAAACATGATCGAAGTGTGACGAAGCTTTTAATGAGAATTGGAAAATATTAAGTGGGCATTTTCATAAAAAGTAAAGACGTTTTCTGTTGGTTATTTTCAAGGTTGCTTAGTCTGTGATTTTGTGAAGTTGAGAAGGACTTTTTATGGGATCTTGTCATGGTACCGACGTGGTTAACCCATTTAATGGACAGATTTGTGCGGAGAGTTTGCTTTGATTTATGATCTAGTGTGTCTGGGACAATGTTTATTTCTTTTGTTGCATTCATGAGATGCAGATGGTTGCTGGTGAATTGTTCCATATAGGTCTAACTTTGAGACTGAATCATTCTTCAAATCCTAAGAGGTTTTCTGATGATTGCTGTGCTTTTTTTTTTAAAGATCTAATGTAAAGCTCTTGTTTAATCATCATTGCTCGATGATATTTTCCTATTGCTTCTGTTGCAAACGAAATGTCTTGTTTTTGTGTTGAATCATCTCATTATTACTTTCTCTTGCTTGGCAGGATGGGCATGATGGGGAAGATGCTAAACAAAGCACTGCTGACATGACAGCTTTCGTAAGTTCCATAACTCATCTATGAGAATATCTTTAATGCAAATCCACAATACATACCACAAATAAATTTAGGCCATAAAGATGTTACATATAAGCTTTAAAATAGCTTCTGCTAGTTACTCGTTATGATTTTGATCCGGTATATTCTAGGCTTCCTTGAATGGCATTTATTATGGCACGGAATGTCCTAGTTGACTTCGAAATTCCAATAAATGTATTCTTTCAAACTGTAGACTGTTGTAATTATTCCCTAAGGTGCTGAGATTTTTGTATTCTTTTGCCCAGGTGCAAAATCTACTCCAGCAAATGGTGAGTCTCCTGTTGGCTATGTAGCTATATGCATGTCTCGATCACATCTATCAGCAAATTAACATAGGTTCCTGATATTGAATTTGCAGCAATCTAGGTTCCAGACAATGTCTGACTCTATAATTACGAAGAATATCCTTTTCTTGTTTTATGCTTTAATATGATAATGTAAATTTGACACGAAGAATAGGGTTATTAGATCATTTAAAGGTCCTATGTCACATCTATCAAGCAGTCTTGCTCCTTTTAGCCAATGATTCCCCTTTCCTTGTGCAAGGTCAACCTTATTTAAGCAATTACAATTTGATGATTAGTAAAACTGAAATTTCAGTTTTAGAATTTTATTGTAGCATCTTTTCTTAGAGATTTATCAGTGGCATAAAATATCATTTTCACAGTCATGATTTTAGCGTTGGAAATGAGATTCTGCATGCAGTTTCCATTTAGTAGTTTAAACTTTTTGGAGGGAGATTCCTCTCCGTTGTAGATATTGCACTTCTTTTCCTCCATAATAGCCAAGAGCATATGGAAATATAAATATTAATGGTTCTCTCTAGTTAATCTCAGGGCTTGAATCCAACCTGAAATGAATCATATTTATCTTTTTCTGTGGAACTTGCAACCGCTGCCTTCCGGTGAGCACCAAGTAATCCGTCACAGACATTTGTTTCTTTAACTGTTGTTCACTTGATGAGATGGGAAGCAGGATAGATGAGTTGGAACACAGCATCAATGATCTTAAAGCTGAGATAGGGGGAGAGGGGTCTCCATCTCCTTCACTACCTCCGAAGGCAAAGGAAGAGGCTAAGTCACCAGGCACTGGTTCAGCCTAAAGTTTTCTTACAAGATACTGTGGTGTGGTCTGAACAAAAGACAAGATTTCTACATATTTGATATGTTTTCTTGTGCTGCTACTAATGTAAAGGCCTGTGTCTGTTGTGAATTTTTTAATGATATGTAACAAATGTTTATTTTCGTGTGAAGAATGAAACTTTTTTTCTTCTAATGGTTGTCTTCTAAAGTCTTTAGATCACCTATTTCTTTTTTTTATATATAAATTGGATTTTTTTTTTTAATCCCCTTCACAGTAGTCACACTCATGCCACCTTAAATAGTTAGGTATGTACATTGTGTAATGCAGAGCCCTATTGCCCCTGTAAGGAGGAGATGACATACAGATGGCTGCATGTTGCCTGTCTTGGTCTTTAGCGACTCTCATGCAAGAGTACATGATGTGCATTTGCTCAACCACTTAGTAAACCATTATGTGCACATATAGAGATGGCAACAGGTTAAGTTTGAGTAAAATGATATTGTTTTGTTAAAACTTAGCAAGAGGACCCTTTTTATTCAATGATTGAAAAACTTTGAAAAAAAAAAAAAAAACCCTACACGTAATAGTTAGCAAAACTAAAGGACATGTTCAATCTATATAAGTCCAACATGTTTCTATCCTATCCTTGATATATCATTCTCAAAGTTCGAATCTGAAATTTTTGAATTGGTAGAATTGATAAAAGTCAGAGAAACAAGCTAGCCCTTATAGTACCAGGGCAAAAATATTGGAAGTTTGTGAGAATGAGGAAGAATAATATTGAGATATAGTTAGTGGTGGTCCAGTTGTGCTATTTCTGAGGGGGGTTTGTTTGTTTTGTTGGAATATTGTGAATGAGAAGATGCTATTGTTGTCACCAATTTGTTTGTATACTAAAGCTGCTTTCATGGAGGAAAAGGAGAATTTGATTCTTCTAAAGTTGTAGGACAACTGATAAACACTTGCCCTTTTGGACTCTAACCGTAGGATTAAGGTTAACGGCATTAAAAAGTACTCCTACTTAAGAATTTAGAAACAAGACAGCTACATCCAACCAAATTACAACTCACAAAGAGCTTCAAACCTTGAGTTTACATGTTCTTGTGATGTACCATGTGGGCCAACATAAGAACAAGTTGCTAAAGTTGTGCTATCACAACACGTTATCAACGTACACTTAATTTCTTTTTCGTTAACCCATCGAATGATCTGTTAAAGAAATGTGGGTTTATCAAATACAACTTCTTTATCAAACATGTAATCAAATGGTCTCAATTACGAAAAAAAGAAATAAAATAAGATAAAAATAATTTCGGTGAACCAATTTTAATTTTATTATTAAATCAAGGCACAATAGTGTTTAACATGTATTATGTATACACGTATTATGTATACCAATATCACATAACATAAAAACAAACTCTACATATATAGAGAGAAATCATAAAATCGAGAAATAAAAGAAAAAAGAAAATGCAGAGAGAATTATAAAAATAAAAACCAAAAGTAAAAATCAACCACGGCAGCGAGTGATGCGACTGCAACCGCGAGAGTAAGGGTTGGCCTGAGCTCCGGGCCGGCAGTTGTAGTAGGAAGCGCCGCGTCGCGAGCACGGCACAGTGTTCCTCCTCAGCGCACCGTAGCTTATGTACCTGGACGTCGCTAGAATGCGCCTGCTGCTCTCCGAGTCGACCGCGAACTCCTCCGAGTCCACCGCGTCAAGACACTCCGCGATGGATCCCCCGCACCGGGGCTCGAGGACGGGCATGAAATCAACGACCGAGGATGACGCTGAAACCGCCACGTGGACAGCCAGGATTGTGAGAAACACCATTGACCCGTACGAATTCTTCCAGACTCTCACCATTTTTCTCCTCTCTCTTACACCGCGTTCGCTGAGAGAGGTAAGGGAAGTGAGGTTCTGTGGTTTATATTATAAAACTCCGGGGTAAGGCTAAAATCTTAAGTGCCCATTGTTTAGGATATTTATTACTGAAAATGCCATCCTGCTCTATTCTTCAAGTATAAGACTACTAACTATATGTATATATATTATCTGGTTATAAATAAATATATGTATGTATATATATGTTTGGTATATAGACAAAATCATAATCAATGTGAAAATTGACTTTATAGGCGCGTTTGGTGCCGGAATTGTGTTTCCATAATCATATAGAACACGTACTGGTCAATCATGACCTCAATTTATTGTTATTCAAACGTCTTCATCCCACCCAAAAATTAAATAAGATAAAACAAAATAAGAGTTTTAAGTTTTAATCCCTAAGAAGAAGTTCAATTCACGTAAACTCAATATTATATAACTAATATATGTAATATACAGAATAATATCTTAAAATAAAGGGTTAAATAAAAAAACTCAAATTTTGATTAAATTTTCATTTAATCCCGAACTTTAACTAATATGAATGAAATGCTTTAATTTTCAATTTTTTAATTATAGTGCAAACTTTTAATTTTTTTAATTTTAGCTCCGTATTATTTGTTGTTCTTCGGATGCCTTAAGTTATTTATTTTTTGTTTGTTCTTCTTATGCTTCAAATTATTATTACATTACAACGTACTGTACTAGTAAGTTCTTCGTTTTTAATTCATTTTTTTAATGCCCTTAATATGAGGACGTCAGGGTTGCATAATATGAAAATCGAAAGATAAGAGTGTTGAGAGAACAAACTAAAAACAAAGAAAAAAATTGAAATCAAAGAGTAAGGATATCAAGTTTGCGTAATTTGATTTTGATTATTTTTAAACAACGAAATCTTTTTAATTATGTGATTAAACGACATTGTTTTATTAATATTTATTTGTTGTGTTAATTTTGACTGATGTGTATTAATAGTTAAGATTTGTGAAACATATGGCAAGTCACGTAAACAAACTTAACGGAAACATTAACATCAGACTATAATTGAAAAAAATAAAAGTTTAAATATTTTGTTACTATTTTTTGAAGTTCGGGCTAAAATTAAAAATTTGAACATTTTATTACTACTTTTTAAAGTTCGAGTTATAATTAAAATTTTAACAAAAATTTAGACTTTTTATGGTAATTAACCCTAAAAGAAAATAAAATTTTAAAAAATTTGTCTTTCTAACTTTAAAATACCTTTATGTAAACAACTTATAATATATAATTAAAGCTGATAAATCTATCTATCTAATTAAAATTTTGGATTGAATTTAAGTTTAAGATAATCAATTGAACTCAAATTTAACTTTAAATAATATTTTTATTCAAAATTTGATCCAATTTCAATTTAACTCGCTTTAATTTCATCTTTAAACATTGATAAATTGTCAACATTGTTGATTAATAAATATGAATGACAATTGATTAACCTATAGATCCATATTTAGGTATTTTTAATGAGTCAATTTATGGGTCAAGTCTAAACTCAAGTTTACGTTTATTCGAGACTCAACTACTCTAATTAAAACAACATTGTTTTGTGGAAAAAAATTAAGCTACCTAGGTCTGAATCTAATTTAAAAAATTTTGTTTTATATTTTTAATTTCTAAAAAATTTGATCATTCAGCCTATTGCCATTCTATTAATAAATCTGAAAATTTATGAACAAAGTCTAGAAATTATAAATAAGATTGATTAATTATTAATTAAAGTGGATAGATAAGGATTCACATAAATTAAGAGAAATAATTTTTAAATTAGGAAATTGAAGAATTATGTTTTTAATTAAATGGATTGAGCAACAATAATTTTGGGCCCATAATATATATAGGCTTGTTTTAAAAGATGATTAATGTGCAATTTTTAGTTTCTATTTAATGGTGATTGATAGACTCAAATTTAATCTAACTAGGCGTTTGGTTAGATAATTTAGAAACAAAGGAATGGAATAATTGTAAAAAATAATGTTTGCTTTGAGGTTTTCAATTCTAAAGGGATGAATTTATTCTATCAAAATTGGAAATCTACTAAACCTATTAAAGGGGGTAGGTATCGAGTTTTCATTTCAATATAAGTTTTTATTACGTTTATTGTTGGTTAATAAAATATAAATGACAATTGATTGACTTATAGACTCATATTTAGGTATTTTTAACGGGTCAATTTATGGATCAGGTCTAAGTTCAGGTTTAAACTTACTCGAGACTCAACTATTCTAAATAAAACGACATTGTTTTGCGTAAAAAATTAAGTTACTTAGATCTGAATTTAATTTTTAAAAAATGTTGTCTTGTATTTTTAACTTTTTTAAAAGAAATTTAAAAAATTGACGATTCAGCCTATTTCCATTCTATTAATAAATCTGAAAATTTACGAACAAAGCCTATAAATTATAAATAAGATTGGTTAATTATTAATTAAAGTGGATAGATAAGGATTCATATAAATTAAGAGAAATACTTTTTAAATTAGGAAATTGTAGATTTTTGTTTTTAATTGAATGGATTGAGCAACAATAGTTTTGGGCCCAAAATATGTATAGGCTTGTTTTAAAGGATGATTAACCCAAGAAGTGCAATTTTTAGTTTCTATTTAAGGTGAGTGATAGACCCAAATGTAATCTAAATAATTAGAATATGTTTACTAAACCTTGATTTTTTTAATTAACTTCCTACTCTAACATAATGACGATTAAGTGAGAACAGATCTGCTGTTCTCTCGAATTATTGTGTTCATTGTGCCTGAATAATTCTTAACCATCTATTACAATAAGTTGGATATCTAGGATCTCATAAACACAGCGGGGCACAATAATTCGGAAGTAGCAGATATACTCCCCGATTAAATCAAGCGATTTTTTAACTTTAATTAGGTTGATTTAGGTTTGAATATAAGGTTAAAAGTATATTTTAAAAATTAATATTTAATCGATTATACTATAATAAAAATATGTTTTAAAAATTTTATTTTATTATTTATTGGAATAGTTAGAGGCCAAACAGAATCCTCTATTCAATTTTTATAATATTTTATTTTGTTCTATAAATTTCAGTCATTTATTTATCTAAATTCTGCATTTATTTATACTAGATTCACATAAAATTTATATAAATAAATAGCTAAAATTTAAGGGACATTTAAAAAATAGAATAAGACATTATAAAATTGTCCAGAAAATTTACGATCGTTAGCGGCAGGTGCTTTACTAGCAGCTCTTGCCTGTAGCAGGACCTGTTTGGACCTTTTCTGTGTCTTTCCTGGAAACACAAAAGAGAATTCTTTTGACCGCCGCAACAACGAAGACTGTAACAGAGTCCAGAGATCAAATGAACTTGAGCAGCTCAAATTAATCACGACATCTTGAAAAGAAAAAAGAAAAGGAGTTGATATAGAATCCATGATTAGGAAGTCAAAGATGGGTTCTTTCCAGATACATCCAGAATGTTCCAGTTCTTCAGATCTCAAAACAGCAACATAAAAGATTCTAAGAAATGTTCTTCAGATTGTGTCAGACATTCAAGATAGACTGCAACGATTCATGATTTGGATTCTTGTCTTGTTGAATCCAAATTTGCCTAAAATTGCATTAGAATAAAATAATGTTTCAGTGGTGGGCTATTGTTGAAAACTCATATTTTCTTGGAAATTCACACAGAGTTGATTACTTTTCCTGGTCAGCAAGACTTTTCGGACAGTCACGCAAGAACTATAAAAACTGGAGCAAAGCCAACGACTCTAAACCTCGTAGTTGCAGGATAATCGTTGGCTTTACTGTCTGTTACTGTCTAAACTCTAAACTCCACCTGAACTCCAAAAAACACATCTTGGGACATGGGTTCGGTTTCAATTGGCCCAACAAAGCTGGAGTACTATGAAGATATGTGCAAGCTACATTCTAAAGCAATCATCTTGTCCTTCTTCAAGGTCAGGTTTTTACATAATCGCAATAAGTTCAAATCTTTCTTTTAAGGTTTCCAAGTTTCATCTGAAATTCTTGAAGCTTTCCTTTTGCAAATGAAAGGGTGACGATGGTAGGGAAGCTTTGGTATTGGACTCCACTATTTTCCATCCTCAAGGTGGTGGCCAGCCGGCGGATACTGGCTTCATCTTCATCGCCGGCGACTCTGAAGTTAGGTTCATCGTCCGTGATGTTCGGTCCAAGGACGGAATTGTGAGTCTCTGCCACATTTGGCAGATGGGTGTTCTTGAAATCAGTTTCTTTTTTTTATATATATATTTTTACTTTAATCATTTTTCTTTTTGTAGGTATATCATTATGGAGTCATGGAAGACTCTAACAAAGACTTGGAAATGGAGCTAAAGGAAGGGAAGGAAGTTCTGTTATGTGTTGATGAGGGGAGGCGCAAGCTCAATTCAAGGTGCTTTCTAACATAATAAAAGATTTATTTTATAGGTGAAAAGTTGTGATTTGCACTTAACATTTGATAGAATCACATCAACAACGATCTAATAGGATTCAGATTGTCCAACTGTGATAGAAACCTAATTGCGTGGTGGAATATGTTAAGTTGCAATGTGGTATCATAGATAACCACAGAGACTTATTTGGACTTTTTTAGAAATGTTAAGGTGGAATTCAGACGTTTGACCTATTTTTTATGACATTCTTCTTTGGAGTTTGCCTATCTTGGAGTAACTGATTTGGGGTTCTTGGCTGATTTGTGTACTTAATGAACACAGATTGCATTCAGCAGGGCATTTACTGGATGTGTGTCTGCCAAATGTGGGATTGGGACATTTGAAGCCAGGAAAGGCTTACCATTTTCCTGATGGGTACTTTCCAAATCTCCTTCAGATTGCTGCTTCTTTTTCACCTCTCTATGAATTTCTTGTTTTTATAGCAGAACTCATATAATAAGTTGCCAAAGTTAGTCCATGCCACTTGAAATTTTAGTATTTTCATGAGGATTTAGTTCATCTCACGTCATACACAAGCAAGAGTAATAAATCCCGGTAGATACTGGTACAATTCCTGTTAGTATCCATGTTTTCGTATCAAGAATTCTGTTTAACGAAATTTGAGGTTCAAGGAATACCTATCTGTCTTTGTGTCAAATAGAGAGACAGCCATTTTCTCCTGGCAAAAGGTTTTGATGCCTGCATATAAGATTTATGGTGCTCTGCTCATTCTTTGGCAGCCCCTTTGTTGAATATAACGGCACAGTTCCGAAAAATGAACTAAACATCAAGCAGAAAGAATTGGAGGTAGAAGCTAATGCTTTGATAGCTAGAGGAGGCAAAGTAAGTTTCCCTTTTATTATCTTGTGCAAAATCACTTAAATGTTCAAATAGTTAATGTTTTTCCTGAATTCTCTCCTCTAATGTGATAGGTTTCTGCTGTTGTATTGCCTTATGAAGAAGCTTGTGAGTTGTGTGGTGGTTGCCTTCCTGATTATATCCCCAAGGTTTGTTTTTTTTAAAGTTTGAAAGCTTCTTGTTTTGATTTGTTAGGTTTACCTATGAAATATCCTGACCTGTTCCAAATGTTTGCTGTCGCTTGATCTTGATTGATTGTAAAGAATAAGCTATCATTTTCATGCTGTTTTTGTTTAGTTGTTTGCAAATTGCTCATGTGAAATTATATGAGAAACGAGTATTACAGTTATAATTATTGCACATGTGCTTCTTTTAAGTTCGAACTAGGATTGTTATTGGATCAATCTGGCCTTGAGGCGTTACAAATGATATGGGACCGAACTTTCGTTAGCATAACACGAGTTAGGACGAATAGGGTGTTGCAGGTAGGGCTGTGAGCAATGGGAGCCTTCTGACAAACTTCTAATCTAGTTACACAAAAGGGGAGGAGGAGTGAGAGCCTGGATTGAGCCTTGAAACATTAAGGATTTAAGGAGAAGTGATTGTGAGATCCCACATGAGAGATGAGTATCATAATCTTATATCCAAAGTTTTTGTAAACTTATAAAAAATATTACTGATCAACTTGTAGCTAATTATTTTCAGATCTTTTTAAACGAAACTGAAATTATTGTTGTATCAATCATTGAGTTAAAGCTTATGTTGGTAGGACAAACCATTAGTTACAAGTCAACCCTAAATGCTTAAGCAATTAATGGATATGTGGATTTTTCCAAATCTTCACGGAATAACAAATCTTTGCAGTTCTGATCATCAAACATTTTTTTTTTTACAACTGAAAAAGTACAAATTACAATATCCTTGCAGTTCTGATCATCAAATATTGAGATACTTACCTAATCTACTTTCACATCTTTTGCAGGACAGTACTCCTCGTATTGTGAAGTTAGGAGACAACATTGGTTGTCCTTGTGGTGGCACCCATGTCTCAGACATCTCAGAAATTCTGAGCATAACGGTAATTATCAACTCTTCAACTTACAGATTGTGTTTGAAAATATAACAGTTAACAAGTACATCCCTATCTTATTTGGACTTGCAATATGAACTTTTAAGTGGATGTGTACAGTAGTCGTTTCAATTTGAGGCTTATCAGATCATATAACTTCTGCAGAACCCTTTGTCCTGAATCAAGCATGAAATTGTAACTTAGCTCTGTGATTTTACTGAATGTTGTTCAGGTTTCTCAAATTCGAACAAAGAGGGGAACCACAAAAGTCTTTTACAATGTTGGATCCTAAACGACATAAGTCTCAAATTCTGACATTTGTTCCCGTTCATTTGGAGATGGCAATGGAGGCTTGTATCGTATAGCATGCAAATCACGTATTCTGAATAAACTATTTGACGAGTAATGAATTATACTTTAAATTCTTTACCTTTACTTCAAGATGCTATTTGTCATTGTCTGCTCTTTCTCCCACACACAAACCTGTATGCCTGCGTTGTACTTAAAAGCAACGAAATAGGATTCCGCATTCTTGTTCACATCATCATTCATAATCAATCATATTCGCAAAAAGGTGATCTTTTTTTTTTAAATTTAAATCAAGACAACAGAAAATCAACTTTTCAAAAAAAAAGAAAGAAAATCAAGGAGACAAATAATTAGAACTTACTCTATGTAAAAGATATTTCAAGCTGAGCACTTACGTGCCCAAAACTTAGTCCAAACCCATTTTCCTCAGACTTCACCCATTGACTTCAAGCTGAGTTAGACAGGGTATCCCTATCCTACTGATGATCAAGGCAATGGAAGATGAAATCACATCCACCTGCCTGCACTGTCCTTTAAAAACTGCTATGATGGGGGTAGGAAATCGCCACTAATCTTAGGAGTCCTGTATATATGATACAAGCAAGTGCAGCAATTTATAAACTTTGGTTCTTCCTCAATTCAACCAAAGGAACAAAACATGTTTATTATTTGTAAGAAATGGATGATGCAGGTAGCATAACTGGTAAGAAATCACCGACTACCTACCAATTATACACCAAGTATCTTCTTTCTCGACATTTAGACATCTAGACCCAAAGAAAGCCCAAGCTAAGGTTAAAAGTTGAACAATCCTCTGTAGATAGGACTATTCAAATGCGATTTTGCTTAGGACAGATAGGTGCGGAGAGACTGAATAGACCAAATTACTAGGTATTTCAAATAATTGGAAGAAGAGAATAACAAGTTCTGCATTGTGCTAGAAATTTTGATACTCCAAATTTTGACATGAGACCATGCGAGAAGACAACAGTGAAAAACCGTGTCTATGTTCTGCTCTACAAGATGCAAAGCACAACAACTACACTCCAGGCAGAAACCATCTAGTTTTCAGCTTTCATGTTTGTATTTTCTTCAGATGGGGTATCAACACTCTCAGTTTCTACTTCAGCCCCAGAACACTGGGTCTCTTTTGCACCTAGCTGATTATCCTGAAGCTGCAAGAGTTAACAAAAGGTCTAGTTCATAATAGGAAAACAGAGCTTAGGCACAGGAAAGAAATACAAGGCATCAGGAGGGCTTACCCCAAAGCTTTTTAAGCTAGCAGCAACATCCTCTTGTTGCTGCTGCAGAGTGCTTCTAAGTTCTTGAAATTCCTGATTTGTAATCAGGCATAAAATTTTAGACGAAGAGAGTAGGATACAGAGGAAAGAGGAGATCAGAGTGCTGTGCAGAGAAGCACTCACCGTTCGTAGTTGATCCACTTCAACATTTAGTGATTTCTTCAATTCTGACAATTCCTGCATGAATCAAGAGAAAGATGGGATCAAGAAACAGAATTCAATCAAAATAATAAAAAGATAACACAAGACAATGAGGGTAACTGATAAACACCGCATTAGGTGAGAGGAATCTCCTCACCTTCAAAAGTTTAGGGGAAAACTCATCCTAACTGAAAAGAAGTTATGTTCAAGATACAAATCAATAAGTGTGAAGAGAGAAGTACTAGATCGATTGATGTCTTCATACTAAACTAAATCCAGCATTTTGGATTCAATGGAAAGAACTCGTTGCATCTTCCTCTTTCAAATTTTGGCTCCATCTACTACCAACTATGAAGTATGATACATATACAGCCTAATTAAAAGGTTAAAAGGAGCCGGGCACATAATACATTAATTTATGAGCTCAGCGGACACTTACATCACGATAAATTTTGACTTGCGTATCAAGCTTTGATCTCCAATTCTGCAAATCCTGAAAAGAGAAAACGATATTGCCCATCTCAGTGAACAGCCCTAAAAAGCGCAATAAACTTCGTAAAAAACAACTGAAAGAACACATACCCAGATGACGACATCAAGTACCGAAGCGAGAAAGAAAAAGATATCCAAAAGAATCACCTGTTTCAAGCCTTGAATTCTAGTGAGAAGTTCAGTCCTCGATTCGTTCAGCTCCTAATACCAACATCCAAATCTCACGTTTTAAAGCCATTAAAAACCAAATTGAGAGAACCAGACATAACAAGACACCAAATTTGGGTCCCCCGTAGTCAAATTTTCAAAATTTTAAGGACCCAAATGAAGAAAACTCGATAATTAATGAAAAAGACATGAAAAGGTGGCTACTAGCTAGGTAAAACCAAAAGCAAAGCAACTGACCGACAATCTGGAAGAAATGGGAGTTGTGTTCTCCTTCGTCTGCAATGAAAATAGGCAAACCCAATCAGCATAAGTACCCAAAAAAAGAAAACGAGATATTGACGGGATCTAGAAGAGTACTGAAGCGAGAGGCGGAAGAGAGGAGGAACCGGAGGTGGCCATTTTGGTTCGGTGTGTGACACAAGCCAAGGAACAGAGTGGGTTTAAGCTCGATTTGAATTCGGAGATGTGTGTGACTGTGTGGGATTTGGATTGTGAAGAGTGCGCTTGGAGCGTGGAAGACGACAGACTCGCCCAAAATTTGAATTTTGTGTGATTGCTCTCAACTGTCCATGTCCATTGGGTAGGCAACAGTTAAGTTTTGTTTGTACTCTCAATTCAAACTCCAGTTTAAGTGCCCGTTAGTGGGATTCAAATCGATTGTCTTAGGTAAAACAGAAATACCTAATCGGGTTTTGGGCCAAGTTTGGGCTTAAACACACAGACTCAAGTCCGATCCAATCGATTGCAAAACTTACCCTTCCAAAAATAATTGATTGACAGTATTCTAATTTATAAGGTTTCAAGTTTGTTAAGATAAAAATATTATAATTCATTTAAACTTTATAATAATAATAATAATAATACATTAAAATATTCAAAATAAGTTTTATTTCTCAAAATGATGATAATTTAATCTTAAATTTCCTAAAATTGAAAACTAAAACGTGTCAAAAAATGTTCGGATCATTTGAATCAAAATTTGGATCTGAGTTAGATCTTCAACCTAATCCGTTAATTTTGGATAAAACCAAAATAAATAAAATTTTAACAAAATTAACTGTATATCAATACAATGCATTGTTATTATTATTATTTGTAAATAAAATTTAGGTCTTATTGTCATAAGACAAGTGAGATTTATTTTCTAAAGTGTACAGAATCTAAAATGTATAATAATAGGTCTCATTATCATATGATTAATTTAAAAAAAGTTAATTATGTAATAATAAGATCTACTTTATATATTTTTTAAATATAAAAATAATATTATGTCAGTATTAACATGACATTTAACTAATAGAAAATTAATCCTATTAAATTTTTTTGTTTACTTAAGGATCTATTCTAAAAATTTTAAAAATGTTAAGATTTAATTTAAATACTTTAAAACCTTAAAATTCACGTTATATTCTATTGTAAATATTGTTCAAAATAAAATTTTTGCCGATTATATTTTTATGCGACAAAATAAAAAGGGTTGGAGTATTTTATTCCAGTTAGGACGTTCCAATCCTATGCTACTTAATTTGGTCCACTTATTTATATAAATTTCACATAAATGTATGGATAAAATTTAATAAAAAATAGTAAGATCTTGCACTCAAAAGGTAGAATCGTCCACCCTAAGCTTCTCCATACTCTGGCCTGACAAAATTGTGAGAGGAATAAATTACGGTTTAATCTCATTTAACTTATCAAAAAAGCAGTCCAATATTTAGTGCGCACAAAAAGTTACTATATTGGATGAACTCTCACAGTATCATTATCGAGACTAAAACCTAAAACCTTATACTCAATTTTCTTTTTTTTTTCTTTGTATAAAGGGAGAAAAAATATCAGAAATTACATAATGAATCTGGGGAAGCAGATTCCCGATATATCCTCATCAAGGAGACGTTAGGTGTAGTAGTAAAAAAGGTGAGACCAACAGTAGAATGATCTATGTGAGTAGCAAGCCAATCAGCACATTTATTAATTTATCGGTAAACGTGACGATGAATAACAGACCAATTCTGCGTGAGAGGTTCGTGGACACCCATGACAATGGGGTTGAGCGCCTGGGAACGATGATCCGAGGAAGAAATAAGATGGTGCACTGCGAGATAATCTAGCTTCAGTTCTATTCGACGGAAGCCCAAGTCTCAGGCTTACGTAAGCTTGGTATAAACTCCTCAGAGTTCAGTTGACATCGTATCGCACCAACCGAGATTCTAGGAGAATCCGCCAAACCAGTTGTCAGCACTATCACGTAAAATGCCCCCTGCAGTAGCCGAGCAGTCATTGCAGGCGCCGTCTATGTTGAGTTTGACCCAACTAAGAGATAATTTGGCCCAACTAATAAATTACTGGTAGCAAAGACGAGGTACTGTAGCTACCTAATTGTACCACTAAGTTGTCTAATGGATCTGATAGCAAGTAGAGCTATCCGTGCGGGCTCGAAATAGTTGATCTGATTCGAATGAAAGGAGGTCTAAAAAGGAAAAGTAAAGTCAAAGACAATTCACCTAAAATCTGGGATACATTTGACCACTTTCGTTTGACAACGTTTGATTGTGTTTCTGAAAAATCGCCGGCTTTTTTGGGGCAAAATTGTCATATTGACTGCCGCCGCAATTAATTAAATTTACTCCGTCGCACACATAATTAAACTATTAATTTAATTTTAATGCAAAAAGAAAATTAAGCTCCCGACTACGTAGACTTTTTAATTTTTATTCCTTTCATACCCTTAATTTGCCCGGTCAAACGATGTCAAATCACTTCCAGATCTTTTATTTGTTGTTTCAATGGAATCAAATTTGAGTTTTGCATTTATGAAAACGCGTAAAATATTTAATTTATAATAAATTAAATATTTTAGAATGAACGGAAAATAGAAATGCTTAATTAGACTTTTAAAAGTCGTTTGACCAAGTCGTGTTGTTGGTCAAACATATTAGGAGTCCACTAGTTTGCTTTGAAGGTAATCCAAACGGAAAGTTTCATACTTCGCCTCAAAGGAAAATCAAAATAAAAACACAAACACAGCTTTGTTCTGTGTCGAAAAGCTTCGATTTTTACTAAAACCTTTGTCGGAAAATGAGTCAGGAATCGTTCATTTACAGCTTCGTGGCTCGGGGCACCATGGTTTTGGCAGAGTACACCGAATTTACCGGCAACTTTCCGGCCATCGCCACTCAGTGTCTTCAGAGGCTGCCCTCCACTAACGACAAGTTCACTTACAATTGTGACCACCACACCTTCAATTTCCTTGTGGAAGACGGCTACGGTAAGTGGAAGGAGTTGAAAATGGAAGAAGTGGGTTGGATCTTGTTTGAACTGGTTGTTGGGTGTTGGATTTGTATGATAAAGGTTTCTTCTTTATTGGGTAGTTTGGTTGTTGTTTGATTTGTTGCTGAGAAAAGCTGAGTTAAAAATCTGATGAATAGTGGATGAATTTTCTTTTCATGTGTCTTCAAATGAAAATACAGCAGTTTACTTTGGTTTGGATCGGCTTGTGGATTGGATATGTTGGATTTTGATTCTGTTTGATTATAGTGTAGCAACAATTGTTAGGTGTCAGAATTCCATTTAAGGAAGATTCCTTGTTCAGTTGTTCTCTGTCTTGATGTTTATTATTAATTTAAGGTTGATACATCATTCCTTGTGATGTTAGTTCATCCTATTGATAACTCTTACCAAGTTGTGAATCCCCTGAACTCTTGGCAATGGAGTTTCTATTCTATTTTTGCTCTATATTTAGCTGTTCTGTTAGCCATCTTTACAGTAGTTTTGCAGACAATATTGATTTATGTGTTTAACACTTGCTGATTCAACTCATCATGTGTGCTGGTACTTTTCACATCTTTCGTAATATATGAAATTGTCCGCGACAGGACATGATGAGCAAACTTTTAACGTTTCTATATGTCGCCAATGTGCATTTGGAATGTGCAGCTTACTGTGTTGTGGCAAAAGAAACCCTTAGCAAGCAGATATCTATAGCGTTTTTGGAACGTATGAAAGCAGACTTCAGGAAACGATATGGGGGTGGTAAGGCAGACACAGCTGTTGCCAAAAGTCTCAACAAGGAATTCGGGTATGTGCATCTATGAAAAGCTGTCTGTTTTACGAGTTGTTAGCACTTAAGTAGTTACATGTTCTTTTTGCAATTAGAAGTAAGAGTGTCTGAGTTTAATTTCAGGCCAATTATGAAAGAGCACATGAAATATATTATTGACCATGCTGATGAGATTGAAAAGCTATTGAAAGTGAAGGCTCAAGTTTCGGAGGTTAAAAGTATAATGTTGGGAAATATTGACAAGGTAAAGCAGCTATGCTGGAAGCATTTATTAGTTACTACACTTGAATGTCTCCATTACTGCTTTTTCATTCTATTTTGAGCATCTTGTGTGCCGATTTCGGCGTTTCTTTGTAAATGCTTTTGATTCCATGTCCTGTTAAGGTTCTTCTACGAATCGATATCCATCCAACCCTCTTCCCTCCAT
This sequence comes from Erythroxylum reticulatum, assembly GCA_025504915.1. Lineage (NCBI taxonomy): Eukaryota > Viridiplantae > Streptophyta > Magnoliopsida > Malpighiales > Erythroxylaceae > Erythroxylum > Erythroxylum reticulatum. The sequence continues at coordinate 58,034,737 of JANSVA010000218.1, read as the reverse complement.
CGCTTCTTTCCCTCTCCAACTTGACGATTGGAATTATTCTGCTAATTTCTAAGCCTAGATGCATTTATCCCCCTCATGGAAAATAGTGCACTTGTATAACTTTCGGATGTCTTATTGAATGGTGTAAATCAGCACATGTTTTGGATGAATTCAAGAAACCGAAGTTTTGATTGAGGTCTGAAGTGGTCTTTACCGGCTATTCATTTGTATGCGTAATTTGTCCTTCTATCACAAAAAGCATACATTTCAGACTCTTAATTCTGTGTGTCTCGCAGACAATCGAAAGAGGTGAGGCCATAACGAGTCTTGCGGACAAGGCTGAGAATTTGCGAGATCAGGTCGGTTAAATAAACTGTTCAGTTGGTTTCATTTTCATTGTATCTAAGTTCTTACTGTGTTCCGTAGGCTCAAACATACAGAACACACGGAAACCAAATCCGGCGAAAAATGTGGTACCAAAACATGAAGATAAAACTGATTGTTCTCGCAATCGTGCTAGCTCTGGTTCTGATAATCTGGCTTTCCATCTGCAATGGATTTAACTGTTCCAACTAGCAATTCAAAGCAAATAGAGAGATGGTAATCGCGTCCGTATGCATAAACCGCTTCTTCAACCAATTCGTGTTCATCTTGCTCAGCAGGAGAGTTTGTGTTTTCATATCAACTGTTGCATACCTTTCCTTGGAGTTCCAGAGCTATCCTCAGAAAGATATAGGTTTAATATATGTATATCAAAGAAATTATTTTGTTGTTTTTCCATTTTCTTAAAGATGAATGAAATTGCAGAAACAGTGTTCAGTGTTCAATGTATCTTTTTCTTTTACCTATGATAATGGATTATTTGGGATATTTATAGGTGGTGTAATCCCACGTCGGAAAGAGACATAAGGATGAAGTAAGTTATATTTAAAGAAAAAACTCATAACTCATTACCTTAAAGTTTTGTGTTGAAATCATTAGATACTATTTTAAAACAAAAACATGAGATTTTCTTTATAAGTATTTTTTAATATTGAATTTAACTTGGATCATTTGACTTAAATTTAATTTAACTTAAATTTTATTTAATTAAATATAATTAATTAATCCTAGGTAAAAAATATAGGAGCACAAAATCTTATTATCATCCTTTCATTTTGTAGGTAAGAAAATTATAAATATTTATTCAAAAATTAGTGAAATATATAATTTAACACTTATTTTCTTGTGAAATGTGACGGGATGGCATAACGAATGGTTGACAAGACAAAGCTTTGATCATATCAAATCATCAAACTCATGAGAAGACAAAGTAAGATCTCTCGTCTTGCCCCATCCTTTCTGGATAGGATCCGGCTCTCTTCCACCGGCTTAAATCAAAAGGTACTTTCCAGTCCGAAGTGAACGGACAAGGTTTGAGTTGATTGAATTTAAACTCAAACCACTTCTTAGAGAAATTCTCAATGACACTGCTCATTGTCAAACCTACTTTTCCGAGCTACAGGAATGGACCCCGAGAATAGGGTGACAATGCAGGGAATAAGGTGCTTCACATGTATCTTTGGCATCTTTCGATTTATAGGTCATGCCGTTGGCAAAATTGTGCTCCAGCTGTCCACACATTCATCACCTTACGATTCATCAAAAATGGCTCTTCACTTCACTTTATCATCCCTTGGACCAGACCATGCATATACAGCTTCCTTTGACGTATCCTCTTTGAACTTTGTGTAAACTTTGTCCATTTCCACACAACTGATTCTTATAAAACACTCACTTCTGTAACTTCAAGACATGAAACCTTAAAACAGAACATGTTTTCCTACGAACCCTATGATTAATTGTTTTGATCAGATTGAACCTTTAAAAGGTATCGATTTACCACATATATACAACACAAAAGCTCAATGTACTCAGGAAGAAGATCACAATACACAAAGTCAGTCACCAACTTACGTCTACATAAAACAAACAACCATTACAAACTCAGAAGAGGCTAGTAAGAGAAGAGGATTATTAAAGACAACCAAGCAGAGTTGTCACATGTCTCTAACTTCAAACATATTACGATTTTTCACGACAATATCGTACATGTTCAAGGGCTTCAACTTGCAGAAGTCTTTGGGGAGAGAGATGAGGTGAACTGTGGATCTTTTGTGGAACTGAAGGAGGTCGGGATCATCGTAGTACCTCTCCCAGCCAAGTGAAGACAGCTTGCGTTCAAGGTCAGCATATGAAGTGATGACTTCATCGGTGGGTGTATGGACTAGCACCTTCCGGCGAGCACTAGACCCCTGCCGGCCTCCTTCCAACGAATCCGCACCTGGGTTCTCCACCAACCGAACCACACCATTCTTGAAGATCCAAACTCCGGACATTCTTGTCTAGTATTGGTTTGAAAGGGAAGTGAAAAGGAAGAGACTGTGTTGTATGTGTAAGTAATGTAGTTGTGGAAGCTTGGAGATGGAGTTTGTAATGGGATGATGAGGGGTATTTATAGTAAATGATAAGTGGGGTTGGGACATCATGGGCATGCTTGAGGTGAAGTGTTTAGGGATTAGCTAAGGTTTGGTCCTACTTGAAGATGAAAGACTCTAAAGATACAATATTTTAAAACTCTCCTTATCACGATTTGAACTTACAACTCATTTAAGTTGGGAGACTATTAAAACAAACTATATTATCGATAGAACTACCCTTTCTAGATAAGATTTTTGTTTTCTAGAGCCACAGTTGCTCGAGACAAATGTAGCATTGCATCAAAATGATTGAAGAAAATTTAGGTTAGGGATGTTCTCTTTTCAAAGTCTTTTAATGTGGGAATCTTCTTTTTTTGCTTATGAAAGAAAGATTGAAATACAACACATTGAGAAGATAAATTACACTTGTTCTAGAGAAGGCTAAAGGAAAAGGGACTTTGTGTACAAAGTTTGATGTGTTGGTGTATGTAGCTATCATGACTTATTTCTTGTACCCTACGGCTTAAAATTGCTGGTATTCGTATCTACAAAGAGGAAAAAGAAGTACAAAAGATAACATAGAGTGATGAAATTGTAATCACAATTTTTTTTTAGGACAATGAAACATAATCTTTTAAAAAGGATTTCACCAATCAACAAGCATCAAGAATGAGACTCGAATTTGATACTTTGTCCCCTTTATCCAATTTGGTATATTTTAATTTTGGAATTTATTAATTTCTTCCAAAATTTTGGATCAATTAGATTATTGCAATCAAGCATATACATCTTATGTACGGTTTCATTTTGAAGTAATTTAATAAACATACAAACAAAAGAGCATGCTAAATTTAAGAAACATTGAATAAGGAATTAATTTATAGGATTGAATTTCAATTTTCATCAATGCAAAGAAGGGACACTCAAGGTGAAGGTGTAGGTTCTTTGTTTCTTAAAAAAACATGATTATTTGGTTTACTTGTATTTCACTCGATCAATTTTTGCTGGACAAATTTGATGGTTGACCTATATTAGATTGTTATTAGTGTTGCAAAATCAATTTAAGTATTAATTTATAGAATCCAATCAAATTCATAGTAGACGAACGGATTAATTTAAAATTGAATTAATTCAATTAAAATCAATAAAATTGGTTCATCCTTGGCACAAATCCTAAAATAGTGTTTTTTGATATAAAGATATTTTCAAATCTAACATGAGCATCATAAATTTGCATCATTCACTAAGCATGAATTAGTAATTCCCCTTTTCTATTAGTTCTATCTTTTAGGTGTTTCCCTAAGACTATGTTTGGTTGGAAGTTTATTAATGGAATGTAATATTAATTTATTCTTTAAGATAAATGTTGATAATAGAATAAAATGGAATGAGATAGAAGAGGAGGGTTTCGTATTACATCTCATTCTATCTTAAATATAAAAAACGAGAAACCTCTAATTTAGGAAGTTTTGGATGTAATGTAAAATAATAAACAACTTTTCACTATATTATATTATGAACAATTTCATCTATCCCAAATAACAATTTTCTAATATTATACCAATTTATATTTAATTATATTATAAATCATTCTATTATATTAAAAACCTTACGTTTAACTAAACATAGCCTAAACTAATTATTGGTAATTACTAATAATTACCAACAAAAGGTAATTGTCAATCTTTATATTTTATTCATATAAATTAATAATAGCTTGTCCCACAGAAATTAAGAGCAATAAAGTAATTAGTGGTTACCTTAACTTTCCCTAAGATATTTATGTGATCGATATTGACTAGGAAAAATTGAGTGATATATATCTACCAATTCGAGACAACAAAAAACAAAGAGGACCCATTTGGTGTAGGGCATTAGGGTTGCATTCTTTTTCTCTACGTGCCACCTTGGTCTCATGCATCCTCTGCATCGTATAGCCTTGTTCTCGTGCTGTATTGTCCTACGAAAGAGACTTGTAACCCGACCAAACCTAACATTCCTCTTCTCTTGTCAAATATGTCTTCCTCAAAATACCTTGTTGTCTTGTGCCTCGATCGATTCTTGTTGCACTATCTTTACTTATAGGCTCTTTTTTCTTGTTCTCACGAAAATTTCAGGTGCTAAAGTAGTACTCTTGATTGAAACAAGCACCAACTTGGAAGCTGCTCGTGGAGGGGTAACAAAATCTGAAAGGGATTGATTATGAAGTTAGAGGTTGGATATGAATTTTCCCTCTTCAAGATTAAATCTAGCTAGCTAGTAATACAATTTTCACTTTCAAGTTGTTGTATATATATTCTTATGAACAGATTATTAAGAGAATTTTAATCCATCTTTAGTTATTCTTCCAATCCTTTGGGAGATGTCATTACAACAAAGTTTTTGTTACGTTTTTTCACAATAATTTCTGTTAAACATCACAAAACGCGAAAATTTTTACAACAATTTCAAAACTTTGGTTACGTTTATTAAAATCGTCACCAAAAGTCCGGTTTTGCAACTTTTGACAAAAGCGTCGCAAGCCTTTGACGACACCTTCATAACATCCATATTCTTAGATTGATATGTTCTTGGAAGGAATAATTGATCCGTCTAGGTACATGGAAAAAAGAAAAACTACTTTGAGACACATTTGTCTCTATGTTTTTGCCTTTTGATCTTGTCTTAAATCAGAGGTGATGAGAATTAACTCGAGGCTCCACATGAATTGAAAGCTCTCGTACTCATTCAAATCGAGCATAAAAAAACAAGATAGTTAAATTTTCTCTCTAACTTACTAGTTATTAATTTGATTTTTTTTACAATTGTTATTACAGCCTTGATTACGACCCAACATTAGGTTTATGTTTAGGTTCCAATAACGTACATGTGATTATTCCCTTAGAAAGGCCAACATATTAAGATCCAACTTTGTAATGAGGTAAGATATTTGTATCCATTTTATCTTTAATGAGTATAGGTCTTTTCTTCTTAACCTCTTCTTTTTTAAGAAAAGCACCCATCAATGTTAACCACCAGAGCACAATGTTGGCTTTTGTTCTTGAATTGCTATTTCTTGATGACCAGACATGTTTATGCGTTGTTTTGTTTCTTTAATCATCCATAATAAAGAAAAGATTGTGTCAGGAGTTTTCGATTTATCTTTAGTTTCAAGTTAAGTTATGTGAAGAAGAGTTATGTACGGTACGAGTTAAGGCATGCTCCAATAATTATACAGTAACAATATTTTGGGAAATTCTACAAAGGGAAAAATATATAAAAAAACTGTAGGGGTTGAACGGGAAATTAAACTTGTAAGACAAGAGGTTTAAGGTTTAAACGGTTTAACCGGTATTAAACCGTCATAAAATCAGCTAAAGATTGAATAAAATTTAAAAAATGAAATATAATTGAAAGAGATTGAACTTATACATAAATTTTTTTTGAGTTTAATTTAAAAGAGATATTGTTAATTGAAAATTAATTAATTAATTTTAAATTATATGAACTTATTAATTTAAAAAAATTGATCGATTAGTTATAAATTGATCAGTTTTTAACAATAAGAGTTGTTAAAATAAATCAACAGAAAAGTTAAAATTTGAAAAATATTGAACATCAAAATAAAAAATTTGAACAATTTAAAATTTCGACGGTTGAACCGATCGAATCAGTTGAATATTTTAATAATTAAATATAATAATGTCTCATCAAATCACTTCACAAATTAAAAGATAAGTTTATATGTACTTATTAATTTCATCCTCATAATAATAAATTCTTGTGCAGGAATTTATTCTCCATAATAATAATTTTATAAATAAATTCTTGTGCAGGAATTTATTCTCCACAATAATAATTTTATATTACAAGATTCATAAATTTATTTATTGAGACGAAACAACATCACAATTTAGAGTGTCTAACAAAAAAATAGGTGGCATGTTCCAACGAAACTTATTGGGATATCTAGTAATTGATTTAGATAACAAGTGGGCTACCATATTTACATGCCATGGAATCCATTTAAACTTAAAGGATTGAAAAACACATGTTGTTAATTTACATTCTTCTAGTATCACTCCCAACTCATTAATGTCAGTTTTTGATCCATAGAACCTCTGCACCAACTGAAGACAATCTGCTTTCATCTCAACTGACGTGAAGCTAGATTGTATAACCAAGATAAGGTTTCTTTGAATGCGATAGCTTTAGCAATAAGAGTAGTATAATTTGATATAGAAAAACCTAAGAGACATTTAACAAATTGATCTCTCTCTTCTCTTATTACTAAGCCATATGACATAGTCCCCTGACCATATTGAATTACAACATCAAAATTGCACTTCATAGCTCCAGTATTTGGGCCTGACCAACAAACAACAGTCCATCAGTACTTTTTGTTGGACCAGAATTTCTAGTCTATATGTATAACATATTATATTGAGTTTCCCTCTCCTAAACTCTAAGAATAGTTAAGAGTATTGGTGAGGTGAGAAAATGGTGAAAGATTAATGAATTATCCATTTGAATATATCCTAGAAATTAATAGAAAATGATTTGGTTATCTTTGATCAGGTTTTATACCTAAATTAGAATTTTGATTAAAAGAACAAATAATGAGAATATAGCGTTAAAACCTATGATTAATTGTACGGTTTGATTGATTTAACCGGCACAACATTGAATTCATCAACTTTTCAGTTTGATTTACTTTAATAACTCTTCCTATTAAAAATTGATTAGTTTGTTATTTAATCAGTCGATTTTCATAAATCAATTGATCTTTATAGACCAAAATAAACTATTTAATTTTCTTCTAACAGTCTAACTTTTCAATTCAATTTTAAATTAAGGACAACTTTCTTCAATCATAATTTAATCTCTAATCGATTTTATGACAGTTTGATACTAGATGTACATTTAAAATTTTAAATTTCTTGTTTTACCGATTTAACTATTGGAGATTTGGTTTTTAAAACATTATTAAAATACTGTTGTAAGAGCTTTTTTCTTAAACATTTATTTATTTCTTATCAAACCAAAATCCAATATAAATCCTTTCTAATTTTCTCATTTATTTATTTCCTAATTTCCCCATACTTGCTAATTACTTAAATGTTGAATCTAATTATATATATAGTTAATTTATATTCTATACTAAGCATTTAAGTATTAATATGATATATTATTATTTAATTTTGAATTATTAATATACTAACTAATGTATTTAAAATATTATCATCATCACACCCAGTCTGAAGTCCCGCAGTGAAGCGGGGTCTGAGGAGATCTGATAGTACGCAGCCTTACCCCTACACAATAGATAGGCTGTTTCCAGTAGACCCACATGCAGATGTGACAGGAAATTAATGATGCAGGTTAAAAGAGTAAATAAGTAAAAATGACATGCAAAATATTTAAGTAAATAAAATTACAATAAATGCATAAGGATGATGATGATGATGATGATGATGATGATGATGATGATAATAATAATAATAATAATAATAATAATAATTCATCATCATCATCATCATCATCATCATCATTTAATTGTGATTTATTTCAATTGTTCAATATGATATGATGCTAAAATGACAAAAAGATTGAACTAAATAATTGAGATTATTAACCATAACGCTAGGAGGTCACTCAAAGGTGGATCATTGCTTATAATTAATGACATTAAAAGGACTTTATCAACATATTTGGTTAATATGATTGTATATCTAAAGATAATATACATGTTGATTAGAATATGATTGATTGTCCATTATAGTAAACTATAGATATGCATCATAATAGGTTACTACTATGTATTTAAATTTCACCCAAAGGAGAATTTAAATGCATAATCAAAGTTTATTAGTTAGTTTGAATCCATTTAGGTTTACTCAAAGCATTATTGTATGGGTTGTATGTTGTATGTGCAGCATCTACTAATTTGTTTGCCTTAGGAAATGGTTTAATCAAGTTCAATAGTCTGAACTATAGAGATTGGTCTGAACAAATCTAGTTTCAATTGGGTGTAATAGATTTGGACTTAGCCATAGTTTCAGACGTAAGGCCCGCAACTATAACTGAGACTAGTTCTAAAGCTGACAAGTTTTATTATGAGGCTTAGAAATGGTCTAACAGGTTGAGCTTGAATTTGATGTGAATGACGATCACAGAAAATGTAAAGTCGTCAATGCCTAAGACGAATAATGCAAAGGAGTTCATGTTAAAACTTAAGGGATACTCCCAATTAGATATATCTGACAAGTCCATAGTAGGGAATTTAATGAGTAAGCTAACGACCAAGAAGCTTGGATAGTCACAGCCCATTCATGATCATATAACTCATATGTCAAACTTAGCTGCAAAGTTGAAATCTATGGGTATGGATGTGAGTGAGTCCTTTCTGGTACAGTTTATAATCAACTCACTTCCTCTAGAGTTTGGCCAGTTCCAAGTGAATTATAACACTATTAAAGAAAAATGGAACTTTTAAGAAATTAAGGCCATGTTAGTTCAGGAGGAAGGGAGATTGAAGAAAATAAAGGAACACTCTATTCATCTCACGTTTCATCAAGGTGCTAGTAGCAGCAAAAATAAACCACGACAGAAAGGTAAAAATAAGAACAAAACTCTCAAAAAAGTTAATGAGGGTCAAATTAAGAAAGATAAGAGATGTCACTTCTGTAAGAAGCCTGATCACTTTCAGAAAGATTGTTCTAAAAGAAAGGCTTGGTTCGAAAAGAAAGGTACATAATATGTCTTATTATGTTTTGAATCAAATCTTATTGACGTGCCTAAAAATACCTAGTGGTTAGATTTTGGTGCAACTACTCATGTGTCACATGTTAAATAGGGATTCCTTTCAATCCAGACTATAAATGAAACTGAAAAGTTCTTATATATGGGGAACAGAATGAAGGCATAAATAAAGGGCATTGGGACATACAGATTGATCTTGGACACTAGGTGTTACCTAGATCTAGAAAAGTGTCTTTATGTTCCTAAATGTGCTAGAAATTTAGTTTCTGTTGCAAAATTGGATGATGTAGGATTTTAATTTAAGATTGGAAGCAGTATTTTTTCATTATATAAACATAAGTACTATTATGATTCTGGTACATTAATTGATTGTTTATATCGTTTCAATCTTGATGTTGATTTTGCTAAATCTCTGTTTCATGTTGACTATATTATAGGAAATAAACGTAGTGCACATAATGAAAGATCTGCTTTTTTCTGGCATAAAAGATTAGGACATATATCCAAAGAAAGGGTACAGAGGTTAGTGAAAAATGAAATCTTACCTCAATTGGATTTTGTTGACTGGGATATATGTGTGAATTGTATTAAAGGCAAACAAACCAAACATATATCAAAGCATCCAGCCACAAGAAGTAACACATTACTTGAATTAATACACACTGACTTTTGTGGTCCTTTTGACGTTCCTTCTTGGGGCGACGAAAAATATTTCATTATTTTTATTGATGACTTCTCACGATATGGTTATATTTATCTGCTACGTAAGAAGTCTCAGTCTGTGGACATCCTAGAGATGTTCATTAATGAGATAGAAAGGCAATTAGATAGAAAAGTAAAAATAGTGAGGTATGATAGAGGTAGTGAATATTATGGAAAATTTAATGAAAGTGGACAATGTCTAGGTTCATTTGCAAAATTTCTTGCCAATCGAGGCATATATGCACAATACACAATGCCTGGTACACCACAACAAAATGGTGTAGTTGAAAGGCGGAATCGTATTCTTATGGAAATGGTTAGGAGCATGTTAAGTAATAGTACTATACCTTTATCATTGTGGATGCATGCATTAAAGACCACTGCGTATCTGCTAAATAGGATTCCTAGTAAGGCAGTTCCTAAGACACCTTATGAACTGTTGATAGGAAGGAAACCTAGTTTATGACACCTTCACATTTGGGGTTATCCGACAGAAGTAAGGCTGCATACTCCACATGAAAAGAAGCTTGATGCGAGAACCGTTAGTGGTTATTTCATCAGCTATCTCGAAAAGTCAGAGGGGTATCCTAACCATAATACGAGAATAGTTGATTCTGGTAATGTTAGGTTCATTGAAAATGGTCAAATCAGTGGGAGTGGAGAACCACGAAACAGTGGGAGTGGAGAACCACAAAAAGTGGATATTCATGATAATCGAGTAAAAACTAATCCAAGACGAGTAGACACTACCACATCAGACGTGATTCCACTGGTTGTTATTTCTCTTGTTGCATCATGAATACGCAACATTCTGGAACAACAAATTAATGTTCCAATTGCACGAGTTGAATATATTAATGATGAATCAGCTAATGATGTCTAAGTTACAAATGACCAAGTAATGTCACAAGACGTAGCATTACGAAGGTCTGTAAGGCAAAAAAGACCAGCTATTTCAAGTGAATATGAAATTTACTCACTTGAACATGAATGTGACTTAAGCATTGATAAAGATCTAGGCTCGTTCAAATAAGCCATGGAATGTACCAATTCTAGAAAATGGTTCAATGCTATAAAAGAAGAGTTGAAATCAATGGATGATAACAATGTCTAGGAATTAGTTAAGTTGTCAGAAGGTGCAAAATAAGTGGGTTGTAAATGGGTTTTTAAGACTAAACGTGACTCGCAAGGCAATATTGAAAGGTATAAAGCCAAACTTGTTGTCAAATGTTACACTTAAAAGGATGGTATTAACTATAAAGAGACCTTCTTTCCAGTTTTAAAGAAGGACTCTTTATGAATTGTATATAGCACTGGTGGCTCATTATGATTTAGAGCTTCACCAAATGGACGTAAAGACTGTCTTTCTAAATGGTGACTTGGAAGAAGAAGTATATATGGATCAACCGGAAGGTTGAGTGGCCACAGGAAAGAAACGATTAGTGTGTAAATTAAAGAAGTCAATATATGAACTAAAGCAAGCTTCCCGACAATGGTATCTTAAGTTTAATAATGATATCATTACGTCTTATAGTTTTGTAGAAAATACCGTTGATCGATGTATCTATATACATCCTATGTGATATGAATAGAAATATTCCAGGATAGATCACAAGGATTGTTAGGATTGTCTCAGAAAGGTTATATCGAGAAAGCATTAGAAAGATTTCATATGAAAAAATGCTCAGCAGGGATAGTTCCAATTCAGAAAGGGGACAAATTTAGTTTAATGCCATGTCCACGAAATGATTTAGAACGTAAGGACATGGAGTCTATTCCTTATACGTCAGTAGTTGGGAGCTCAATGTATGCTCAAACATGCACTACGCCAAAAATCAGTTTTGTTGTTGGAATGCTAGGACGATATCAAAACAATCCTAGAATGGACCACTGGATAACTGCCAAGAAAGTTCTTAGATACTTATAAGGAACTAAGGACTATATGCTCATATATAAAAAATCAACCCATCTCGAAGTGATAGGTTACTCGGATTCAGACTATGACGGTTGTGTAGACTCATGGAAATCTACATTCGGTTACATGTTCCTATTAACTGGAGGAGCAGTTTCATGGAAAAGTGGAAAGTAGCCGTCATTGCTACTTCCATTATAGAGGCTGAATTTGTGGCGTGCTTTGAGGCCATGGTTCATGGATTGTGGTTGCGTAACTTTATCTTAGGTCTTAGTCTTGTCGACATTCACACCGTTAAGAATTTATTGTGATAACTTCGTAGCCATATTCTTCTCTAAGAATGACAAATATTCAAAGTGTGCGAAACATATGGATTTGAAGTATTTGTCTGTGAAAGAAGAAGTGCAAAAATATAAAGTGTCAATTGAGCATATTGGTATCGATCTCATGATAATGGATCCGTTAACGAAAGGCTTACCGTCTAAAACATTTATTGGTCATGTTGAATTGATGGGCCTTATAAATAAGTCCTTGTTAGTATAGTATTCAGACATGTATATATACATATCATTGTCTTGCTCGAATTGTTATGACATTTGTAAATTCAATTATAGTCATATGTTTTTGCTCACTTATTGGTTATCCATATTATGTTGTATACAATAATAATTATTTGTGAGATAACAATTACCAAAGTACCCACTTAAAGTTTGTTAAGTTGAGTTAATTCTGTAATCCATGGAAGGAATCAAGTTATATAACTTATGACCGCCATGATCCTATCAGCTTAATTCAGTTAAGGATGACTTGATCAATTCCATGTATTGTGTCCACTTAAAGTTTTATTATTGGATCACCAAGTCGTAACATGGACCAAGTGGGAGATTGTTAGACTATTTTATGTCCCATGTAACTTATAGTTTGAGTCCTATAAAAAGCACCCAAGATAATGGTTATTGGGTATTACATAATGGGTCTCAAATGGGTCAAAGACCCTTTTCCTCTCTCTTCCAATTATCAAACGACATGTCGATTGGTGATGTTATATAAGTTGAAAAAACTTATTGAATAAAAAATTCTGAACCATTAAAGAAGTCACTAAAGGAAGAAGACGAGAGGAAATAAAATTCTTTCAAGAAAATCAACATCTTATGAAAAAAACAATCATGGATATAGGTACGTACTAAATCATTTGATCCGATAAATGTTTTACATTTTTATCACTTTATTCTCTATACCATTCTTGATGGCCTAATTCTATGGCATAAAACCTAGTCAAAGATAAGGGAATCATTTTCTATCAACTTTAATTGTATTCCCCTGAGTATGTGAATATTCGCAAGGTCAATTCATTCATCCTTTATTATTTTATCACACTAAAATATGTTATAAAAATAGAATATAAGAATATCACAAGAATTATATTCAAAATGTACCATAAATCAAATTTATACCCTAAAATTACAGTGGAAGAAGAATCCTTAGCTTTGATTCTCTTCAATTCTTTAGTTCTTTTAATCCAAATGCTTTCACATTTGGAGATGCTTCAACATTATAAAAGATAACCAAGAACAGAAGGTTATGTTGTCACATCTTCCTAACTTCAAACATGTTAGGATTTTTAAGGAAAATATCATACATATATATGGAGGTGAACTTGCCAAAGTCTTTGGGAAGAGAGATCACGAGGTCAACGGTTGATCTTTTGCAGAATTGAAGGAGGTTGGGATCATCATAGTACCTTTATTGCTTTCCAGGTCAAAATAAGAAGTGACAGCTTCACCGGAAGGTAAGAAGACTAACACTCTCCGGCCTCTGTTTGACGGCTTTGCACCTTTATTCTCCACCAACGTCCTAACCTAATCGTTTCTGCAGATCCAAGGTTTGAGCATTCTAGTCTAGTAATAATGGAACTAGTTAGCTAGTTAATTGTAAGGTAAGTGAAAAGGAAGAGATTGTGTTGTATGTGTAACTAGTGTATAGTTGCAAAAGCTTGGAGATGCAGTTGGCAATGGAGGGTGAGGGGCATTTCTACAGGTAAAAGGAGGGATTGGAACACCATGGGGATGTAAGGTTGCTTTCGGATGAATTAAAGTTGAAGCATCTCCATGTGATCAATGTTAAAGCATCTCCAAATCTGAAAGCATTTGGATCAAAAGTATTGAAGAATTGAAGAGAATCAAAGATAAGGATTCTTCTTCCACTGTAATTTTTAGGGTATGAATTTGATTTATGGTACATTTTGAATATAATTCTTGTGATATTCTTATATTATATTTTTATAACATATTTTGGTGTGATAAAATAATGAAGGATGAATGAATTGACTTTGTGAATATACACATACTCAGGGGAATACAATTAAAGTTGATAGAAAATGATTCCCTTATTTGTGACTAGGTTTTATGCCATGGAATCAGGCCATTAAGAATGACATAGAGAATAAAGTGCTAAAAAATTTAATGATTAAGAAATGATTTTTGGATGGTTTGAAGGTTATCTTGTTTAAGCCAACATCTTTTATATTTGAATATTAAAATGTATATTCTTGATTTAAGTTTTGAAAAGAATTTAAAAGAAGAAAAATAAATGATACACCTTTAATAAATATACAAAGCGAATTTAATTTATTTAATATGATAGACCAACTTTTTTAGGTTTATGGGCTTCATAACTATGTAAATTTGAAACCAACCTAACATATCTAATCCAAATTCTATCTGTGACATTTGATAGAGATGACAACGAGTCAAGTCATGGTTGATTGGGCCTTGGGCTCAAATTTTTGGAAAGACTGGCCTTAAGCCGACCCAAGGATTGACCCTTATAAGCAAAACGACGTTATTTTACATTTTTAATTTGAAAAAATAGACGGATTCATGCTCTGATTGTCCATGTCCGGCTCGACTCAAGGCCTGAATCTTATAAGTAAAACATGTCATTTTCTTGAAATCGATGTCATTTTATATTTTTAATTAAAAAATTCTGAGTAGGATTTAGCTTAGGCCGGACTATCTCAGACCTTATCACCATTGTTATTTATAATCCTACTTGAAAATATGGAAGGTATTGATTATAAATTTCAAGTGTTTAAAAGCTTTATTCTTTACACCAATGTTGCTGTTTTCATTCTATCTCTTTTTAATCAAAATTCAAAATTTGGCATAAAACTTAATTAAAGATAATTAAAGGTAAGCAAATCATCTCTATTGACTTCAATTGTATTCCCTCGTGTATGTCCATATCAAATGGCCAATTTATTTATCTTCCATCATTTTCTCACACCACCAATAATCTTAAATATTTTTAGAGATTAAAGAGACAGTTATACAAAGGGAACTCAATATAGTAAGTTATACATATACATATATATATATATATATGATATATGAATATAACAAAAATTACATTTATAATATTTTCACTTTATATATCTCCAATATGTATTTCCATAATACTAAAAAATAATATTATGGAAAATAAATTCGTGTATAAGAGAAGGACCATTCATAAATTCCTTCTTTTTGTTTTTAAGGAATCTAAATTTTATTAAAATAAAAATATTTTGAAGATCATTTACATAACTGTTATGGTACCTCCAAAAAATTTCATATAAAAATATTATTATTTTAAATTTTGATCCCATAAAAAAATAAAATTTTGCCCCCATTAATTTAATTCTTGACAAAAAAATTAATAATAAAAATTTTAGACATATTAAGATATCAAATAAAAAATAAAATCTTAGCCCATCCATTTTTGTTAAGATTACTATTATTTGGGCCTGTGACTTTTTTAAATGAAAGTCTATAAATAGAGATATAAAAATCACATGCTTAATTGACTTTTTTTATAGAGATTTTTTAAAACTCTTTTGACTTCTTCAGCACACTACCTTTTGTCTTTTTGGCTTCTTCTTCACCTAACTCCACAAGGACTACACTCAAAGCTTTCATCTTCTCAAAGTTGCAGTCTTTGAGTTATGTCTATCAAAGTAACAAGTAATTACTATCATTTACCATAAATTATGCATTTAAATAGTAAGTTAATTGATTCCTTTATGTTCTTTTCAATATTTAGTTGATTGCTTTATATGTATATGAAAATTTTACTTTTTATTTGTGTGTTTCATATTTTGCATCTGTGTAAAGTGTTATTCAAATAATTTTAATTAGTTAATTTTTTGTGAATATATAATTTTTTTTGTTTATTTTGTATTCAATTTGTCCCCATATGATACTTTTATAATATCTTTTTATGTGGATATGTGAAAATCATTGAGTCATTGTAGCATTTGTAGATTTTCTTTTACTAATTAGTAAAATAAACAAAATAAAGAAAAGAAGAAAACTAGTAATTCAAAACACATAGGAAGAAATTCAATGATTTGCACCAATTTAGAGACAAAAGGGAAAATGAGCAAATAACAATTTTTTTGAACTGATGAATGGATAATGAGATAATGAGTGCTTAAGGAAAATAAATAAAATGGGGGCTGTAGAAATATCAAATATGAAATTTATAATTAATTGAAAATAGTGATGGATTAGCAAATGTAGCTTTTTTTTCTTTTTGATAATAACGCAACTGTTGGTTCTTAAACGAATTTTTTTTTCTTACAACATTATTCTTTCTTCATGTTCTTATGTACATATTTTATTTGTATATCATGATATCTTCTCTAGTTACTTTAATTTCAGTTATAAACAAATTTCTTAAAAGGCTTCAACAAATAAATATTCTAGCTCTAACCCTTTAAAGCACCCTCATTTAGAAGTCAATTTAGATGATCTTCAGTCTGATATTACGGAAAAAAATATCAGATTATCATCCTAATGACCATGATAGAATACAAAGAGCTTATTTGCAAAAGGGTCCATGTCAACCTTTTAAGCATGATTTTCAACAAAGAAAACTTGAAAATATTTATAGTAGATTTGTTCTATCTTAGTTTAAATAATACGCCAATTGGTTAGAGTATAATGTTATAAAATATGCAACTTTTTGCTTATGTGGCTATCGTTTTAGGCCAGATATTGGAAGTCAAGCAAGTGGTGATACTTTTGTTACTAATGGATTTAATAATTGGAAGAAAAAAGACAGATTTCATATTCATGTAGGAGGTTCTAATAGCTTTCACAATATAGCTTGGAAGAAATATCAAGATTTGATGAATCAAAAACAACATATTTAAGTTGCTTATGCTAATCATTCAAACCAAGCTCGAAAGGACTATCCTCACTGCATCAGTGGATTGTGTTTGATTCCTTTTACGTCAAGGATTGGCTTTTCATTGTCATGATGAATCAGAGGGTTCTAGTAATAATGATAATTTTCTTTTAACTTTTACAATTCTTAGCTGACCACAATGAAGCTATAAACAATGTTGTTTTAAACAATGCCTACAGAAATCTCAAAGTCATTGCTCCTGATATACAAAAGAATATTGTCAAAGCTGCTGCAATTGAAACCTCCAATATCATTATTAATGATCTTCAAGGTGGGTTATTTTCTATCTTTATTGATAAGTCTTGTGATATCTCAATCAAAGAACAATTGGCTATTATTTTACGTTATGTGAATGCAAAAGAATGTGTGCTTGAGCGACTTATTGTTATTATTCAAGTTAGTGAGACCACCTCTTTATCATTAAAGTTTGCAATAGATGAATTGTTTTCAAAGCATGGATTGAGTATATCATCTCTACGTGGCAAGGCTACGATGGAGCTAGCAATATGCAAGGAACAATTAATGGTTTGAAGACTTTGATTTTAAAAGAAATTAATTCAGTTCTTTATGTTCATTGTTTCTCTCACTAATTGCAATTTGCATTTGTAGCGATGGCCAAGAATCATGTACATATTACTTTGTTGTTTAACACAGTCTCAAGCTTATCAAATGTAGTTGACGGTTCTTGTAAAAGAAAAGTTCTGCTTCGTGAGAAGCAATTTAGTAAGATTGTTGAAGGGTTGAAAAATGGTGAACTTTCAAATGGTAAAGGTTTACATCAAGAAATTTCTCTTCAAAGACTAGGTGACACACGTTGGGGCACACATTATGGATCATTATCAAGCTTAATCGTGATGTTTGACTCCATAGTTGATGTTTTCGAGATCATTATGGAAGAAGGCACAACTTCAGAGCAAAAAGGTGAAGCATATGTTTTGTTTGATTCTATCCAATCTTATGAATTTGTGTTTAGCTTGTATTTGATAAAAAAAATCTTGGGCATCACAAATGAATTACTCAAACATTGCAAAGGAAGGATCAAGACATTATCAATGCAATTTCTTTGATTAAAGTTTCTAAACAACGACTACAAATAATAAGGGATGATGGGTGACAGTCCTTATTTGATGAAACATCTTCATTTTGTGAAAACCATGATATTTCCATTCCAAATATAGATGAAAATTTTGTACATCGGGAAAGGTTAACGCGAAATGTATAAAAAATGACGAATTTGCATCATTATTAAGTGGAATTATTTTACACTATGATTGATATGAAACTTCAAGAGCTCAACAATCACTTCAATGAGGTAAATACCAAGTTGCTCATTTGTGTGGCATGCTTGAATCCAAATGACTCTTTTTATGCTTTTAATAAGCAAAAATTAATTCAACTTGTTGAATTTTATACTTATGATTTCTCTAAAGTAGAGCTTATTACTCTTGGTGATCAAATTGACAATTATATTATTCATATGCAATCTGACGATCAATTTTCGATATTAAATGAGATTATTGATCTTGCAAATAAGCTAGTTGAAACAAAAAAGGATGTTGTATACTCTTTGGTATTTTTAGTTGTGAGATTAGCTTTGATTTTGTTTATTGCTACTGTATCGGTGGAAAGAATATTTTTTGTAATGAAGATAGTGAAAAATCGCTTGCATAATTGGATGGAAGATTCTTGGATGAATGACTGCTTGATCACATATATTGAGAAAGATATCTAAATTTTACAGCGATATAAAAATATGAGGACTCGTAGGGAACGATTGTAATAGGTTATATACTTATATGTAAGAAGCTCAAGACAATAGTATAATTTTTTGTTTATCAAGTATGCAATATTTGTATCTTTTTCAGTAATATAAGAGTAATTTAAATATTTTGCCCCCACTCAAAAAAAAAAGATCCGTCTCTGATAGTAGTGATCGTCACGATTACTATGGCCAATATTATTAAAATATCTTTGCACACCAATAAATAATTTAAAGTGTATCGAAGCAATTTAGATAATATTAATCTTAATGTCTATAAAAATTATTATTTATTATCTAATATGAAAAATTCACTTTAAGAGAGAATATTTACTTTAAATTAAAGATACTTTGGACATAAATAACAAAAGCCCCATTGATTAGAGGAAAGATGCGTCTCCACTTGCAATTAATAATTTGACAAGTTCTAATCCATACCCTTGACGTGTTATATATTTAATTCTTTCTTTCAAAAGATTCCCATATTAAAAAAATAAATAAAGTCCTTTTTTATTTATTCCATACCCTCAACGTATTATATATTTAATTATTCCTCTTTAATTCGACTAAGAGCAACCTTACATGCCAATGGTGTTCCAACCCCTCTTCTCCCTTGTATGTATATCTCCAAGCTTTTGCAACTATATTACTTACACATAATCATCTAACTAGTTCCAATACTACATAACAATGTCTGGAGTTTGGGTCTTCAAGAACGGTGTGGCTCGGTTTGTGGAGAAACCAGGTGCAGATTCGTCGGGGAGAGGCCGGAAAGTGCTCATTTACTTACCTTCCGGTGAAGTTATCGCTTCTTATTCTGACCTTGAAAGCAAGCTATCTTCACTTGGTTGGGAGAGGTTCTACAGTGGTGATCCCGACCTCCTTGAGTTCCAAAAAATCAACAGTTGACCTCATCTCTCTCCCCAAAGACTTTGGCAAGTTCAAATCCATTTACATGTACGATATTGCAATAAAAAATCCTAATGTTTTTGAAGTTAGAGGGATGTGACGACAGAACTTTCTGTTCTTGGTTGTATGTAATAATCTCTGTTCTTACTTAGAGCTTCTAAGTTCTAACACGGTTGGTCGTGTTGTTTCCTTAACATGGGATGTGATGTCGTGTCATAAAGTGGGCTTATAATTGGAATAATGCATGTATGTTTGTTTGCTTACATGGTTGAGGAGTTGGTGACTTGAAGAGTATTTGTCACCTTCCTGTGTACAACTAATGTTATAGTTTTACCATTGGAGAATGTGATTTGAGCTTTTGTGTGTCATAATCTTTATCTTTTAAGGGTTTAATCTGATCAGCGTGGAGAAAATTAGCCAGTCTTCAAAAACATGCTCTTTTAAGATTATACATTAAAACCTTTATAAGTTAATATTATTGGGATCATGATATTTATTATTTTATAGAGATATTAATTAACCAATAAATTAATATTTATTAATTTAAAAAAATTATAATTGATTGAATGTAATGATTCTAAGCTCTGAATGAATCTAAAATATAGATTCATTGTACATAATATTAATGAAAATTAATAAATAATGTTCATTGCTTCTTAATAATTAAGTAT